>CM063508.1:52493950-52501450 GCA_032207245.1 Pardosa pseudoannulata
AAGCTTATGCGCATGGTCATAGGCCTGAATTTCATGGTCAATTTTTGTAAATTTTGCTTTTAAAATAGAGGTAAGTATGAAATAATACTAGTTCAATTAAAAAAAGTGGTTTAGTTCGTTTGTTTCTTAAACAGCTGGAAAATGTGTTATAAGATAATACTGGGGCTCATGACTGTTTGTAAAATTTGTAAGGAGCAAGGAATAAAACATAGAAAGGAGGATATCGATATTAAAATCTCCTTCGTCTTTTTTGTAAACCCTGATATACTTTCTTGACGAATACTTGCAGTACAGCAGTGTTATTGTAATAATTTTAAATATTTAATATTTTTCCAGTTGCGGGATATGTATATAAAATTCTTATATTGCACACAAGCACATATGCATCTATAAATATATATGCGTATATGTATATATTAATTCTTTCCATGTTTCAGCTTCATTTAGCATAAGACTAGAATGAAAATTGAACTCTTAAAATCTAAAATACACTTTATTCATTTAATGACACACTTTCGACTCGATTTATTTTTCTTTAAGCCTCGGAAATTCCCTGCCGATGATCTAATAAAACTTGTTAAAATTTTTCCTTTCACTCCACTTCGAGAGTGGAAGTTTCGCAGTTCATTATGCATAAAGAAATTTATGTAAAGGAAAATATCAGACAGTCACTTTATTTATATGTTGCGAGGGCATCAACTGCTTTACACTTGAAAACGTTTTTTGAAATTGCCCCTATTATTTTCCTCAGCCCGGGCATGTTGGGCTGCCAAAACAGCTAAACTTGTTTTTGTTTATAAGAAACAAATGTCGTCACAAAATAATCTTTATTTCATTTCAAAATAAAAATCAGAGGTGTCTGAACTTAGGTGTAGAACGCTCTCTCTAACTCATGTGGCAACGGCAACCTTTAGCAAGAGACGACTAAATAACCATGTGTTGTAGTGTCGTAAAAAGCTAAGGCACAGTTAATTGCTTATAGAGATAACCTTTGATTAGAGACATCTGCTATATTCGTTTCAGAAATATTATTGCTGATGTTACAGATTTTCTTATATTTATTGCCTTTTTAAAATATCAATATCATTTATGTTTTAGAATCAAAGAAAGAATTTGCTCGGCTAAGGAATGAAAATTCAGAGTTTCGCAGTTCATATATGCATAATTATGATTGTGTAAAGAAAATATCAGACGAACGTACGAACGTCACATATATATATATATATATATATATATATATAATATTATATATATATATATGTGTGTGTGTTTGTGTGTGTATTAAAAATTATTCCTCTAAAGTTCCTAAAAATTTCTTGCAATTCACGTTCTACTTTTCTAATCTTAACTTTCCCATCCGAAATAAGTCAAGGATATAAATATTATTGAAATTGGCATTCCTTCCACACTTTACAAAACTAAAATTTGAATTAATGATTACAACCTGTGGCCCTTCTTTTTCTTCTCTAACCCAGCTATCAATTCACCCCGGAAATGCTGAAGATCATAACAATTTTAATTTTTAATGCCTTTCGCCACTAATATTGATTTAAAAGATAAAAGAAGTCATCCACGGGATTTTTTTTTTTTTTTTTTTTTTTTTTTTTTTTGAACGAAGCCAGATAGGGTTCTATTTTTTCGGTACCGGAGTTCGTACGTTGGAATCCTACTGCTGGGTGAATGTTCGTAGCCGTTCGGAATTAGCTTTAAGCAGTAGTTCCCAACCTCATAAGACCTCATTTAGCAAAACAGCTCTTCGAAGCGCTCCAAACAAACCAACCCCGTTATTTTTCCCTCCACAAAACGACATTCACAGATCATATACACACGTGTCTGCTGCCTGTGTAAGACGCGATAGTTTCTCTCATTAAGATGAAAAAAAAATTTTTTTTTACTAAGTCTTTCGCCTGGTTTTGAATTTTGGCTGAGAGACTTTGTCACCACAGTGACTTCTTAGCTGCATTACCGAAAAAGTTTTGGCAATTAAAATTATGGGATATTTCTCACGCGTGATCTGTGAAGAACGTTTTACCGATTACATACGTGTGTGTGTTTATGCAATAAGGAACAAACAAAAGCCACACTGCCACAGAAAAATGTATTTAAAGCTTTGTTTTTTATTTTATTATTAAAATTAAACAGCAAGAATAACAAGAAAGAAAAAGTTTACATAAAGTTGTGCTATACTCATAAGAATAATTATTAACAGTTTTTAATCAGTTAATCTTTATATATTTTTCAATTCGGCTTTTTTTTCAAAATGTGATTAGTCTAGTTCACTGATTCTCAACTTTTTTTAGCTTCTGCCCTCCTACAGAACCATGGTCAGTTCCCCCCTTTGTAAAAATTCCTTAATTTAAAGTATAGGGTAGGAGAAAGAACTCAGTAACAGGAGGTATAATTTTCTATATATAAAATTCTTCTCTCCGTGTGTTTGTAATAGAACTCCTCCTAAACGGCTGGACTGATTTGTGATGAAATTTTGTGTATGTAATTAAGTTAATTCGAGAACGGTTTAGATTCACAATTTGATCCGATAGAAAATGTTTTTTTTTATTAAAAATCCCGAATTGTTCGCTTATTGAGATTATTATAATGCCGCTTGACACCCTTCACTGCTAACGCATCTGTGGCGTATTGGTGTCAACTCAACGGGCTTCAGTGCGAGAAGTCCCAGGATTGAAGAGTCCAGGGTGGTGTGAATCCCCGTGCGTTTGGGATAACTATACGCGTGATGGCGTCAAGTATTTTTAAAATGCTTTTTTCCTTTCTTTTCTTAATTTATAATTTAAAACCATTTTACAATTTTTGGATTTACAGCGTTAAAACAGGACAACCTCTGTCGGGTCGTCTAGTATTCATAGAAATATTAAAAAAATAAAAAATAAAATAAAATAAATATGCCCTTTTACATTTACAATTCTGTAATTAACTTCATTACAGAATGTAATTCTCTTCATTCTTTTTACTAACTACCCAATAATAAACAAAAAAAACCTTCCTTTTTAAAAATATGATAAACAATACTTGGTGTGTTATTATGGCATAACGCTTGATATTAAAAAAATATTTCGTAAAAAAAATATATTCGGTACTGGATTATTTTAACCTCTTTGGTCTTTCTATTTTACCTCCCTAAGTTCTAAACTATGTCTTGCTCGGTTATCGATCGAAAAGAGTAAGTTGAACTGCATAGTTGTTATGTATCGGAAATTTAGAGTAAAAATGTTTTCATCAAACCACTTGCTTCCATCATTCATAATATCCTAATCTCAATTTATCACTCGGAACGTAGCCTTATCGCACAGAGGTCTAGATGGTCAGTTTTGAAAACATTCTTTTTATTTATATTTCTAATGTCCGATAACGTTTATGAACGTCACCAACACTACTATGTAGCTGTGTTTATTGTTGATATATTAAACTTTACTAAACCGAGGCGAGTGTAATTGCCATGAATGAGATTTTTAGTAAAATATATTTAAAAATTTTATATACTTTAGAAAAATATATAAAAACCTTACCTTCTCTTTTTCCCTCATCCGTACGATGTAGGGATTTAACGTAGCCGGTCCCTGATTTAGATGACACAATGAAGAATCAGGTGTTTCTGGAATAATTAATTTATTTACAACTCTGCTATACACATCATTTCTATGTACACAAAAAAAAATAATTTCAGATCACAATTACGTGATTCGATACATGTAGGCCTGAGTAGAGACGTGTCGAAATATTAGCGATCAGACCGAAGAAATAATTCTTTAGCTCACGTGGAAGTTCTCTGAAGTAATGAAGTAGAAAGTACTCTCAAGTAGACGAGATAAGATGAAATAACAAGGGATTTCTTCGAAGAATATCAAACACAATTAGCGTTCCTAAGAGGAATATGCAATCAATCCTGAAGAGGATTATATCAAAAGAAAACCTAGGGCACAGGGTATAGTTCTCAATCTCAGAAAGAGATATATCCCAAGGCAGGATTTTCGCTAAAAAACACTCTCCGGTGGAGAGACTGGACAAGACGACCTCCGAGGTAGCTGACTCTGGCTACTCTCAAAAGAAAAAATCCCAAGGTGGGGATTATAGCTAAATAAACTCTCCAATAGAGAGACTGATCAAAGTGATCTCCGAATTAGCTATTTTCTAGCTTCTTTGAAAAAAAAAAGAAAAAAAAGTATTCTCTCGTCTCTTTTCTATGGGAGGGGCCTCTAAGAGAGAGGGCCTCACCCACAATTTCATAATTGGATCATCTAGCGATGACCTCACCTTCAACCAACTGGATTGGTCTGGGCTAGACAATCACCAGCCGCAAACCCAGGAGTCTCTGGAATTCGTGTCGGTTAGATCCAATGTCACGGCATTCCTTTGTAGTTCCAATGGTGATATTTCTGGCTGTCAGTCTGGTACCCGGGCGTCTGGTCCGTTGTTTCGCTACTATAGGACACAAAAGTCTAGACATTTTGGTGCCGGAGATAACAATCCCTTTGTATCCACATAAGCGAAGTTCATTTCTCAAAGCAAAGTTCTTTGATGTCGACACACCGCTAAATCACGCCGTTACAGAATGCAACGGTTATCCGGCATATCCAGCCAGTATACCGGATAGTTGGATATACCGGCAGTAGTTGGATATTACAATTATCCGACATTACATCCGGCCAAAAATTATACACCGAACAACAAGATAAACACAGAAAAAAAAATGAAAAATGTTAAACAACAATATTATATGAAACAATACGCATTAGTATTTTGGAACATTATAAAGAAAAAAAAAAGCTTTTTGGAAAAAAATTAGGTTTATTTATAAATTTCATTACAAAAAATCCTAAATCATTCTACCATACACCTGTCAGGGTAGACGATAATTTGCTTTCAAAAGACCAGGTTTAATTTAGACCTGTAGCAAAATATAATTTCTTAAACCAACAAGATACGTTTATAAAGCATATTTTTTTCTTATCTCCGTGGGAAGAGACAATATTGTGGATTATTATTAGTTGTATTTTGTATGCCAAAGTGAGATTCAAAATGTAAGGGAAGTTTGTCATCCAAGAGTGCTTGTAAGAGGAACGAACGCGAATTTTGAGATTCCCTCCCCTTATGGAAATTTTCCCGCTAGGCCCTTGATGTGTTTTATAGCATTAGATATTTACATTTAACTTTTGTGAATTTTTCTTATAGGGACTCCTACCCACTGGTTTGTATTTAGGGTCGAGTAATGTTTTTTAAACGGCATCGCATCGATTTCGTTTAGTTTGGAGCTACAGTCAAGTTTGTGCTACACGATGGCTAATTATACCTCGACCTACCGTTTAAAGTTGATACGAAAAGCTACGAATTTTGATGTCAGCAGCGGGACTCGAGCCTATATTCTCCTATACCAAAAGGCATCGCCCATATATTCAGACATTGTAACTTAGAATTCTACGAAGCAATTAGACATTACACATTTTTTTTAACTAATTTTTTCTGTATTGGATAGAATATGTATTATATCTTACGTAATGTGAATCCTATTTTATTTACGTGTATGAGAAGGTTAAGTCTTTCATATCATGATCTTTCTGAACAAATGCCAAACGATGGCCGAATGGTTAGGGCGCTGACCTTCGGTACCGGAGTTCGTGGGTTCGAATCCCACTGTGTCATGGATGTTCGTAGCTGTTCGAAATCGGCTTTAAGAAGTAGGCCTCGATCTCATTAGCCCTCGTGTTGTAAAAAAGTAGACCGTAGCGCTTCAAACAAATCAAACAAAACCTTTCTGAATAAATATTTACTTACAGACAGAATAATCTTTTCAAGCATTCCGTGTGCCTAAAATTAAAGTTTAAAGATGTAACATTTTAATTCGAAGTATTGATAATACGAATGTTTGTAGTGATCTCTTCAGCTGCGAATTACCCAAGTTGCACTGTATAATATTCCATAGAAGGTAGTGGCAAATTTGGCATCTGGCCCTTGAGCTTCTCTGGGCTATGCCACTGGTCCAGTGCACTGCATCATCTGTTCTTCAGTGTTAAGATATTATATCTCTCATTAATGACAGCTACAAACATTTTGAAAAAAAAGTAAAATTAAAATAGAAATTTCCCTGAAATATTGTCACATGTCTGGCTCTAATATTACTGAAATTGGTTTTAAATTATGTGCTTGCATCTCTCTGAAAGGCCTTGAAATTCGTTACTTAACCTTTTAACCACAGAATGACATATGAACTCTTTCTAAAAATATGGATTTCCCCCTCTACGAAACTCATTGCGTCTGACATTTCGGAAATGAGATACGAGTGGTTTCCTTGAGAATTTCCCGTGGATTTGGTAATGTTTTGATACATGATTTAAGTGAAATCGTTGCGTTGGGACGATGAAGAAATTTACCAGCCTATGTGAGATAAGGATATTTATTCCCGGTACAGAATATTGAGTACTCATAATCTTTTCTTAGTAATTCACTAAAAATAGCAAACATCATGAACTAGAGCTTTCTCTGTTTTGAATAAACCTAGTATGTCTACCTCTTCCTGATAAGTATGTAAGATTTAAACTTCTGTTAACACCATTTCTTCTGAAATCCGGTTTACTTATTATGCCAATTATCTTTAACTACTAATAGATTGATAAAGTACGGAAGGCTGATGGGAAGGGAAATAATTATATGGAGTTATTGCCTCTAATATTATATTGCTTGTTATCATATAGTACAATATTTTCATATAATTTTCATTTTACTCACCATTTTCTCCGTCGGGCAATGACTAAATTAGTAGGACACTGCTTTTTAATACCGGATTAGAATCCGGCTTCTGACACCGATGTTCGGCAGACGTTCGGAATCGGATGTAAAAACGCTTGTGTAATGAAAACATTTTACCATAGTGCTCCAAATCAAACTAAATCAAATCACTTTTTTTTTTCATTCGGACGGAAATTTTAGCGGACTTACCTTTGGAAACTGTCTAACCTTTGTAGGAATTCTTATGAGAATATATACTTACCCAGTTCTTGGTTATAAAGTAAATACGAGCCGCGGTAGCTCAGTCGGTAAAGGCAACGATCTTTTATGAGGTACTTAGTTTTATTGTAACAACTTTTGAAATGTCTATAAGACAGTTGTTATGGTATAGAAACTATGAAATCAGTTTTGGTTTCAGAACCAAAACGGTTTCTTAACACTATCCCAAACTTCATTTAACCTGGGATATCGATCCATTTTTGAACCAAAAAAGAAGAGCCTCGGTTGTTCAGTTGGCAAAGGCAACGATCTGATCAACTGAGAGATTGAGGATTCGGAACCCGAGCCGGTCGAAGATCCGCCGTGTTTGTTAAAGGTGATTAGGGAACGTAAAATATGTTAGTATTTCCAATGTCCTCCAAGTTCTCAATTAATTCCTTCTGGAGGTGGCAGGCCAAGCCTATTGGTCTTCTGCTTGGTCTTTCCTTCAAAGTGACGAGGATCCACCTGAATATAAAAGTTGAACTTTCACCCTTGTAGTGC
>CM063508.1:52506450-52551450 GCA_032207245.1 Pardosa pseudoannulata
TATCAATGTTTTAGATTTTTCTTGAAATTTTTGATATGTGCATATGTATTCCTTCAGTTTGTTTTCCTCACTTTGCACCGAACTATGGTTGAATAGTAGAGTGCTGCTCTTTGATACTTGAGTTTTCAGGTTCCAATCCTATTGTTGGCATGGATGTTTGTAGCCATTCGGAATTAGCTTTAAATAGTAGGTCCCAGTCGCGTTAGCCCTCGTGTAGTTGAATAATAGACCATAGCACTCCAAACCAAACCCTAATCCTCGGTTTGCAATTGGATATAAGAGGATGACACGTATTTTATGCACAGGAACATTATATGATGAAATATGTTAATCTGAATAAAAACGTCTATATTATTAGTGTCAATATTAAGGCTTAGACGATGCTTTGAATGAAATTAATCTTAGCTGAGATGATCTCCTCTGAGTGTATATATATTTTATTAAGTGCCAATGAAGCAAGATATAAAGAAATAGATGTAATCCAAATTAATTTAATGTGTATGTCAAAATGTGATATTGAACATGTTGAAAAGTGCAAAATATAGCAGTATTCAAAATTCGTAGATGGTGTAAATTCAAAAAAATAACTCTTAAGACACAATATACGATACAACATTTATTAATGCACACTTACGCTTTCATTCTCGGTGAACTGACGCACCGTCACCGTTCGCGACGAGGAATTTTTCAGCACGAATTTTAACAATTCTCTAACGTATTCTTCGACAAGAAAATCATCTCGTCCAAAACGAAATTTTAGGCTTTCAACAGCTTTGTTATAATATTTATAGAAGTTAATATTTATGAGTGCCATTCTATCAACTTTTATTAAAGACTTTAAAAACCCACCTAAAATAAAGTACATAAAGCTAATGTATTTAAAATAAATTTAAAAAGAAAAAGACATAAACAGAAATATCATAAATAGAAAACATACTGACATCTGTCCAGATATCTGGCTAAAACTCTGGCCAGGTATCCGATATCCGGCCAAATTGACAACCGTTGTAACTCTACATCAAACTACATTACATCTGCGTTATAACTACATCAAATCCACGTTTAAAATATAGATTTAGTTTCGTTTTGGAGAGCTACACTCTAATGTTTTTGCTACACGAGGGCTAATGAAACCGAAACTTACTGATTACAGCCGATTGCCGAACATTTATGCCAGCCCCTTCCCTACCGGCCCTCGTTCAGCTAGATTTAGCAGTAATTTTTAGTAAAAGAAAGAAACGTTCTCCAGAAAAAAAATAATAAAAATATGAAGAGTTTTAAGATTATGATATGATAAAACTGATTTTTTTCATTGCATTAGAGTGTTGAAATGCGTTTTTGTAATGCTGAAATATTTCAGTAACTTTTGTAAAAATATACTTAAAAGTCAATAAAACTAAGAAATATATTTGTTATATATGGTATAAATATTAGTGAAATATATTTAATTAGAATTTGTTATTTAAGATTTGGAGTAAATATAAATTTCCCCTCTAATTTTACTAAAAATTATCTGTATTTTAAAATATGAATGTAATAAAAAAAATAAATAAATAAATAAATAAAAAAAAAACCTACCATTTTGAGAATAACTTGATGATAATGTTCTTTTACCTTTTAGAAGAATTAATTTATAAAAAAAGCATTTCACTAAAACATTTTATTATCAAAAAAATTGTTTCTTTCATTTATTGGACTAAAATGAATAATTTTTCATTATATTTTCCTCTATATTATTATTTTTTAGAAAAGTTGTTTTAAATATTGTTTGAAATCAAAGATCATAGAGAACTTTTTCTATTGTTTGAAAAATCTTAAAGTTCAGCTACTTTTGCTCTCTAAGATAAACACTTTCATGTACGTAATTTTTTTTTTTTTTTTTTTTGGGGGGGGGGTGATACTGAGAACTAGCTAGTACTTTATTATCAATTAGACCAAATTTTTTTCTACTGATTATTGTTTTTCACCACTCTGTTCTTTGATTGCCTCCAGTTAAACCTCCAATAAATCTTTCCTTTGGTTGTAAATAATTTCATATCAAGGAAATTATTAAAGATTTATCTAAAACCGTGTTGAGATTGTCATTAAATATTTTGAAGACCTTCATGCTGAATTAAGATATTTTTTATGGATTATTCCGTTTAACTGAGAAGTTGTCTGAGTAATATGGTTTGAAAGAAATAGCAGATATATAACCATGAATTGTAATTAAATTTCCACCAAAAGACAATTCAGAGTTAGGTTTTCTAAAAATAATAATAATAATAACTCTGACTTCTATTGGGAATGAATGCACTGAAATAAATAATTATTCATTTTGCTTGAATACACTCTATGGCAGGGGTGGGAAAATACTTTAAAGCGCGGGCCAAAATGAAAATTTCAAAATGTCTCCTGGACCGGAGGACTATACCACGTACGCTGTGCACACGCAAATGTTTTGGGTGGAGTTTTTTCCCTGCCCATAGAAATTGTTTTGACAAAAACACTATAAGTATCAATTTAAAGCATTTGGACAGAGAAATTTGACAGTCAATAAAAGATAAAGATAATAGAATAATAAATTGTCTTACTTAGGTGTATATGCGAACAATTTGTGCCCAGTAAAATATGTCACGTCATTTTTAAAGAAATGTGATCCATTATATTAAATTAGTGGTCATTAAATAAATGAGTTGATGAAAGATTTTATTTTGATATTTATTATATCTTAACGATACAAATTATTTTATTTTGATCATAGTTATTACATTTTTATATTTATATTACATTTTGTAAATATAATGATAAATAGAATTATAAAAAGAAAAGACAAACATCAAACGTTAAAATAGAATAGTTTTAGTTAATTTTGAAATGTGAAATCTGGAATGTTCATTTGATATTATTTCTTCAAAATTTGGATCCAAATCACTTGTAGCAATCCTTAATCCCGAGCGTACGGGCCGGATAAAGTACGGAGAAGGGCCGGCTTTTGCCCACCTCTGCTCTATGATATCTCCATGAAACCCCTCTATATCTTTGTGCTTATATTGAGCTTTAAATTCAGTGTGAATTAAAATTTGAAACAGTTTTGTGTAAATTTAACTTTTCTTTTAACTCTTCAGTTCATTCAGCACTATCAGTTTCAATAATATTTCAGTAATACATTTTATTAGGTGAAATGTTATAATCATTCATTCAAAAAGCTTTGTTGATGTTTTTAGTAATATATGTAATTTTAAAAAGAAATAAATAAAATTTTTTTACTTTTCAGATGCAAATTGCAGTTGTGATTGGAGATATTTTAAACATTATGAAATTAAGGGTTGTTTGGTAGAAACAGAGGATTCATGTGGTTGCCCTCAAAAATTTAGCTGTCCATCAAATCAAACTCAGCAAGCTCCTGCTAAAGGTAAACAGTTAATACTTAACTTTAAAAAAATTTCATTAAATACATGCAATTGTAAAGTACCGTTATAATATACTCAGGATATTTGTATAGACTTAAAAATCATCATATATATATATATATATATATATATGTATGTATTTGATGTATATTAATGTATGTAATGTATTATAAATATATGTATGTATAACGTGTGTGTGGATGGAACTGCATTATATTGCCTTTTATAACGAGTTTCTTCAAAGTCTTTGTTGCAGAGTGGTCGTAGTATCAGACTGCGGTTCGGGAGGTCCCTGGATCAACGAAAGGGACGCCGAAGCTCTTTTAATTTAATTTAATTTAATTTAATTTAATTTAATTTAATTTAATTTCTGTTATATCTAGAAAGGACTGCAATATTCTTTAAATTACTGGGATGGTTTTCTAGAATATTCTACATCGGTATAAAAGAGCGAGTAGCTCAGTTATTAATTCTCAGTTTGTTATCCTTCTGTTGTGTGCTAAATAAATAGCTTTGTGTTCCCGCTATTTTTGTGCCTCGTCTCTTTTCGTAACATCAGCTCGACATTTGGTGGAGGCGCCGGGTAGATTGAAGGAGCTACCGTTGAAGTAGCCACGAAAGAAAGTAGAAGCCGACGCCTGCAAGAGTTATCGCCAGAAAACGGACTTTTAATGCCTGCGCCACGAACTAAAAGTTGGAAAATGACTGACACGAAGCCTATGGTCAAGCAACCATCATCCCAGCAACAGTTTTCCTTGTATTCTACGCAACCATTCCGGAGCCCATCTGCCTTCCAAGATCAGGTCAGGACCCCAGAAAATGGCTAAAAGAATATGAACGTGTAACGAAATTCAACCAATGGGATGATTGTATTTGTCTGGCCAACAAATTCTTCTTTTTAAGCGGTACAGCTAGACAGTGGTATGAGAACAATGAAGAAAATCTGGATTCATGGGACAAATTCAGCAAGCAGCTGATTCAGACATTTGGAGACTACCGACGCTACTTACAAAAAGCTCAAAAAGAGCTAGAAAGTAGGGCCCAGACACATGGAGAAAGTACTCAGTCCTACATACAGAGCGTGTTTAGACAGAGATGTTATTTAACCATCAGAGAGTCCCTGGTCGTCACCAGTTGTAAGATAAAAGAAGGAAGTTGACTGTTCTGTGTCGATTATCGTCGTCTTAACAAAATCACGATCCTTTGCCACGCATAGACGACAGCTTGAAGGAACCCAAGTTCTTTTCATTGATTGATCTCTATTTTTGCTATTGGCAAATTGAAATCGACGAAGCAGACCGTGAAAAGACAGCTTTTATCACTCCAGAAGAACTATACGAGTTCAGGGTCATGCCTTTCGGCCTGTGCAATGCGCCGGCAACCTTCGAAAATATGATGGATAATTTACTATGGTACCTAAAGTGAACCATGTGTCTGTTACCTAGATGACATTATCATATTCTCTGAGACCTTTAATGGCCACCTTCGACGTCTGAATGTCGTACTCAATTGTATCTAGGAAGCCGGGTTCTTCCAAATCCAAAGAAATGTCTGTTTGGGGCACAACAAATTAAGATTTTAGGTCATATAGTTTCAGAAGGAGATGTTCGACCAGGTCAAGATAAAGTGGAAGCCGTTCAGTGTTTTCCAACGCCCAAAAATGTGCACGATGTCAAATGTTTCCTGGGGATCTGTTCCTATTATCCCCGCTTCATCAGATTTCTCTCATAAAGCCCAGCCTTTACAAATGGTCCTGAAAGGTGATTCTAAATTTCACTGGGGAGGCGAACAGGTAGATGCTTTCCAACGACTAAAGGAAGCACTTATGTCTGACCCTATATTGGGTTTTTACTACGAAAACGTCGAAACAGAATTGCGCACATACGCCAGCGTCTACGGAATCGGAGCTGTCCTTGTTTAAATACAGCGTGGCAAGGAAAAAGTTATTGTCTACGCTTCACGGACACTAACTAAAGCCTAGAAGAATTATTCGACAACTGAAAGAGAATATCTTGTCGCTGTGTGGGCCGTTCACAAGTTCACACCATACCTCCTTTGGTAAACACTTTTCCATCGTAACAGACCACCATTCTCTGAATGGTGGTCTGTTACGATGCCTAAACAAGCCTAAAAGATTCATCAGGAAGACTTGCGAGGTGGGTCTTGCTACTTCAGGAATACGATATATCTATCGTTTATAAGAGCAAGAAGCACAAGGATGCTGATAGTTTATCTAGAAATCCAGTGGAAGAGGACAACACCATCACACAATATCACTATTATATCTACGGCTAACATAGCGGAGAAACAAAGAAAAGATCCAAGGCTGACGGAATTAACAAGAGCTTTAGAAAACGTTAAAGCAATCAAAGGAGATTTCCAACTGAATGGAAAAGTACTCTGCAAAAAGAATTTCGATCCAACCGAGAAGAAGTGGCTTCCTGCCATTCCGAAGCAACTGCGTCAGGACATTCTGTAGTTTTTCCCCGACGAACCCACGGTCGGAAATTTAGGATTCGTGAAAACATACGACCGAATACGGAAGAGGTTTCATTGGCTAGGACTCTACCGAAATGTACGAAGATACGTCATGTACTGTCGGGAATGTCAACTTAGAAAATCCGTTCCTCAGAAGCCACCTGGTCATCTAACACCCGCTGCTGCACCGTTACAACGTATTGGGCGTTTTCCAAAATCGGCCTCTGGAAATAAGTGGATCGTGGTTTGCTCAAATTATTTAAGTCGCTATGCGGTTACAAAAGCTGTGAAAACAGCTGAGGAAGCTGCGGAGATAGCAAAGTTCTTGGTTGAAGATATACTTCTGAAACATGGGGCGCCGCGAGTTATCATCACTGATCGAGGAAATCTTTCAATCAAGACTAATTTCTGAAATCATCCGACTGTGTAACATTGATCATCGAATGATGACAGCCTATCATCCCCAAAGCAATGTAATTGCCGAACGTTTCAACAAGACTCTTGGCGACATGTTATCCGTGTACGTAGACGTAGAACAAAGAAAATGGGATGAAATACTACCTTTTGTGACTTTCGCCTATAACACCGCCAAACAAGATAGAAGTACTGTCGACGTTATTACTCGAAGCACTGAGTGGTGTCCTATTCGCCTGGAGATTTAGTGTGGATATTTACGCCTGTTTGAAAAGTAGATCTGTCTGAGAAGTTTCTTAAAAAGTACTTCGGCCCATACCAGGTTGTTCCGATTATCTGACTTACTCATGAAGTACAAAACTAAGAACCGTTTTCAAGAAGACGGAAAACGAAAGACACGGTCCATGTGCTTAGAATGAAACTGTATTACGATCCTGAACTACATGAAAAGCATTCGGATAGAAAATCCACATCTGAAGATGGGCCTGTAAGAAGGAGTACGCTGAACCACAGACACGATCAAGATCAAAGGTCTCAAGTTAGGTGACCTACTGCCAGCGAAACTCTGTTCTTCTGAGTAGGAAGCAATGCCACTTATAACAATCCGTTTTCAAAGTCTTTGTGGCCGAGTGGTCATGGCATCAGACTATGGTTCGAGCGATTCCCAGATCAAAACCCAGCAGGGATATCGAAGGTCTTTTAATTAATTCAATTTTCGTTATATCTAGAAAGTATTATAATAATCTTTAAATTACAGGAATGGTTTTCCAGAATATTCTACATTGGTATAAAAGAGTGCGGAGCTCCATTTGAATTAATGCTCAATTTGTTATCCTTCTGTTGTGTGCTAAATAACTTTGCGTTCCCGCTATTCGTGTGCCTCGCCTGTTTCCCTAACATCAGCATGACTGTATTATTTATTATAAATATCAATAGGAAAATAATAGCTCCCTGAGTATCTGCCAATGAATATATTTAAATTACCTAAAAGTGCAACAAACTCATTTCTCTATGAAATTTTCTACTCTATTATTTTTTTATTTTGTTTTTGCACACTCTAAAACAAATCTACATTTATATTATCAGCATGTATTTACGTTATAAATCCAGTGTAGGTCTTTTATTGTTCTGAATTATTTTGGTATAAATAAATCAAATTCATTCTACTTGTCATTTATAAATCATTATTACTCACAAAGGGGAAAATTTGTATCATTATTGATAGCATTGAAGAAGCATTAAAACAGTCTTAAATTTAAAAACTGAATAGCTAAAGTAAAGCTAATGAAATAGAGTTGTTCTTTTAAAGTTTTTTCAACTTAATTTAAAATGTGATATACATCTACAAATAGTTAATATGATTTATAGTATGTTTCTACTAACAAGAGATCAGTGTTTTAAGATTTTCTTGAAATTTTCGATATGTACATATTTATTTCTCCAGTTTGTTTTTATCATTTTGCTCTGAACAATGACTGAATGGTAGAGTACTGCTCTTCGGTAATGGAGTTTTCGGGCTCAAATCACATTGCTGGCATGGATGTTTGTAGCCATTTGGAATTGGCTTTAAGCAGTAGGTCCCAGTCTCTTTAGCTCTCGTGTAATAAAATAGTAGACCTTAGCACTCCAAACCAAACCCAAATCCTCAGTTTGCAGTTAGATTTAAGAGGATGGCACATATTTTATACACAGGAACATTATATGATGATATAGGTTGATCTGAATAAAAACTTCTATATTATCAGTTTCCATCTTAAAGCTTAGACAATGCTTTGAATGAAATTAATCTTAGCTGAAATGATCTCTTCTAAATGTAAATATATTTTATTAAGTGCCAGTGAAGCAAGATATAAAGAAATAGATGTAATCCAAATAAATTTAATGTGTATAATATTCTGAGGAACTTCAGTTATACCCTTTCTTGCTCTAAGGGGATTAAGGTGAATGTATTATTTCTAGAATTTTGCTTACTTTTTTATTTTTATTTATTTAATGTCATTTTTAATGTTTACTAATTATTAAAGTTTGTTTTATAGTTCTTTTAGAAAATGTGTTTGTAAAAATTAGAAAGTGTTTCTGATTTTTTGTTGCTTTTTGCAGGATGCATTTATCAAAATAAGGAGTATAAAGTTGGATCCAAAATCATCACCTCCAATGTTTGTCAAGTATGTAGGTGTCGAGATGGAATACCTCCACAGATATCTTGTGTAACATATGAATGTCCTGCACTTGCAGCCCCAAAAGGCAGCAGTTGTCATTTGGTATACAGAGAAAACAAATGTTGCCCTACTCATTATGAATGCAGTAAGCAGAATTTACCTTTTGATTTCTTCAAATAATAATAGCCTCTAACGTTTTTGGAATCATTTCATGCAGTTATTTTTATTTGTTCAAATTACATATGTTCCTAAGTCTGTTCTCAAAATTAAGCATTTAATTGAAGTGAGTATTGTAGAAAATTGGATATTTTCTCTTGTCCCCAAATTTTACTAATTCAAAAATATGTATTAAGAGTTTAATCTACAATTTTCTTTCTGTACAAAAAAATTAGTCAAATGGTAAATGTCTTAATGGGTAGAACACTGCACTTTTTTTTTTTTTTTTTTTTTTTTTTTTTTTTTTTTGTAAAATTTGTAGGTTTGAATCCCATTACTGGCATGGATGTTCATAGCCCTTTGAAATCAGTTTTAACCAGTTGATCCTGGTTTTATTAGGTGTAATGTAACAAACAAGTAGACTAACTGTCCAACCCAACCAAAAAGTTTAAATATGTTCTGAATCAAATGCTTTAGAGTTTTAACAAGTATAATCTTAATGTTTCAAGAATAACATTTTTCTGCTTTTTTTGGTCACACTCACTTTTTCTTAGTTTCTTGTGATCACCTATATTTGATTTGTTTATTCCTATAAAATATTTCCAGTAATTTTTGTACTTATTGCTTACATTTTTAACATTTCTTTGAAAATATAGAAACTAATAAAAATAGCAACTAGTATTTCACTTCTCGCTTTAAAAAAACTTTATTTGTCCTTTGGTTTGGTTTGAAGTGCTACGGTCTACTTTTATGCAACACGAGGGTTAATGAGACCAGGACCTACAGCTTAAAGTCGATTCCGAACGGCTACGAACATCCATGCCACAGTGAGATTCGAACCCACGAACTCCGGTACCGAAGGGTAGCACCCAAACCAATCGGCCATTGTTCGGCTTATTTGTCCTTTATGTTGTGGTTCTCTTACGGACATGTATTTGAAGAAGTTCAGATATTTAAATATTAACACTTCTGTTTGTTTGGTATTCCTTGCCATAAGCCACTGTTTATCATGCCTTTTTCAAAAACTATACCCAAAATTTTTAATAAGTTACTTGTGTAATGCATTTTCAGAAGCTTTTCTGTTTAAAATGACAAAGCAAGTGTTGTATAAAATAAATTATAATTTTAAGAAATGTGATAAGGAACAAAATGTAAACCTTATTTTCAAAATGCATTTTTTTTTCTTTTTAAATGTATGGAATAGTATTAAATTATATTACATTTGTTATTTTAAAGTATATTCTCTCTTGTATGATTCAAAAATACAAATAGATATATTATTTTTGCAGTTGAAAATGCATTGGAAGATGGCATAGAAATTAACAGGATAGAAAGTAAGATACATTGCATTTATTCTGTATAAATTAAGTTTTGTTCCTTTTATTGATTTTTTTCCATCTGTTATTACTTTACTTTTCCCTTTTCTGTTTTTGAAGAATTCTAGGATTTTCTTTTATTAAAAAATATGTATTGTTATACGTAATAAAAGGTTTTATGTATTAATCTTTATGGCGTAAAGAGTTATGTTAATTTCCCCTTTAGTGTAATGTCTCATGTTTAATATAACTGTGGTTTTGCACAGAATATGTTTTAGATCTTTAAGCCATTTTGGTATTTACATATCATAAAGTAGGCTTGAATTATTAGGCTTATTCCTACCAGCTGGTAACAATACAGAATGCATTGAAAACCAAGAACAATTATTTCTGCATTATTATTACTTGTTCAGGTTTTCTATTATTAATATTAAAAAAAAAAAGAGACTGCTTATACACTTTTATATGTGGGTATACAAGTTTATACAATTTCACATTGTATACATTTTTGCTGCCTTTTCACAACCATAGTGAGCACATGGATGTTTTTAGTTATTTGGAATTAGCTTAAAGCCATAGGTCCCTGTTTAAGTAGCCTTCATGTTACATAAATTGTTTATAGGACTTGGATTCCAATCCAAATCTTGATGTTATGTTGTTCTGAAGTTTACCTGATCTGTTATAAATTCATTTAGTTTTAATTTAGCTAAAATTTATGTGTACTAAGTTATGAGTACTACAGTTTTTTAATATAAATTTACTATTGATTATATAAATTTTATTTATATTGAATTAAACTAAACTATTACATTACAGTTTATGATTATAATGACTAAATTATATCCATTTGAATCTAAAATTTGTCAGAAGATTGCTTAAAACCTAAGAAATTAAAATTACTATGAATTTTTTAGGTTGAATTTTCTGAAAGTTATTGAGAAAAAAAATAGTTGTAATTGTTTATTCAAACTGATTTAAAGTTTATCTGAAGTTTAGCCCTTTTACCTTTATCATTTGTTAAGTTTTATTATAACCATTAGTAATATATATTTTTGATATTAGAAATTTTAATTTAAAACTTACTGTTGACTGCATAAATTTTATCTTTATTTATGAAAACTAAATGTAACATATTGTATTACTTTACAGCTTGTGAATATAATGGAAAGTTATATCCTTTTGGATCTAAAATTTATCCAGAAGATGATCCATGCCAAATTTGTATTTGTAATGAAAACTGGAATGGTGTTGACAATTCCAGTTGCACTGAGCATGATTGTACATTTGAAAAAAATAAATCAAAATTGGATGCAGGATGCATCCCAGTGTATCATGAAAGTCGATGTTGCCCAGTAGAGTTTTACTGTCGTAAGTATAGATAGTCTTTTATAGTATATTATGGAAGACTATAAAGGTCTTTATTAAACATTGGTTAACCTGATAATGTCCTTTTGCACAATATATATAGATCAATATTTTAAATTTAAGTTATTCTGGACTGCAAACAATAAAATAAATATGAAAGCTTTAAGTCATTAACTATTATTTTAATCACCACAAGACGAAATTATATACATTTATGTGTATATATATATATATATATATATATATATATAACTTTATAATAAGAGAATTATTTGGTATCTCATACAAGCACAGTACTGTAAAATAGTTTTATAACAGATAAAGTTATTTGTCATGATTTCAATGGATGTACTTGCCAAAAAAAGTAAATTTATGCATGAGGCTTAAAAAATCGCAACAAAATGTCTCTACAAGTCTATACCATTATAAATAAGGGCAGATACTTGAAAATTTGGTAAATTGTTTATAAAAGTATCATCTGTCTTTGCTGAAAGGGGAAACCTTTTCTAAGAAAACATAAGAGTTTTACAAACTAGTTTTTAGGTGTCCCTAAAAAGGAATGCTAAGCATTCATGGGTAAATTTTGTGAGGTACATTAGATTATCATAAGTAGCAATTGTTTCAGTAATTTTATTATTTATATCTAAAACTTTCTAAATTAATGGTTCTCAAATTCCCTAATGCTGTGACATTTTAATGCAGTTCCTTAAGTTGTAGTGACCCCTGACCATAAATATATTTTTGTTTCTATTTCATAACTGTAATTTTGCTTCTGTTACAAATTGTAATGTAAAATCTGATATGCAGGATGTATTTTCATTGTTACCAATTAAACATAATTAAGGCACAGTGATTAATCATAAAGCAATATATAAATAAAATTACAAATTGTTTATTTCTAACTACAAATAAATAAAATTTTGTCTTGAATCATGGCTTTGTAGCATGGGGAAACTGCTTCAATTTTATTATATTAATTAAAAAGTAGTAAAAATCATAGATAGAAAGAGCAATTGGTAATAGATTCCCTTTATTTTTGAAATTATATACAAACTGTTAATGAATCAAGATAACTTAATGCATTATATAAAACTAAAATTACTGTAGAAATATTTCAATAGAATTTTTGTTATTTTGAGTAGTGGTAAAAAAAAAAACTGTTATTTAAGATGTTGTCTTTTTTTTATTTTAAGCTGTATACATTAATTTTTGTACACTTATTTTATTTTACTTTTTAGCTTCTAGTCATAATTTAACCAATTCTAATCAATCCAGTAAGGAATCATCTAAAAGTTATAATTCATCAGAGGGTAAGCATTTTTTTTTCTTCTGATCACTTTACTGAATGTTATTTTGCTATAAACTTTAGTTTTTTTTACATATTTGTTGTTGGTAAAAGTCTAATTATACTACAAGCTGCAGTAGCTTAGTTAGCAATCGCATCAACTCATAGCCTGAGGGTTATGAGTTTGGGGCTCAAGCCAGCCAAAGATCATTGTATTCACTAATAGTGACTGGGGCATATAAAAAATGGATTCATGATTGCAATGAAGTTTAAATGACGGGTATCTCAGTAAGTGGAAGACTCAGCTTGTGGGTCTTCTGTTTTAGCCCTGCTTCCAAATTTACAAAGATGGACTTTGAGCTCAATGTCATTTTTTTTTTTTACCTTTGGGGTGCAATTTCAAACAAAAGATGCAACCCTTCACTTGAAATAAAGTAGACTCCAGCTCATTAGTTTGGCTGATCCCCATGGCATTACTAACAACAATAGCAACAATAGTTTGTGTATTACATAATTCTTTTGCTATATTTAAAATCCTTCAACATTAATTTTAATAAGTAAAGACTCTTAATTTATGTGGTATTATGTGCTAAAGACAGTGCTTATATATATATATATATATATATATATATATATATATATATATATATCAATCATTCTCTCTCTCTCATTTCTGTCTTTCATTCTTGCTCTCTCATTCTCGCTCTCCCATTCTCACTCTCTCATTCTCTCTCTATCTCTGTGCGTGTGTGTGTGTGATTATTTTAATAAATTCTAACTAAAATTAAGTCAATTAAAATTTAGTGTACATGTATGAAATATTTAAGGTTGCTTTGACTCCAAATATCTAGTGTGGTTACGAAAAACTCTTTCATATTATCAATAAGGACCATGTGCAAAAAGTAATATTAAACATGACAGATATATATATTCATATAAGATTGGAGATTGTTCATATTCATTAGAAATTGAGTCTTTATTAAATATTAAAATTCTAATAAAAGCAGTCTTTGTTGGAATTCATATCAACTGTATCTGACAAGTTTATATTGCAAAGTATAATAAATTAGTGCAATTAATTAATTATCTGAATTTACTTAAAATTTTGAGTGAAAAGATGGGAAAATGGGGGATAATAATATCAAATTTAAGAATCAAATGTGTTTTTTTAATTTTATATTTTTATTATTTCTTCTGTGTGTAGATTACCGTTGCATCTTTGCTGATGAATCATATGAATTGGGTGAAGAACTCTCAATTGGCAATCCCTGTGTTAAATGTACTTGTGCTGTACCTCCAGATTTTACATGCGTACATCAAACTTGCCCTCCTCCTCCTAGCCAGGACGATTGTTCACCAGTTTATAACTCTGGTGAATGCTGTCCATCTTATGACTGTATGTTAGGAGATGGTCTAGAACATGTTCCAGGTATATTGAAATAATTTTTTTTTAATTAAAAAAAATTTTTTTTACTGTAGTGATAAAAAAAATAGGCTATAATATTTGAATGTCTATTTTAATTCCATACCATATTCTTTCACATAATTGTAGAACTATTTCATTTTTGGTTTTTGAATAAAAATAGTATACCTTGATGAACTTAGAATTACCATGCTAGACTAAAATTCTAGTGTACCGTGTTTGAATTTAGTTGGCAACTGAGAACATATCTCTGTATAAACAGAGCACATGGGTTATAAATATGTTGGTCTTCTGTAAGGTCAACATGAGAAAGAAAGGCGTATGTAGTCTGAGAATCATTCCTCTTGAGGAATGCTTTTTGTAGTTGACTTCAAGAATTTTCCCTATTTATATTTACAAAGATTAAATTATGTAAAGTATGAAATATTGTACCCAGTTTTTCCCTTTTCCTGGACATTATTGAGCATAGCAGTTTATTCAACTTTTTTTAGTCCAGTATGATTGGATTTTGTGATTATTATGAGGGAAGAATTTACTATGTACATGAAATTTTATTTTGATTTATTATTTTTTTCATTTTATCAGTTCACGTTGTTAAAAATTGATTTATTTTTTAATTTTTAAAATTTCTTTCATAATTAATTAAATTAATATAGATTTGCAGTATCTCATTTGTAAGGATTTACTATGTTATACATATTCACTATTTAGGTTTAGGAAAAAATATCCTCTTAGTATATACAAAAATTGTTTGATCTTTTACAGTGGGTTGATTTTATGGTATATATGCATTGTTTAGTTTATCAACTAGACAATTTTCAGATGTTTAAATCATAATTAGTCAAAAGTGAAGAAATTTTTAACATGAACTTATCTTAAGAGTTATGCAAGGGTTTACAGCAACCTGGAAAGTCTAGGAATTGCAAAATAAGGAAAGGCCCACAATAAAATAAGTATGGAAGAAAAGAAAAAACAAATTGGAACAGCTGCCAAATTAGAAGAAGCAATAGTTGAAAATGAACTAAATTCCTTGAGGGAAAATTAAAGCATCATATTAATATTTAAACCTTTTAAATTATTTGTTAAAATAAAGATTTCATGTATGTAAAAATTTAAGCATATTTAGCAATTTCTTTTTGTCTTTATGAATCCATTAAAGGATCTACATTTATTTGTATTTATAGGAAAAGATACTGGCAAGTTATTTAATACATTTACATAATATATTTTTTTTCTTAATTTTTATAACAATTTATTGATCTGTAATTTACTGAATTAAATTTTTCTGAGGCTGCATGCTATAAGTTTGAGTTATTTTTATAAAAATCAATCTAAAAAAAACCATTATTAAAATATTAGCTGTTAATTTTAAGTTAATAATGGTTTTTAATTGCTAATACTGATAATTAATGTCACTTTTAAATTTAATTACATGCAATCTAATATTGCATTCCATTATGTCAAGGAAGGTTGGTAAATTTATCAAACTTTTCCTGGGATAAACCCTGTATGTTTATCATATAATTATGCATATTTCTCTCTTGGTATTTATCATAAAATTTTATTAAGTGAAAATTTAAAAGTAATATAATTCATATATATATATATATATATATATATATATATATATATATATATATATATATATATATATATATATATATATCCTTTATATTGCTCAAAAATTGTTGTATTAATGATAGAAAGATTTTCCTTAGTGACAAATTCTTTAGTGGTTTAAAATTGCACATACTTATAAAATGTGGCATAATGTATGTAATTAAAAAACTTATTTACAGAAAGCTCTGTGTAATAGTTGCATTTGAATGATTTATCTATTAAATCATTTAATGAATCATTTCCCAGCAGTATATGGTGTTTTGCACTATACATAGCCAATGAAAATTTCTAGAATTCTTTGTGCATCAACCCATTAAGGCCTAAATCACACCTGATGAACATATAATTATGAATATTTTAAATATAAGTTATTATGGACTCCTAAGAGTATAAAGGATATGGAATTTAAACAACTTTGTTTCAACTTGTTTCATTAGTGATGAGCTGTAGTTTTAAACATCTAAAAATGGTACTAAGAACAACAAGAGATTTATTTGATATTATATATTACATATTGTAGATAAACTTAGGTAAGTGAAGTTTTATAACAGATATATCTATCACTGTTTCAGTTGATGTCTCTGCTGAATAAGTAAATTCATGTATGAGGATTGACAAGTCTTAAAATGTTTATCCAAAAGATTAACAGATGCTTGAAAATTTGGAGATAGAATAGCCATCTGCCATTACTAAACAGAAAAAAAAAATTCTAAGAAAGCAAAAATTCTGTGCACTATTTTTAAAACATCCTCAGTTGGCATGGATTCATAATTGGATAGAAAGACTTTCAGTATTGGCTTGAAGAAATAGGTTTCAGTCTCATTAGTAAAAAAGTAGATCATAGTGCTCCAAACCAACCAACCAACCTTAACTGTCTTCTAAAAGGGGCAACAGGCATTAATGTGTTAAACAGTTTAAACACTCATCTAGAAAAATAAATTTACAATTGGATGTTGTACTCCTATATGTGTTATGAGATCTTAGGCATTAATAGATTAAATAATATAAATACTAATACAGAAAAATATTGTTTTAAACAGATGGATGCCCTACTCCTTTGTGTGCAGATTCAACTTGTCGAATTGAGATTCCACCTGGCCATGAATGTCCTACTTGTGTGTGCCAGGAAAACGGTATGTTTATTTTTTCTTTTGTTTTTCATTTTTATATATAGTCGTAATTTCAGTATAAAAATTTTATTTTTCAAAAGTTCATATTATTATTATTATTATTATTATTATTATTATTATTATAATATATTGTTTCTGTATGGAAACATTATTATTATTATGCTGTTCATTTATTTTTATCTGATGTTTGAACAAGGTAAAAATGATTTATAAATAAATATTTAATTAGCTTTATAACTATGTTGTCAGTGCATAGTTGTAAGTTTTATGCTATGTTAAACAACCTTTTTCGATTGAAAGTCATTTAATATAACTACATTTTTCCCTCTAAAATTTTTCAGCTTTAAGCGGGTTTCTTTTCTGATGTGCCATAATATATACAGTGTGCAATTAATAATTAGATTAATAAATTAAAAATGTTTTAAGGTACTATAAAGCTCTACTGTAAAATTCTTTTTGTACATAAATACAGCTTACAAAATTGTTTTATAAACCAACCAGAGCAAAGAAGGGGAAATAAATACCTTCAAAGTAAGTTTTTCTTTTCTTGACCCTTACTAAATCTTTGGCTATCTGCTATGCCATTTAAGAGATTAAAGCCAGCTATTATTTTAAAAAAGTTTTTATTGATATTCTGCTGTTTTTTCCCATCTATTATTGTACTGTCCATTCAGTTAATGCAGCACATTTCTCTCTTTGAATCAATTTAAAATACTGTCTTTGCTTTGTCTATGCTTGTTTTTACTATTATGTAGACTGTACAAAATACTATTTGAAAGTAGTGAAAATTTGAACAAACAAAATTTTACATCATAGATTTGCTGAAAAATGGCCAAATGGTAGTGCTGTTCTTCAGTACCAGAGTTTGCGGGTTCGAATTCCACTGTTAACATGGATGTTCATATCTATTCGAAATTGGCTTTAATCAGTAGGTACTGGTCTCATTAGCCCTCATGAGCAAAACAGTAGACCAAACTAAACCTCAAACCCTACATCATAAAGTGGATGAAGCCATCTAAGGGGTCAATAAAGGGTTCAAAGATGTTTGGAAGGGGGGGGGGTCTTAAGACAAAAATTTAAAGGTTGTTGAACTATTTAAAAATAAGAATTTTTATAAGTTTCGTGGTACAGTGAAGTCTCCTATATGCTTTTATAACATGATTTCCATGAAATGCAAAACAAAAATTGCAATAGGTCTCCTATAACACAGTCTCGTTATAACAAACTTTTTGGAATGTAACAGCTCAAATGGATTAAAAAATTTATCTGTGGCAGTACTTATTCATTATTTTAAATTTTTTCTTTGGACATTTATGGGGTGCTCCTAATTCCATTTATCAGGAAATTTCCCTAAAAAGGAGTAAAAATCAAAGCATTGTTCTTTTTTAATCTATTAAATAAAATGATGAACTATAAATTATATTCAATAAACCTTAGTTCATATGTGTAAAAATCTTATTCACCAGCATTTCTATTGTGAAGTTTTATCTATTAACCATATTAATCACAATTTTATACTTTGAGAATGCTGTTTTTATGTATGTTTGAATTTGTCTGATTTCTTTACAATTTATTTCTGAGATTCTATACAATGTGGTACAAATTCATTTAATTTGAATTGATTCTGAGTTACTTATAATCTGAGTTGTCTTATTTCAGTGTTTTTCATCACACAGCTTCCATAGAACACATTTTTTGATTTGGATTAGTTCATATATTACTACAGTACAAATTAATTGCATTATAAGAGACATGATTGTTTCTGTATAGAAGATGAGGCTTCACAACAAGATAGGTGAAAAATTATGAAGCAATTTACACAACTGAACATTTTTTAAGGAGAATATAAGTATATGCATTGACTTGTTCTAAGCATGAGTATAACGATGTTTTAAACAAATTGGTACAATCTGGATTGCAAATCTGTGTGTATATATATATATATATATATATATATATATATATATATATATATATATATATATATATATATATATATAAAAGTTTTTGAAATGTCTCATTTTTTTGGGCTTTATCAGTAAATTATCAGTTGAAAGTTGTAGAAGTTATATAAAGTTATCTGTAAAATAAACTTCTTATTTTATTAATATTGGATGAAATTTTGTTAGTTTATTATATATGAATCTATTTTTCAATAATTAAATTATATAAACAGTGATGTTTTGATAATTACTATTTATATCTAAACTATCAAATGACTTTAACAGGAATTCATTGTTATAATGGCCATATTAAAGTTTGTTTTTCTAAGTTTGTGGTGGTCCAAATAAATTTGGAAATCTGTAGTTTACATGAATAATCAAAGTAATTTTCTTTACTGTTTGTCATGACAGATATAATAAAGATAATGATTTTTGATTTTACTCTATAAAAGTAAGTTAAAATAGATAAGACAAATTCCTTTTGAGGATATTCATCATGAGTGAATTTTTGCAGTCTGTAATAATTTGTATCTGATTAAAGTATTGTAAAATATGTAAAATGGATCACTCTTTTTTTTCCCGCAAGTGTACCAATATGTTGTAAAGAGTTATAAAGTTATTTGTATAATTTTAGATTCCCTACATGTATACATCAGGTTTAATTCAATTTGCATTTTAATTTTGTTTTTGTATCTTGGCATTATTTTTATACATTTACAATTTTTAGTACAGCTCTAAAAGTTTTAATTTTTATTATGGTGTCCTATTAGATAGTGATATTTTTTGCTATAAAATCAGTGACTCATTTATGTGTATTTATACAGTATCTGAATTGGAACATAATAATCTTGAACAAGTGCAGCAAATTAGCCAAAACATTGAAAATATGGAACAGGCATTTGAATTTGTAGAAGGCGCTGATGAATCTGAAGATGAATTACAAATGATGCCTCTCAGAGTTGGAGATTCAGAAGGACAGGTTCCTATTCTAGAAAAAATGATTATGTCTGAAGAAGGAAATATTTATCAATATCCTGAAGGATTGAGAGAATTAGAAGAAAGTTTTAATGAAGATAATTCTAGCATAGAAGCGGGTAATGCACAGACTGATTTAATTTTATGTGGTTTTAATTTTCCTAACGCTTTTTCTTGAAGATTTTACAAGATTTCAGGAATACTTTAGGAATATGTTTAACATAGTTTGACTAAGGAGAATTAATTTTGCATGTTATTTTATTGCATGTGGAAAACAATTATTGTATTTTGAGCTTTAATTAGATTTTTCTGTGATTTAGGATATCTATCTGTTATTCGTCATTAACACTTAAAGATTTTATCATTTTTTAAGTTTTTGATGTATTATTTTTTAATATGTAATATATTTGGGTAAATCGAGTATAGTTAACTAACACAATGCTGTTAAAAAAAAGACACTTTAAAAACCCTTTGCTTTTTGTGAAGTATTTGAATTATTATGCACTATTAGATTCTTGTTCTATTAATCTGATAATATTAAAGCAGCTTATAAATGTTTCCATATATAATATATTCCATATTCCATATAGTGGAGCCAAAATTTATCACACAATGTTCTGAGTTACAGTTATAGAAATGTGTTGAATGTCACACAAAATACTTTGGTTGATAAACATTAGTTTATTTTAATGCACATTTATAATCATTTTTACTATTACAAGTTTAGAACACCATCTCACATGGGTGCCACTTCACACACACACACACAGAGAATTCTTTTTCTCCTAGAACATGACAAAAATGCCACCTAACGGCTTGAACCTCAACAAAATGTATGCAAACAACGTTTATTAAAAAGAAATTTTAGAGCAGTAAATTACCCACTCCTCCTTCCTTATTTATTAATATCAATTAAAATAAAGACATCTTCATATTAGAGCTAAATTTATTTTAATAATTATAAAAACTCTTGTAGCTTCATCTTGAAACATGTGTTTATGGTTTTATATATACATATATATATTGTAATATTAGCTTCACTTCACCATAGACATTATTTGATCAATATTTTTATTTTTAAATTTCAGTATTTGTTTAATGAAAGAAATTTCTAAACAGAAGGGGTTATTTTTTTAAAATCAGTGACTATCTTTACATTTATTTGTCACTTTTAAAATCAGGGCTTCTCCTTATAGGATAATTCAAAATCTTTCTTGCTTAATTTTTTTTCTCTGCTTATGAGAATTTCTTCAGTTTTATTTCTTCTAATTATCATCATCACAGAATAAAGTTTTTTTTTTATTTTACTTAGAACTAAACATTGTTAAATTCTGGACTAATAATTGTCAGAATTTATATATGTTGTTTCATTATTGTATTTTAACTTTTTTTTAATGACATTTCTCTTCTTTATATAATTGAATGTCTTGAAAGTCTTAAACTCTTTTGTTTCAGTCTACAATGTATCTAAAGAATTAATATTACCTGAAAGAAGGAATTCAACTTTTTTAACAGAATCAGAGTTCAATGATACTTATTTAGAATCTTTTTCAAATCAATCGGATAAAGGTGTGCAAAAAAGATCAGAAAGTCATGGCTCAGGTAATAATGGAAATTAAAGTTTCAAAATGTGATTACATTGCAAATATTTTCATTTGGGGTATTAAACTAAACAATTTTGCTTTCTCATTCAGTTAATTCATTATAGCAGTATTATTGATGTAGTCATGTTACAAATATCTAAACATTTGCCACACATTTCTTATTTATTATATTTATACTGTTGTTAAAATATAAAATAGTAGGCATGGTGTTTATATTATTTTATTGAAACAATCGCTGTATTATTATGGCTTTTCAAATCCATACATATTGAAATCTGATTAAGACTGTTAATTGATACTCTGTTTAAATATGTTGTGTTAAAACTTTTCAATAAAATTGTGATCCTGAGACCCTTGCAATCCGTAGAGAAACTTTTAAATACTTTAATTTTAACATAACTGAACTGTATTTATCATATTAATATATTTGTACAATATTCAATATTTTCATCTTGTCCCACATACCATAAAAGAAGTTCGTAAACCATTTTAAAGTGTGTTAAACACAACTCCTCTTATTATCATTTTAACTTCATAACTTTGTGCTCTTTATTTTATGTCTATTGAAAACAGTTGTGAACATAAGTAGACAATATTTTATAACAAAATGAGATTTAAGTTCATCATCCAAATGCCGTTTCTTTATTCTTTTTAGTTTATAAAACTACTTATTCATCCAAAACTACACACATTGTATGTAATTTATTGCTTTGATCAAGAAGAAAATTTTAAATTTTGCTTATAAAGAGATACATTTTAACTTGTTAAAGCTTTTTGTTTCTGAAATGTGAATTTCAGATAGGTAACTTTTAATTTAAAAAAATGTATATTGAGATTTATTTTTTACTAAACTTTTGATTAGTTTTTTAAATTTTAAAATATTTTTAACTTGTAATCTATAGGTTTGCAACTTTTATGTTATCAAGATTTAAAATTTGTATGTCTTTATTCAAATAAGAATCAAATTGTTTCTGAAATCAGTATATGAAAGAAATTAAGAAACTTATTAAAACTAAATTTTAAAGTTCATTATAAATTGCTTATTTGAAATGATATTGTCATTGCATCTCAAGATGCAGTTAATTCCTTGAATCCCATAATGACTCAAGTGCCACTGGTGAATTTGATACCTGTTTTTTTACCAAGTAGGTAGTTTTCTAAGTGCTAGGGAGAATCCTAATTTGCTTTCCAACCTCTCATGGTATCTTAACCTATGGAAGCTTTCCTCCATAGGCAACAATGCAATTGAGGTAGTTGTGTTGTTAGGAGCCATCTTATATTACTGTATTTGTATCCTTGTGTTGCTTTAGTTAGTGTAAAATTTGTTTTTAACTCACCAAAAGCACAAAAGTTCAATACATTACAAAAAGTTACACACACAGAACTTGCACACCTTCCACGAAAAATGGCATAGCAAGTGATAAGCAAGGGCCATCATGCCCCAAGTGCCATTCACAGAGGGGTGCCAGTGGTATGTATCAGTGAGTGTAGTACCAAAAAATTATCCTGCTTTGAGAACTAGTTAAGCTCAATATATCCCTGTCCATAAATGTGATAGGTAACTAAACTCAAAGCAGAAATTGGTAAATTTGGAAAAGCATATCTCCTGTAATAGAATATTATATAATTAAGCAAAACTGTAAACTTTTAGTCTCCAGTATATTACATTCCATGTTGACTCCTCTTTTTCTCTGGAACTTTAAAATGAGGATTTGTCTTCTGCATGCTTCCTATATAAGAAATTGATGTGTAATATATTTTATTTTTAATTTTTGGTCCAGCATAGAATATTTTCTAAGCATTCACACCCCAATGGTTTAGCTGTTCCCCAAAGTTTGTTTAAGACTGTTTAAGAGCAAAAGCACAGCATTTTTTCAGCCCTCCTCTTCCTCACTTAAATTAGGAAATACAAAATTTTTTACCATGTTGCAAACATTTTTAATGTGGGTGGCCCAAGGTCACATCCCTTGATAACCTATAAAAATATCATATCCTTTTGATCCCTGCTGGTGCTAAAGGACCAGAAATTACTAATACAGGTACAAAGTTTGTATTTAATGAAAGTAAATTCTGCTAAAAGGAAGAAGAATCTTGAAGATTTTTCAATTATCTAGGTGGGATTCTAAAGGTTAAGATGAATGCATTGTTATACATTATACATTCCAGTTAAATTTATATAATAGTTACCATCTCTGTGTTTTGTAGAGACACTTGCAGAATTTATAGTAATACACTATGCAAATGAATGCATTTATCATTAATTTACCTTTGGTCTTAGTTGTTCCTGTTCAGCAAAAGGAGTTTTCCCAAGAAGCAATGCATGAAATCAATGAAGATATTGAGAGGGAAGGAGTTGAGATAGATGGCACTGGTGAGGACTTTGATGATGAGCTAGAAAACTTCAAAAACAAATTACTTTCTAAAAATGGGACAATAATTAATGAAATATTTACTATTAACCATACAGTTAAAGGTGAATAACTTTCTAGTGTTATTATTCTACATATAAAGTAGTGTAATGTTTAGGCATATTAAAACAATACATAATTTATTGTAGGAATGTCTATTAAATTTGTACATTTTTCAAATGTCATCATTGATTTATTTTGGTGTTCTAATTTTGCTAATGTTTCTCATGGGTTTAGTTGTTTCCCATGGGAAGTATTCTTTTGCAAGTGTTTTTATTGTAAGACATTAATTATTTTGGAACTTTTGTTAGAAAATAGCCTTTTTGTTAATAAATTTTCATATGTTGGTTCCTTAAAATAAAAATAAATAAATAATTCACAGTATTCTTGACAGAAACATCCCTGGTTACTGTCATAGGCAACTTAACCCTTTCTATCACAATGTTGCATATGTGCAACATACCCCATAGTTGAAGTCATTTACCAGTGAGTGTAGATGATTTTGTTAATTGTTCCTAACCTGCAACTATTGCAATTAACTCAATTTGCATGGAATTCTTCTCAAATAACAGTATTAATTCATGCCAAAGTTTCATTGATCACTCAATCAGATGCACATGGTTATTAATGAAATAAACTTTGAATTAATTTAAAAAAGAAAAAAATGTAGACACTAGAAGTAGATTTATCACAAAGGTAGTTTCAAATGTTTTATGTAAAGATAGATTTTGTGCAAAGTAGCTTATAATATTTATAGGAAAAACATATATTTTTTGTTTTATTCATAGAAAATGCATGTTTTTGCTAATAAATTTTTATTTTTATATTTTAAATTTTCAAAATATTTTTTTACATGTTAGAAATCATGTATTTTAATATTTTGAGGAAGTATTTTTTGCTTTGGGGTTGTTACAATACAAAGGGTTTTAATATGACATGGTGAATATGTACAATGAGGGAAAAAGTATTTAAATACCAGATTTTTATTGGTGTGACTAAATTGGTTTAGTCTTTAAAATCAAATAACTTTCCTCAGATTAGGATGAATTTGTGTGATATAAGTTTTTTACTGTGCTTGACTACAGACATATTGTCACCAACTTATCTTATTAACTCTTTTTACAGAATTATATATAATGGCAAAGACTGAAATAACATATCATAAATTAAGGTCTGAAGAGCATATCGTAAAACATTGACCAATACTTAAATATAAGAAAAAATTCCTTAAACACTACATGTATTTAAGGAATACTGTTATAACTGTTAAGGCACTTGTAGCATTTAAGATACTTTCTTTCTGCCTCTTGCTTAGTTCTACTTTGGGTCAGCTTAGCTCCTGCTTATCTTTGCACTGATGAAATAGCTTTATTTCTTTATTTTGATTTATTTATTATAAAATTGTGAAAAAGCTATTACACTATTCAATTTTGCTTAACATTTCTACTGTGGCATGGATGTTCGTAGCCGTTCGGAATCGGCTTTAAGCCGTAGGTCCCGGTATCATTAGCCCTTGTGTTGCAATAAAGTATACCATAGCACTCCTAACAAACCAAACCAATCACCTATTCCTGTTAATTTGCCCTGCCCTGTCTTGTAGTAAATTACAGAATTTTTTATTTTTTGGTTAGATTCCCACATACCCTATTGGTGTCATTAGTAGTGCTTCTGACTGTATCCTGGGTTCTTCAATTATTTTAATTCTATGTATTTGGTTAGGGATACTGTATTTCATTTTTTAAATTATGTATTCAACAACTTTCAAATTAAGGCTAAATTTTTGTTGTGGTTCTAGAAAAGCTTATGGCTAATACTTGATTTGACTAATTTTTTTAAATATTTTTTTATTGTTTATTTTTAAGACTCATTTTTTATTAATATAAATATGAAGTTTTTTTTTTTTTTTTTTTTTTTTTAAATTTGTTTAATCATCAGATGAAAAACGCAATTGACAGCAGTATGGCATAGCAAATACTATTTATGAAAAGGTGTTTAAACTTTTCACAATGTAGTGTTTTGTTATTCCAATTTTTTAAAATCATTTCTCTTATATTAAAGTTTTCTATCATCTTTTCTATTTTAGTTCCCCCAGGTTGTCCTACTCCACTATGTGAGGGACCATGGTGTATAATTGGAATTCCAGAAGGTCATCGATGCCCAACTTGCATATGCAAACGTAAGAATTGCTTATGACATCCATTTTCTGGCTTTCTTTTGTTAAAAATTCTAATTATTTAAATAAATTTTAATATTTACAGGGTTCATATACTCCTTAATTATAGGTTCTCCTTTAAAAAGGGCCCTTAAAATCCTTAATTTTCATGTTGGGTACTTAATTTTTGAAAAAATGTTTAATTTGAGATAAATCAGTGAAAGTTTTTTTTCTTCACCAAAGTGCCTACCTTTATTCAGCATTCTCATAGGCAATACTGCAGGCTTGTTGACCATTTCATTTGGGAAGCATCATATAGGTGGTTAACAAATCACTAAAAGTGAAAGCATTGTTAAGAGATTATATTATGTAACCCATTATAAAATGATATTTCAATAAGAAATTTTGATCTGTAAAATAAATATATTGTGAAATTTTATGAAAAGGTCAAGCATTAACTTTTGTCTGAGTAGGTAGTTTAACAAGGGAAAAAAAATTACTATATAAAATACATAACAATATTTGTTATAGGAATGGGCCGCAATAGCTCAGTTAGCAGAGATCTTGTAACTGGAGGGTTACAAGATCAAGGCATGAGCCATCTAAAGATCCTCCATGTTTATTAAGGCAGCTAGGGTACATAAAATTAGGTTTATGGTCATAATATCCTCCAAGTTCCCAAACAATACTTCTGGAGGTGGCAGGTTAACCCTGGGGTCTTTTGCTTGGTCCCTATTTTTAAATTAAGAGGATTCACTTAAGTAATGTCATTCTTTCATCCTAATGGTGCTCTTCAAACAAAACAAACATCCTTTCACCTTAATTTGAGTAGTCTCTGGCTCATGTGCTTGCCTCATCTTAGTAGCATTAGCAAAAACAAAAATGTAGGGATGAACAAATATTCATCTAAGTTTTACTTGAGAATTGTACTATGTATAGAAAATTAACAATAAAGTAACATACTCATAACAATTTCTTTTGTTGTTATTAAGTTTGTCTCCCTCTTTAGTCTTTATTGTTTTTATTAAATTATACATTTTATGTTTCTTTTTTACCTTTAGGTCCCATTGATAATGAGCCATGATCTGCTGGAACAAAGTGTCAATTCCTGCAAATGTTATATTTTTATGTTATAAATTGAGTATTAAAGGTTTTTGGTATACTTTTTGTTTCCCAAATTTCATTTTGATGTGTGTGACATTAATTTGATTTGTGTGAACGTACATCATTGACAGTCATGTTGTTTGAAGTTCTTACTATAATAAAATTAATTAAATGTGCTAAATAAAGAGAATTCTCTGGAAATGTCATTCTATCTAAGAGGTTTTGTTTGGTTAGCAAACTCATTTATGTTATTCATGAAGAAATTTCTTGTATTTTAGATCATCAGTTTTGAGGGCCATTTACTACACAAACAGATCTATCATGTTGTCCAAGAGCAATTTTGGTTATAAGCTAAGGTTTATATGTACTGAGTGTATGAACTTAAAAATATTCAATAAATTTTATCTCAACTTTATCTGCCTGGGTGGGTGTAAGTATTTGTGATACCCTGCTGGTAAATTCCCACTATCTCAATTATCCACTAGAGTGAGTGTTTCCCACCTGATTTCATGCCTTTTCTCACCTCTCAGTCAAAAGGTATTCAGAACTACACATTTATGTTACACATTCTCTGCATATACTGGGAGATGTCTAGAGTACCTGCAAGGTTTGAATCCTGCTGGATTCAAACCTTGAATGATTTCATTCCTTAAAATTAATCACTGGGCCATCTTGGGCCTCATTCCATGCAATTAAAAGAAATGTTATGTTGCCTCATTGGATAATAACAGTTGTGATCTCTTATATCTAGCATAGAGTGATTTGTAGCCACACAGAAATAAATGAAATAAATGCTATAATTAAATTTTAAGATAATATCCTAAATGCTCATTCTTTGAGCCTATGGTTTTCTGTTAAAATTGTGATTTTACATGTATGCTAGAATTCAGGTATATTGTCTTTCAGTAATCAACTCTTATTTACCGCCTTACCAACTTTTATTTGCATGCATTTAAATCATGGTGGTTCTAGGGAGGCACACCTATAAATGCACTTACTTAGGTCCAGTCTACTGCCTCTAGTTTCACCTTTTAATAAATGAAAAGAGTCAATTATGATTATAGTTTTATGGTCATAAGTCTTGATTTTTGTTATTAGTCATCATGATCATGTATCACAACTCTAGGAAAACTTTCTGGCACTGAATAATCAGCAGGTTTGCTTGTGACGAAGGATTTTAATTTGCCAGTAGAGACTGTCGCGGTCGTCATTTCTGGTGTTTTTGAAATAGGAATCTGGATGTTGCTAGGTGATGACACAGTTTCATGATTACCTCCTGGCACTGTGTGACGAGCAGGCTTTCTTGTGGTGGAGGATTTTAATTCGCCTGTAGAGACTGTCGTGATCGTCATTTCTGGTGTTTCTGAAATTGGAATCTGGATGTTGCTAGGTGATGACACAACTTCAGGACTACTTCCAGGTATTAGTTTGTCTTCAAGTTCTGCGATGGTGGATTTTGATTCATCGGTAGAGTCTGGTACGGTTGCAATTTCGGTCGGCATTCCTGAATTGGGTAAAGGGCTGTTGATAGGTTGTAATGGAACTTCAGTATTCTTTTCTGGCATCGGCTGGGTTGTTGGCTCTTCTTCTATGGATGATTTTAATTCGCTTGTAGAATCTGATACGGTTATAAGATTGCCTGGCATTTCTGAATTTGATGTTTGCACGTTGCTTGTTGATAGCGGAACTTCAGGACTGGTCACTTCAGGAACTTCTGTCACTGGTTCTACTCTTTCTGAATTAATATCAACAGATAATGATAGCGTAGTTGAAGCAACGCTAGTTGGGGTGTTGTTTGAGGTAATTTCTTCGGTCTCTACTTCATTTGACTGTTTTGTTGTAATGTTTGGGACCTCCGTAACTGGTGTCGACGCAGTCTCAGAAATAATTATATTTGACACAGTTGTAAAAGTGTCAGGATTTGAATGCATGAGGCTTGTATTTTCTAAAGTTGTATCTTCTGCTGGAAAGGTCGTATTTTCCATTTTATTTATTTCCATTGTTGAATTATATGAAGGTTCTGTAGATCCAGAGACTGTGGACGCATCTCTAACATTTTCTGTAGTCCATCCATCTAAGGTTATCCTTGAATTTGGCGAAGATGACGTTCGAGACACTGATGAAAGAAAATAAAATAAGTTTCTGTATCATTTCTATGGATATAAATACCAGCTTACATTTTTTAATATATATATATTTTTTCATTTTTAATACATTTTTTAATATATTGAATCTAAAAACTTTGATAGTTAGACATACTTCCCTCTCTCCAGTCTCATAGTACTTTTATTACCAAAACTACCAGAATTTCTCCAATTTTTGAAAAATCAAGATTTATTTTATTCTGTTATATTTCCCTAAGAGAAATGAATTTTCACTGTCAGTTTTAGTTTGGTCATCATTCTTCGAAAAAGTGAAATCAATTTAAATCTTCTTTATTAAAATAGGTTGCAATTCACTCTTTCATATCTTTTATTAACATTACTACTAGAAATTCAAAAGTTTGAAGCATGAACATTTATAAACACACACACACACACACATATATATATGTAGTAAAACCATGTTAAGTCATCACTCAAGGGAGCAATCATTTTTGATGGCTTAGACAGAATAGGAATTTTTGAAATAAAAACTTTTTTTTAGGAATGCTGTAGGATTCGACTAGAAAAAGCAGACTTTTAGATATCAATACCTGCAAATGAATGAGTCGAAAAGAAAACTATTTTTATAATTACCACATTTTATTTTGTTTTGGAATATCAAAATAATGTAAAAGCGTTGATTTCTTAAAAAAAAAGACAACAAGAATGTGTAATATCAATAGGGATTACAGGTGTTTAGCTGAGGGGACAAGCTTGGTCAAAAATTTCCAATAAAGATTTGTCTTTCTTAAAGTAAATGGGCAGGGTTAATAAGACATCACAATGATATTCAAACGACATTCAAATAGAGCTTTGGACCATTTTTGAGGTTGAGTTATCCAGAGTAAAATTAAATTGTGTCACAGGTAAAGGAGGATTAACAACCATACTTAAACCGATGACTGGGGTACCCTTTACCGATCTGAAGATTAAAACCCTGTGATCATTCTCTAAACCAGAAAGAAAAAAAAGGGTCATCCACCTGTTAGCCATGTTTTTTTCTCAATGTCCTGCTTCTACATACATGTAAGTTTAACTTTCAGAAGTACTCGTAGGTGAATTAGAAACGGTCGACATGTTTGGATCAGAGATCTGGCAACTACATTTTCTGGAATATGCAAAGTTTGTCGATCTACCAAGGTTTTATCTCATCTTTATATATAAAATTCTTCTGTGCATGTGTTTGTAATAGAACTCCTCCTAAACACCTGGACTGATTTTGATGAAATTTTGTGTATGTAATAAAGTTGATTCGAGAATGGTTTAGATTCACAATTTGATCCGATAGAAAATGTTTTTTTTTTTTACTAAAAATCCAGAATTGTGCGCTTAGTGAGATTAGTATAATGCCGCTTGAAACCCTTCGTTACCAACGTATCTGTGGCGCAGTTGTCAGCACAACGGGTTTCAGTACAAGATGTTCCAGGATCGAATCGCCATACAGGCGATGTGGGAATTTTAATTTAATCTAATCACGTTTGTGAGGACTGTACGCATGGTGGCGTCAGGTATTTTTTAAATAATTTTTTTCCGTTATTTTTCCATCAAAACGGTCCAATTTATAATTTATTTAAAAACATTTTACAATTTTTGGGTTTTATAGCGGTAAAACAGAACAACGTCTGTCGGGTCGTCTAGTATATATATATATATATATATATATATATATATATATATATATATATATATTCACGGAACAGCCATTACATTATGACCACCATTGATTACTTGTCGGACCATCTTTAGCCCCCCAAACCTCCAGCATCTAGCGTAGTATTAAATTCACAAGGTGCTGATAGTAGTCTGAGGTAACTGATACCAAGCGCTCACCAACTCGAACATTTCGAGGGTGAAACGTGGCAGCATGATTTTGGTTTTCCAGGTGGGATCCATAGGTCCCACCTGGATCTTTGGATTAATGTCAGGTGAATATGGAGGCCAAGACATAACTTAATAGCCACTGAAATGTTCCTCAGACTACTCTCTTACGACCCCTGTGACTTACGACATTATCCTTTTGGTAAGCACCAAGACCGTAGGCAAGGGAGGGGATTTATGGGACCTGTCACTCCCCGAAATTCCAAAATTCTAAAAAACCGTTTTGTGGAAAGAAAATTGACCACATGTGTGGTTGTGTCATCTGCCTAGCTGTGCACAGATATCAATGTTCTCAGAAAGAGACCGCTTCGGCCATAAATGTTTTTGCAGGGCCACAGGGTTTTATTTACCATCCCCTGCTGTATCCCCTATGACCATTCATCTCAAGGTCATTTTTCCATAACCTATTGTATACCGTCTTCCTGTCTGGAGTGCTCCATGGTGAGTATTTTGAGACATTCTATCTTCTAAAATAGCTCCAACTTATTACTTTAGACTACATTTTGGTATTTAGCTAAATGAGAGAGATATTTAAACGAATAAATGTAAAAATGGTTTTAAATGTTAATTTTACTATTCATTGCACAGATACTTCAATACTAATTTTAAGCTTTAAATTTGTTCATTATATCATTTTATAATTATTTTGCCATTTTAAAAATTTAAAACCACGTTGTGTTATGGTACTCATTAGGGGTATACATGCATAAGAAAACTTGTAGTTTTAGTGAAGTGTGTCCCCCTTCTTCAGTAAAACTACAATGTCTTTCCCCTTGGTCCCCCTCCGAACATAATTTCTAACTACGGTCTTGGTAAACACCATCCCCCCGCCGGAAATACTGTTGTCATGAATGGGTGAACCTGGTGTGCAACGATGTTCATGTCGCACACAGATGTCAGGAATTGTTCTATGAAGATTATAGGTTCTAATGTACTCCATGAAAACATAGCGCAGCAGTATATCCCGCCACTGACTTGTCTCCGTCCAAATGTGCATTCGGGAGCCAAGGTTTCTTTAGAAATCGGCACACGCCCGTCGATGTGATGGACCAGAAAACGTGATTCGTCGGACTTGCCACTTTCTTCCATTCTTCTAATGTTCAATTCCGATGTTTCTTGGTTCATTGCAGACTCAGCTGGCGATGATGTGCCGTCAGTACAAGTATATGATTCGGCCTCCGGCTGGGTAGGCCCATGCGCAGCAGTGTACGCTGTACAGTGTGTGGAAAAACACTGTCCAGGTGGCCACTGTTGCAGCTGGTTGTGATTTCGGCTGTTGCAGCTCTTTGGTCTCGTTGCGTAGCCATTTCCGCTCTCCTCTGGAATCAATGCATCTTGGACGACATGTCCTCATTAAATATGTGCTCTCAACAACTACACGTGAATAACTCACTAAATGCACTGTTTCTGATATGGATGTTCCCAGTTGTCGAGCCATAACGATTTGACCTTTATCGAAGTCGAATAAATCAGCTTCTTTTCCCATTATGCACTATGTTTGGAAAGACAATACATAGCCCCTTTATATAAACCAGTGTCAGCCTCGAACGTGCAGTGTTTCTGTTCTTGGGCAAGCGCATTGTTATAAATGGAGGGTGGTCATAATGTAATGGCTCTTCTGTGTGTGTGTGTGTGTGTGTGTATATATATATATGTGTGTGTGCGTGTGTGTATATATATGTGTGTATATATGTATATGTGTATATATATATGTGTGTATATATAATATAATATATACACACACACACACACACACACACATATATATATATATATATATATATATATATATATATATATATATATAATGTATGTATATGTATGTACAGGAGCAGGAAATTGCCCGCATCAGCTAGCAATTCACTGCCGTTGGTTATATTTTTCAAACGGGGACATCATTAGAAAAGAAAGATCTTCGCTGGGTCAAAACACAAAAGGCACCATCCCCCGCCGGAAATACTGTTGTCATGAATGGGTGAACCTGGTCTGCAACAATGTTCACGTTGCACACAGATGTCAGGGATTGTTCTATGAAGATTAGAGGTTCTAATGTACTCCATGAAAACATTGCGCACACCCTAATACCCCGCCATTGGCTTGTCTCCGTCCAAATGTGCATTCGGGAGCTAGGGTTTCTTTAGAAATCGGCACACGCCCGTCGATATAATGGACCAGAAAACGTGATTCGTCGGACTTGTAACTTTCTTCCATTCTTCTAATGTCCAATTCCGGTGTTTCTTGGTCCATTGCAGACTCAGCTGGCGATGATGTGCCATCAGTACAAGTATATGATTCGCTCTCCGGCTGCGTAGGCCCATGCGCAGCAGTGCATGGAAAAACACTGTCCAGGTCGCCGCTGTTGCAGCTGGTTGTGATTTCGGCTGTTGTAGCTCTTTGGTCACGTTGTGTAGCCATTTCCGCTCTCCTCTGGAATCAATGCACAGTGGACGATATGTCCTCATTAAATGTGTGCTCTCAACAACTACACGTGAATAACTCACTAAATGCACTGTTTCTGATATGGATGTTCCCAGTTGTCGAGCCATAACGATTTGACGTTTATCGAAGTCGAGTAAAACAGCTTCTTTCCCCATTAAGCACTATGTTTGGAAAGACAATACATAACCTTATCGGAGTTTCAAGATCAACAGTATCAATGGTTTGACAACTTACACAAACTTTAAATAGGTCCTTTGCAAAGCTGAACAGTATCCGAAAGTTAATGTTGAACCGACCGAGATAGACGAGCATTCAAGAAGATAATCGCCCGAAAAGGTAAGACTACATTGCTCTTAACTTCCGAGATGAACACCTATTTCTAGAACCCTGTATCCACCAAAATTATTCAGTGAGAACCTTTGTAGCCTTAGTGGCAACATCTCCAAGTCGTCAGTATCGCCGTAGAATGCTCTGAATCGACGACAGTAGTGACAAGACCTCCACAGCTTGACACAACAATTGAAAAATCGGGCATCGATCCGAGCCCATACGACCATGAGACCCACCAGGCTTCTCCCTGCGCAGGTGAGCAGATCGTAAGTACTGGGCCAGCCTCCGTCAAAGTGCCCGACACTCGTCCGTCGCTCCGCAGGCGCCTTGGGCGAGCGAACGTAGCAGAGTAAAGGTCAAGGGAGGAATTTTGAAGATTAGTGGATGCTCTTGCGGACCTATTGATGACGCCAGAATTAGTGACGGTGGCGCGAATCACGCGGATCGAAATGAGCTCTCTTGTAGCTAGATGAATTTTTCTCGTTGCACTTCGGGACACAATCCGGATGGCCTAAACGAGCAGGAAATTTTGAGAGGCGACATTAGAATCATTGCTCGTGAGTGATTGCAATTCTACTTTGGCCCACCGTGCGGAAGCTCCTTGACCCGTCTAACTCAAAAATACCCACCGGAACCCCACACTAGTTCCAGAGGTAAAAAAAAGTCTAAATTAAGATAAAGACACAACAATGGGAGCAAGTAATCTGGTGTGATAAATCATCGTATCATCATTTTTATTATTTCAGACCACCTGACATATGCTTGTTTGGCGAACACCAACTGGGGTATTTTATGCTGACTGTCAGGTTTCTACCGTGAAGCACCGTATGGGATCTGTGATAGTGTAAGGAGTGATATCGTGGTATGTTTTCAAATCACTCTTAATCTTGAGGAAGAAGGCCAGAATGTTTTCTCGCAGATCATTTATAACCTTTGCTCCAGACTCTTTCCTGGAGAATATCTATTCCAAGATGACAGTGTCTGTGTACACACGTGTCGGTGTGTTTCAACATGGTTTGATGAGCATATTGATGAAGTGAAACATCGCACATGGTATCCTTAGTACCCTAATCTGAACATCATTGAGCTTTTGTAGAGAACAAAATCCGCGTTCGGTTTTCTTTTCCACGCAAACAACCTAAACTCGAGATAGATCTGAAGTAGGAATGGCTATGAATTCCTTTAAACATTGTGACCTTTATTTGTCAATCCTATGTCGTATATAAGCTGTAATTCGAGCCAATAATGCCTCAACTCTCCACTAATAATAATTTAGCATTTTCTCACAGATGTTCCTGTTATTTTGCTATATACCTGTACTATATACTTGTGCTATATACCTGTTTTGCTATTTGACCTCAAATTTTCCTTACATTCAAGCATACACAGAAACATATATCTACATCAAAGAATCATTACACTATGACTCCCTTCCATCGATAACAATGACCTCGCCCAAAAATAAAACTGCGGTGCATGCGCGGTTGATAAAGCATAGAGAGCGTCCGTGCATTGTATTTCCAAACATATCTTGATCAGCGACATAATAGGGAAAACAGCTGATTTAACAGGCTTCTATGAAGGTAATATTGTTATGTTTCGACGCCTGAGAACTTCGATATCAGAAACGGCGCGTTTGGTGGCCTGTTCATGAGCAATCGTTGTGCGCAGTCATTGAAAGTGGTGTATGGATGCTGAAACGAAGAGAAGTATTCATTCCAGAAAGGTGCGGAGATTGTTACGCATTATTCGCCGTAACCGAATACCTACAACAGTGGCAAACAAAGCCGTAGGCAAGGGGAAAGATTTAGGAGGCAGGTCTCCCTCCGAAATACTTGAAGACCATTTCGTGGAAAGAAAAGGGAGTATGTGTGTGGGTGTGTCATCTGCCTAGCTGTGCATACATAACAGTGAAGTTGAATTAAGGAGTAGGTGAAAATTGGATTCGACATGTAAGAGCAAATTAACTAGCACTTTTGGCCACTCATCACAATACTGTTGCAAAATCGGAAGAAATTGTGAAAATGTTGTGAAGACCTCCCCTTTGTCCAAAACTAACGACCGGAATCAGCTGATTTGAAGCCTCCTGTGAGAATTCAGCTAAAACAAAGCTAGCTGTAACCTTAGCTGGAGTTCCGAGGTAACTGGAACAGTAACTGACCCAGAGGTATAAAAAGCCTAGAATTGTGTATATATATATATATATATATATATATATATATATATATATATCTGTACTTCATGATGCACACCTTGAAGCGTAATTTCTCACCTTCACCATTGGGAATTCGGCTCAAGCCTAGGTGCCCCAAACAAACTGAAATTCGGAGTCGGGGCTTTTCGACATTTTCTTTTGCGTTGGTGCTTTGACCTCGGGGAGGCTTTCGCGTCTTTTGACCGGAGCCAGCTTTCTAGTGATTAAGTTCGGGAGATTCGTAAAGTCCGCTCATATAGGGAGCGGCAGAGTCTCGGATACCGAACGGGGGATAAATTGGGTTTGCTTTGCACCCTGGAAAAACGTCCCCACTACTTGTATGAGATTATTTAATCTCTTTTCTTTCGACTGTGATCGTCGTGGTGATATTATGCAGGCGGGAATCCTTTGCATTTCGATTTGTTTGGGGGAGATTAGAATCCCCTTGTATATAGCCATATTTACTCAAATAAAAGTGATTTCCAACTTTATCGTGACTGTGATCCTTCTTCACGCTACTTCTTCACTCGAGAACATTGAAGTCGTCACAATGTTTTGGCAAAAATTAAAAATAGAGCATATTTTATAATATACAGGTAAAAATTTGAACATTTTCTTCTAAAATTATTCTTTTTCTTTAGTTATACTTCTGTTTTAAAAATTAGAATTTAACACTATGTATTGTTTATATACTTTCAATGTTAATTTTACTATTAAATCCATTGTGTGGTTACTACATTACTCTTTCAAGGCTATACATTTAACCCCTTCCGGTAAAATGACGAGTCTAGCTCGTCATTGGTTTTTCATTCCATACCGCACAATGACGAGTTACACTCGTCATGCGACTAAAGTTACTGATAAATATGATAATTAATTTAGTTTAAAATTTCTAGTGTACTGAATTTAGCAACACTTTTGTTACTTGTGGAAATCCCAGGTCACTATTACATATTGTTTATTTAAAGTTTCTTGGTACAAGTCACTGCCAAATTGATGAGTCAGAATAAAAGAAAACCTACTAAGAAATGCCGTGTCTGTTACAAGAATCAAATTAGAAGTGAGACTCCCTGGCGATGTAAACAATTCAGAATTCCTTTGCACTTTGTTTTGAAAAGTACCACTAGCTTGAAGACTATTATCTTAATTTTACCGTTTCTGATACTTAACACTATGTAAAAAGTGGATTTTAATTAAGAATATGTAAGAATTGTAAAATAAAACAAGTTTTTTAAATAAAAAATAAATGGTTACTTCACGCACAGTTTTTCATTATTAAATCGTACCGGAAGGTGTTAATCATTATATCATTTTAAAAAATTATTTTGATATTTTAAAATCACATTGTATTATGATACTCATTAAGAGTGTATATACATAAGAAAACCTATAGTTTTATTGAATTATCCTTCACAAAACACAATGTCCCCTCCGAATATAATTTCTGGCTACGGCCCTGGTGGTATATGTGAACAATGACAAAAAGTAGTCATGCGGATCATTTGATTTCCCTGGTACCTGATCAAGCGATCAGATACATCTTTCAACCTCCTCTATTCGTTTATCCTCCTTTTTTATTTTCTATTGATAGTTCTCTTAACCCCTTCTTGAGATTACACCCCCCAGAGATCTAAATTCAAATCATAAGGTTCTACTTCCAATTAAGTGTTTTTTACCTCTAACTTTTGCGCATCACTTATAAGGTAGATTGCAAACAGTCGGCTGTCTGCAGACATCGTATTTGCTTTCTGCTCCATTTGTATAGGAATATTTTTTTTCTTTATAGATAACCTTATCGCTTTAACTATCTCATCCCAACGTTTCTGAAAGGAGTACCGTACACCTTACAGCACAGCTGTTTTAGACAGAATATCTGTGTCGCTTCACCGTCGACTCCATGAAAAGCATGTCAATCAAACGTCGCTCCTCTTGCCGCATGATTAGACTGCTAAAGGACATCTGATGTCGTTTTCGACATTCGCTAAGTTAAATAAATATTCTTACTCGTCAGACGGTGAAGGTCTGGGATAAATGATGAGGTGATAACGTCCTTTTCCATTTTATTTCAAGACAAAATATAGAATACCCACTAAAACACAAGCTCCGACGTCATTCAAATCGCCAGCGTACCAATCAGTAGAGTTGTAAGCAGTGGAAAAAACCCGGTTCGAACCCGGGTTTTTGGGGAAGGGAATTTTGAAAATTTCCAAAACATGGGAATTTTGAAGTATTTTGAAGTCGCCAATTCCTGTGACACAATGAGAACCACCATTTTTTTTCTGTCTTTGTTGTAGACCTCAAAAGTTGATATTTTCACAAAATTTAACTATTATATGCTATGAAAAAAAAAATTGAATAATTGGGATTAACTAACTATATTTGGCAAGGTATCATGTTTAGCATGAAAGTATGAGTATATTTTTCCTTTGAGAAATATCCAATATTTTTATTATTACATAAATATTAGGCAATAATCTGTAGTGTCACAAAACCCATAAATCATTTTTCTTGGATAACATCTCTCTATCTCTCTTTCTCTCTCTCTCTCTCTCTCTCTCTCTCTCTCTCTCTCTCTCTCTCTCTCTCTCTCTCTCTATCTATCTCTCTCTCTCTAAATTGTTCAACACGATCCTATTAAATAAAATTTAAGGTGCCTCATGGTGCTTCAATACCTGGCGTAGTATTTCAAATGCATGTATAGTTAGATGAGTTCAACAAACAGTGCATTTATGTAAATAATAAAATTTTATGTTAATACTGACATTTTACACTGCTGTAAGTTGCATTTTAAATAATTGTTAGAGATAAAAAGAAAAAATCAAACACAAACAAAATATTTTGTTTATGCATTCTAACTTTAACAAATCCTAGACATCAATTTTTCGAGCTTGTACTACCAACTATTACTGAGAAGAAAATTAAATCGCAAGTCGTTTGTGGGGTCTCTCTCTCAATATAAATATATATATATATATATATATATATAAATATATTATATATAATATATATAATATAAATATATAATATAAAAAATACACACACATATATAATATATGTATATTTGTAGTAACGGACTTCACGATAAATGGTTCAGTCCTGACATAAATAAGGTACCTTTTTAGTCGGACTTTTATTAGCAGAACGTTGGTGGATGGGTTCCCATTTCATTATCGTCGAGACAAACTGAAGAGAGCAGGTAACATGAAGTTCTGTGTAAAAGGATAAGTAACACCTGGGTCAACATCTGTGTGAAAACCTCAGTCTAATTCTCTGGGAAAATCTGCCTCCGATATCGTGAATCTCCTTTTTGTTCTCGAATTTCCTAACTGGCAGCTAACTCAGTGTACAGCTTTAATTGGTTACATTCCTTCCCAGAAGGCGTGAATTGTAGTCCCAGTGGTTAATTTAGGTTAGGGGTTAAAAAGGGAAAAGCAAAGGGACCTAGATTTTTTGCCCTTGACTTAAGATTTGAAAACCCCTGAGAATTTTCTCGGACCTTAATGAGGGCCGTCTTTGGGATTTTGTACAAAATACCTACATAACAATTTATTTTTATAGTACAATACCTCCCACTCTACACTTTACAATATATAATTACATATATATATATATTACAATATATATATATTATATTATATATATATATATATATAAGTATATATTATATATATAGCTAAATCATAAATTGCAGCATTCATACAAAAGAACACATATTTATTATTATTTACATCAAATATACATAGATATAATTTTCAGGAAAGGACTTAATAGAAACATCGTGCACACAACTTTTTAAATAGGGATTTCTCAGGTTAAAACTACGAATAATCCCTAAGCACATTTGATCACGCGATAAAAAAAATACCAATGTTAAAGAGAACGCGTTTACTATTTGTCAAAGAAGTACAGGCAGAGGCTGCATTAAGTCTCTGCTTGTCTGAAGAAAAAAATCAGAATATATAAATAAGGGATTTTAATATTACACACACGCACAGACACACACACACACACACACACACACACACACATATATATATATATATATATATATATATATATATATATATATATTTAGATATGTAGATAAATAGAACTAGATCAGTTGGCAAAGGCAGCGATCTCGAACGTTCGGCAATCGAACCAGTCTAAGATTCGCCTTGTTAGCTAAAGATGACTGGTTCACACAAAATATGTTCGTGGTTGCAATGTCCTCCAAGTTTTCAAACGATAGCTCTGGGGGTGGTAAGTTGCAGTTTATATAGTAATTTTTATCTCCATCAACTAGTACTAAATTTAGTAAATTTAAATTACGAGGGCTGTAATGATAAGTAATGAGAGTATATTTATACAGAAAACAGATTACCATTTATCATCATAATTTACGTGATATCTATTAAGTAACTACCGTGAGACATAATACATTTGTCATAACGTTCTGTTCGTTTGAACACATGTGAAAGTCCATTTTGAGAACTGTTTCAAACTCGTGTCCACACCTTTTATACATGATTTATCGCTTTTAAAATACAGGTCTTCTAGTTCCATATGCTGAGGAATTATCCTCTCGCAGAATGCAGGATCAGGACTATATGGAGATTTTGGTATGATTTCTAAGTTGTTCTTATGTAAAACGTACAATACGATACCAGCAATATGTAGCCTTGAACCGTTATGAAGTAATAATATCAAGCCATTCTTCAGTAATATAGGCTTTTAGCCTTGCTTATAATTCTCCGATTCTCCTTGATGGTAGTCGCAGCTGCCTTGATCTTTATCTCTTTAATAAGCATGGAAAGTAATTAATGCTTATTACAAAGTAAAAACAAAGTTTAAAATTTGTCAGATTATTAAGGAAGCAACGCTTCCATAGCTTCCAAAAACGAGTAAAGAATTTATTTCTTATGTATCAAGAAACTTATTGCATATTCAGACTAATCCAAATGTTATCCTTTTTGTCACTAGAAACTATTTCTCAATCAAAGGTCTGCTTTTATTTAAAACAGTATATCTATAATCGTAGTTTATATACTATTCAAGGTATTGCATAAATCCTTCTTCCGAATACAATAACAGCTCTAATACATCAGTTGAAAGAATAAACAAATTTAATGTCGTCCAGGCGGTATTTCCCACGAAACATGAACTAAAATTTCCTTATCCAAACAAACGAAAAGAAAAATGCTGTTCGTGAAAAAAGGTACAAGAGCCAATGAAAATATAAAATAACGCCTTTCGAAGGACGCACGGAGCAGAGACAGAGTCACGAGGTAATAAGATATTCGAAGCGGATGGTGAAAGTGAAATAAACGCAATTGCAGTCAGGTGAGAAATTGAGAATTTTTTAATACTTTATTTCTACAGACTTCAGGTTTGAAACTTAATCCGTGTGCTGTAAGATGCCCATGGCGTCAACGCATTAAGCTCTACCGCAGGTGTACAACAGAGGATGGAAACATATTTGACCATGTGGGAAGGTTTGGTTTCGAGAGCAAACACCAACACCCTCAGTCGACATCAGTCAAGATATTTGTAACTGCTCAAAAAGTCATAGAGGGTGAGGAAATATTCCAACCAACTTCTAGTTAAACCATGGTCAAGGTATCGAGCCATCCGTACACATCATCCGTCAGTACACAGTATTGATTAAAAGTTTCTAGAAGAAGTTAATGTGGTCAAGTCCATTGCAAATTATTATGAGTAGCACATAAAATACACAAGACAGTTAAAAGAAAGGTTGAGACAAAATAACAAAACCAAATATGAAAACAGCAAAAGGTATGGCCAAATTTAAACGCTAAATATTATACAAGTAAATGAAATACTTCTAAATAGATGTATAAAATACGTTTAAACCAAGTTGATTCTTTTGAACACAAAGCACCCCTATATTTCTTAAAAATAACATTAACCCTTTACCTGTCTATACGTCACATATGATATACACATTTAATGCTTTATACACTTGTATATCACATCTGATACACAATGATATAAAATATAAAATGCTTATAAAATATAGTTCATTTTGTATTACATGTAATATACAAGTGTATAAAGCTTGAGATGTGTATATCATGCAAGGTGTACAAGACAAGAAAAGAGTTAACCAAACTATTAAAAACATAAAATAAATAATTCAAAATATTAACCAACAAACTGTACAAAAGATCACTGCAAAAACTAACTTCATTTCGGTTTAGACAGCTGTGGTTTGCTGTTTTACTACACGAGGATTAATGAGATCAGGACCTATCGCTAAAAACCGATTCAGAACGGCTACGAGCATTTATGCCACCAGCGGGTTTCGAACCCATGAACTCTGGTACCGGAAGGCAGCTCTCTACTTATTTGACCACCATGTCCCAATATGTGGCAGGATTGACTTGTTGGAAGACTTCTAGGATCAGAATAGCCACACGAGCAGGGCGAATCGAGAGTTAACTTTCGAATTGAGAAACGGGGCTTTATACTGTTTGGCAATAAAGAACCTGCTTTAAAAAAATTTACCCCCAGTGACTGGAAGGAAGGGATATTACTGCTTTATAAAACTGATATATTGATATGTAAGACTTTTCCTCTTTCATTTCTTTCTCGAATGCTTGTTTTGTGTCAGTAGTATATCATACCGTTTCCCAACCATTGGTGGTACACGAGGTACTAGTTGGTAGTGCACAAAAAATAATCAATAATGGTGGACAGAAAAAATAATAATAAATTAAATAAAAAACATCATAGAAACATTTTTTTCTTATAATTCATAAAGTTATTTTAATAATATTATACACTAAAGTTATTAATGTGTACAGTCCATGATAAAACTGGCAATTGATATCGTTTCCCTCTTTTTAGTGCACATTTAAATTTAGCCGTTACCCATCAGTAATGTAATATGTCGTCACCACTCCTGTGGCGGTTCACTTCAACGCATGGCTTACAAGTGACAGGTTATTTTTTATGATTGTATCGTCTTTGTTTATTATAATCTATTGATCCCCCTATTGATTAACTGTAAAAAAAATAAACCATGAATCAGTGGTTAAGAACCGGTAGTACCAAAATCTCAAGCAAAGTACGAACAGTTATTTTACAAAGTGGTACAATTTAGCCTGATGAACAGTCAAGCACCGATCCGGGATCTTAAGTCCGTGAGGTCCTCCAGGCGTCTCCCGATGGTAGTGGGCAGAATAGCATGGCGCACCACCAAGTAGTTCGTTAGCCAAAAAAGGTTGAGAAACGCTGATCATGTAATTACCAGAAGCAGCAAAGATTATTCGTTGTATAATAACGAGTACCTTAAGTTTTTGACCAAAACACGAAAAAAAAGGAAGTAAAAAGGGGGAAAGAAAGAGCGTGCTATGCAAGAGCAAATTCGATATTTTGTCAAAGAAGAAATAAGACAGACGTCAGAAACACGTGCTGAAACCACATTTTTGAAAAGTGTTGCGAAAGGCATATCAATTGAGCCATTTCCTGATACCTGTGAGGATAATGTTTTTCATAGGCAGCCCATAACATTTTCTTACTTTACGGGACGCTTAATATCATATAAAAACGTCATAATATTAATCGATGTTAATTGATAGGAAGATATAGTTAAAAAATTAATTACTTTTATTAGGCCATATATATCTATATTTTGGACAGTTGCCCGTATTTTGGGCGTTTGCTCTGTCCCGCATATTTTACTCAATATATATATATATATACACCCACACACATATATATGAGTTTGTTATATAATGAACTAATAAACTCTATCTTAAAATAATATACTTGAGTAAAATTATTAAGTATGATACTAAGCCTCTGATTCTAAATTTATAATCAGTAAACTTGGTCCAAATGAGCTCTATCATTCCGACTAACACTTGCAGAGGTTTAGGTTTCTTGACACTTTAAGGTCGCCTTGAGGCAGGATGAGGTTGACACTAAAAAAGTTCTCGTGACAAGTTAAGCTCTAGAGTTAAAGCTCCGAGGTATTTTTTAGTTCCATATGGCCAATAATGGAAAAGCCTGCAACAGCCCATCCAATAAGAAAATTTAAAATAATAGCGCCCACTGGTGACTGTATTGAGAGCCTACCAAATCTGTAAGCAACAATATTGTAAGAACATCAGTTCACTACAGCTCGTAGAGTTCACAAGAAGTGAACGATTAGCTGGCACGATTAACACTTGTCAAAGATGAAATAAACCCCATAATGAGGATTCACTTCTTTCCCTGTACACGACTGCTACACATTTCGGGTTACATAGGAGAAGAAGAGGATATTTCATACTACACACACACATACTACAATTTCAAATTCCTCTCGTTGATTTGTCTATCCAAATAAGATACTACAGAGGCTCAACAAAAAGTATGCAGTGCTGCCGGCCTAACAGTACCATCGAAAGAAAATGTATAAGTTGATGAGGTTCAAGAACATTTTAATACGTTTTTTCGATTTTTAAAAATCATACTATGTAAAAATCACATTAATATAGGTTACATTTATAAATCAGTTTGCGTAAGATACGTTTAAACATACAAAACAATTTTGACCCCCAACAGACAAAATCTATTTTTTCAGATAATAAGATATCAAATATCATAGAGTTCAATTCCTCTTATTAAAAATTATGCAATTATGTTTCTAAAATGTAATTGTAATTATGTTTTATGTTTAATAATTATATAATTATGTTTCCTCTTATTAAAAAGTATTGTTAATAAAATGTAGGTTTGATGATTATAATTCTGAAAATCACTTCCCTTTTTTTAAACAACTATTACGTTTTTCCTGTGTAATCAATATTTTTGCCCATATTTTGTAAACTTTTGGTGCATATTTTTGTCCATTTTTGATGACACTTTTGTCCATAAAAATATTAAACCTAGCCAAGAAATTTTTTTTATCAACCAACGCGTTTTTAATAATTTCATCCGTAAAACGTGTGGGAGCAGGACAGTTTAGCGAAAACACCCCATTTAATTTTTTTCTGAGCATCTGAACTTTATTCAAGGTCGACTATCAATCTAACAGTCATAGAGGATTACTGGAACGCATTCTCAATATTTTGTCTGTAACCGTAACTCGGAAACGGTTAGG
>CM063508.1:52561450-52566450 GCA_032207245.1 Pardosa pseudoannulata
TTGTAAATTCATTCATGAAACTTTTTGAAAAGATTGAGTTTTTGAAACTTTCTACATATATACATTGAATTATATCTAGACCGTTGGTACTCAACAGGTGTGTTACCGCCCCCTGAGGGGCGGTGGGATGAAGCTGATGGGCAGTGACTTGTTTTGGACGGTAGGGAGGGGGGCTAGAAGAGCAGGTTTTGACTTTCAAACTTAATTTTATAAATACCAAATAAATTTATTGCATTAACTAGCTAATTTACATGATGTTTACAAGTAATAAAACGAACTTCGCTGTGATATCAGAACCACTAATGTTCATACCTTATGATCTGTGTGAAATTGGGCTGACATTCGGAAAAATACATTTAATGAACGCCATTTGTTGAGCTTTGCTTGGGTGTGTACCGGTAACAAAAACTGAGTTCGTAACTATTGAAGAAAATTACATAAATACCAGACGACCCGACAGACGTTCTTCTTTTTTAACGCTGTAAATCCAAACATCCCCTATATAATAATAGCCTAAGTTCTGTCCGTCTGTCCTCAAATTTATGAAGCGGTTAGACCTGGAATGGATTGTGGCATCCATATTGGATTCTTGATGAATTAGGGTTAGCAAAATTCAAAGCGAGTAAAGTTTAAAACGAATAACTTTTAGTCAGCATAATTGTAAAAGGGAACATATTTATTAAATATAAAAGGGGAAATGGTTCCACAGACGGTGGAGACGGACCATTTTTATTTCGATCGAATTATTATTTCGATATATGTTCATTTCGAGGCATCCATATTGGATTCTTGATGAGTTAGGGTTAGCAAAATAAAAAGCGAATAAAGTTTAAAACGAATAATTTTTAGTCTGCATGTTTGTAAAACATTTATTAAATATCATTTTTTTACCTGCTTCATAGGGTACTTTACAATTCTGAAAAATTAAAAGCTTTTCTGATCCCGTCATATGATGAGCTATATGATAGTTGTAAAATGTTTTTAAATAAATTATAAACTGGACAGTTTGGGTGGAAAAGTAATGAGAAAAAAAATTTTTTTAAATACTTGAAACCACCGCGCATACGGTCATCACAAATGTAATTAGATTATACTAAATCTCCCACATCGCCTATACAGGGATTCGATCCTAGGACTTCTCGTTAATTACTGCACCACAGATACGTTGACAGCGAAGGGTTCCAAGAGGCATTATAATAATCTCAATAACCGTGCAATTCTCGATATTTAACACGTTGACGGACACTTGCGTCTATAGCCGTCAAAGCGAAGTTCACTATGTGGCATGACAACAATAGCCGCCCAAAACGGAACGGTCGTTTTTAGACACTACGGCTGTATCAGCACAAATGTGCATTTACCGGCGTACAAGTAGAAGCGTAGTGTCATGTTTTGGAAACAATTTTTTAATTTCGTTTTCCACCTGTTCGTTTCCCACACCGAAAATAATGTGTAGTAATAATAAAATTATAATAATTTTTTTGTCACTTATTTATTTCTGTTTGATAATGAACTAACATTTCGTGTAGAACTCCCCAAAATACTTTGCTGCACACAAAAAATTGTTTATTTGAGTCATTAAACCTGTCATTTACGTTTTTAAATTTTTTCTGTTATAGCCACCATCGTCCCATTACTTAGTGTTTAGAGTCTGCTGGCGCCATGACGGTTATAGCCGCAACCTAATTAAAGGTGCTGAATTAATCAAAATTAAGTTTGTTTAAGAAGAAAGAGTAAAACTATACTTGTAGCGGGTACAATTATTTCCCTCTCCTTTTTACGATAGATGGCGCTAGAAAGCCATCGAGTGTGTTCTAATATAGTGTCAGTGGTCTATGAGAGTGTGTTTTGTTCTCTTTGTTGTTTTGTGTTCTGTGATGTGGAACTTTGCAAGAAAATAAAATGGTTCCTAAAAAAAATAGTCTAAATTAATTCTAATCGTCTTATGAAATAAGAATCTCGTCCTTCTACATACTTCTAATATTCTAAAAATTACAAAAACAGTGTTGATTTTCGGACTTCACTTGTTCCTATTGTCCGTCAGTATGTTAATAAAAAAACATTTTTTATCGGATCAAATTGTGAATCTAAACTATTCTCGAATCAACTTAATTACATACACAAAATTTCATCCAAAATCAGCCCAGTCGTTTAGAAGAAGTTCTATTAAAAATACACGGACTAAAGAATTTTGTATATAAGTTGACCACGGCTCCGTAGGAGAGCAGAAGCTTAAAAAGAGTTGACAACCACTGAACTTGACCAATCACATTTTTTAAAAAAAGGTCGAATTCGTATATTTTCTTTAGAAAATTTCTGTTAATTTGTAAAATGTTACTTACGTTTTAATTTTAATTTTTTATTCTTCTTCCTTTTTATTACTTAAAATTCTATTTTAAATTAACTTGGATATTATTTTGTTGATTAAATGAAGAGTACTCACGAGAAACATTTTTATGTCTGAAGACGTCGAATTATCATGAAAACTCGAACTTTTCTAAATTTAAATCTAGAGGTAACACTCTTAATAATAGCGTAACTTAAAATGGATGCACAGATTTGTTTCAATGTATGTTAGCAAGTTGATTGCCATAGAATTTTATATAAATTTGTTGAAAAATGACTAGTGGTTTTCAGACACATTCTGTAAGAGTTGTAAAGTTATGTGAAATCCTGTAATCTCGATTTTTTTTAATTATTATTTTCTTGTCAGTAAAATCACGTACCCAACCAGTTATTTTTTACTTATATTCTCTCACAAATGAGATAATGATGCTGAACGATAGCTCAATTATTCTACTTTTCCGGTAGAACGTTGCTATGACTTCCTACAGCGCTACTGCCTAGCGCTGGCCGAATGGGTAGGGTGCTGGCCTTCGGTACCGGCGTTCTTTGGTTCGAATCCCAGTGTGGCATGGATGTTCGTAGGCTTTAAGCAGTAGGTCCTGGTCTCATTGGCCTTCTTGTTACAAAAAAGTAGACTGTAGCACTCAAAACCAAACCAAACCTACTGCGCTACTAAAATAACTAAATATCGGTATTTGGTGACTCCCACGGCGATCAATGTGCTAGAAGCGTTTGTTAAAAACCTTGTAAGTTTTCATCAGTATAATTAAATCGATAAGAATAATTAAAAAAATAATTTAATAGACTTGCAATAGTTAAAAAAAATTATCTGGTTTTATGTAAAAGTGTTGATACGATTAATTTAGTTTATATTCTATTTATATATGTTTTATTTAAATTTTTATTTATATGCTCACAAAGTTACACTACTTTAAGCCAAAAATATATAGAAATGTTTTGTAACACTTATTGTCCTTATAGCTGCAATCGTCCTCTTCTGAATAGGTCTACGATATATTATACCTTATAAAACAACCAGTTGCCTTACAAAACAACCAGTAAAAAATCAAAAAGAGTTGAGTAGCATGAATCGCTCAGAAAAGTTAAAACGATTAATTTAGTTTATATTATTTGTATATATGTTTCATTTAAATTTTTTTATATGCTCTCAAAGTTACATCGCTTTAAGTCAAAAATATATAGAAATGTTTTGTAACACCTATTGTCCTTATAACTGCAACCGTCCTCTTCTGAATAGGTCTACGATATATTACGCCTTATAAAACAACCAGTTGACTTACAAAACAACCAGTAAAAAATCAAAAAGAGTTGAGTAGCATGAATCGCTCAGGAAAGTTAAAACGATTAATTTAGTTTATATTATTTGTATATATGTTTTATTTTAAAAAATTTTATATGCTCTCAAATTTACATCGCTTTAAGTCAAAAATATATAGAAATATTTTGTAACACCTATTGTCCTTATAACTGCAACCGTCCTCTTCTGAATAGGTCTACGATATATGACGTCTCACATAATACTTATGATGACTTACAAAAACAATCAGTAAAAAATCAAAAAGAGTTGAGTAGCCTGAATCGCTCAGAAAAGTTGATAAGATTAATTTAGTTTATATTCTTTGTATATATGTTTTATTTAAATTTTTATTTACATGCTCATAAAGTTGCAACACTTTAAGTCAAAAATATATAGAAATGTTTTGTAACACCTATTGTCCTTATAACTGCAACCGTCCTCTTCTGAATAGGTCTACGATATATGACATCCCACATAATACTTATGTTGACTTACAAAAACAATTAGTAAAAAAATCAAAAAGATTTGAGTAGCATGAATCGCTCAGTAAAGTTAAAACGTGATTTGAATATCGCTTTGCAATGTTTTCATCGGAAATTTTTATGACTGAGTCATGCATTATCATCAGAGTTTAAGTTAGTAAGCAAAATTTCGGAGCAATTGACAATTGGTAAATTAGAGATAAATTAATTACATGAATTAGAGACAGAGATATGCATTGCGAATTATATGGAAGCATGTAAATTTGTATGCATATTAACAGAAGCGTACCCAGGGGGGTGTAAAGGGACATATGCACCCCCCAAGAATTTTTCTCGAAACTGAAAAAAAAGAAGGGGAGAAAGAAACTTTAAATTTTGTCTTCCTTTTTTTTAAGTTTAGAAATACCATAATACTACAATAAGAACATTATTTTGAAATATTTCGGTTTTATAAAAAAGATCTTAAATATAAAAATATCCCTGTAACTGAAGATGAAGTTTTAAATATTTTACAAAAACAAAATCGGAGAATAAATATAAATTTGTAAAAACTAATATGAATAGGTTTTTTTATTGCATTGTAATCGAATATTTTTAACTTTTTTTTAATTGCAACTGCTGTTTTCAATCATTAAATGGTATTTTATCAATTTTCAATGACACTGGATTCTATAAATTCTGGCAAGCAAAAAATTTCGTGTCCTACTATCTATATTATTTTTATTAAATGGCCTTTTTTTTTCTAATTTTTATATCTTGGTAAAAATTATATGAGTTCATGAATAGTTTTACAACGGAGAAATTAGATTGATATAATGTATTCTTTAGTTTTTACATATTGAAATTACTAAATT
>CM063508.1:52571450-52583950 GCA_032207245.1 Pardosa pseudoannulata
GTAACTGTGCAAAATTGCAAAATCCTTGTTAAACGGATTTTGACATTGATCGAGGGAATGACGATTTGTAGCTGAATGAAGAAAGGCTAAATGGAGGAGGGGTAAAGAGTGTATTCAACCAGCAATACAGATTTATATAGGAAAGAAATTCAGAAACTGGACCTTTCGCAAAAACGAAATTGGCTGGGAAGATAAGATAAATGCATACATGCGTATAAGATTCATTCGTTAGGAACAAAATTTATTAAAAAGCCATTTACGCAAAATATCCAACCTTATCTTCAATCGATCATTTTGTCTTGCACATTTAGTTGGCATAAGAATCGTAACCTAAAGCTCTATTATTATTGGAATCGTTTGCAACATTGGGTAAGTAATTTAACTGTCTTTAAATAAGCGTAATATAATATTAAACTTGGAATGCATGATTCAAAAGTCTTAAGCATAGAGAATTTGTTCTTATCTCCAAGTATTTCCGATTTATTTCTGGTTATCGTGAAAAACTTCTGGTTTTGAAAGGCACAAATACGTAAAGAGCGAGTGCGGTTGGATACGAAAGACTACATACACACCCTTTATAAATTATAGAATTTTGTAAATAAATAATTTAAAATTTTAGTAAATTCTGGGTAGTTACTCCATAGGATCTAGGTGGACTTGAAAATAAATTAAATTTCCCGGGCCCTCTGAAAAGTTTAAGAGACCATTAAACCCTTGGAACAAATGGATGTTACCAGAACCTATTTTGTAAAAATATTCACAAAGAAGAACATCGCTACTAAAAAATCAGTTACCGTAAACTGAATGCCAATTAAATTTTTGAAGATTTCTTCCTTTGACCATCTATTCTGTTGTAGCATCTTAATTCCTAACACTACAAATAGTCACCTAGAATAATAAAGGCGACTCTCAACCATTTCTTTTTTATAGACTCTTTTTGGTTTTGAAAAATTGAGTCTAAAATAAAATGTTTCTTGTTCTAATCAAAATGCTTTGGAAGCGATTGTTGCAAAATCTTTCGTAAGCTAAATACACATATCGCTATGTTATATATATAATAAGTTCTATGCATTTTACTATATGTTATATATATTTTACATATATATATATATATATATATATATATATATATAGCCTCATCTTTAAACTTTATCTCTATAAATATATATTATTGTTTATTATGTGTTGATCACGCATGTACAAATTTTGTTTTAGATGTATAGAAACAATACATGTTTAAAAAGTTTGATTTTTGCTTCATTTGGAGCACTACATTTTGCAACAGGACCAGCACCTTGTGCTTCACTATAATCAATAAACACATTTCATTAAAATATTAGCTTATAAAAAAGTATCGACCATAAACAATTTTAATAAATTTTCTGTCAGATATAACTGGATAAGTTTCCTAAATACCTGAAACTTTACTCGTCACAGCTGATGAACAAATCATTTTTAGGGGCATAAGATTTGGGCTCTTCAGTATATTAAAAAACTTATCACATGGAAACATAAAACTCTCTTGTACCTTATTAAATATGGGTTTACATTAAAGTGTTTCAGTACCGGCTATGTTGGATTCTCTAGCTTCGTATTAATCTATGCCGAACGATGGCCGAGTAGTAGGGAATTAATATTCGATACCGGATTCGAATCCCGCTGCTAGCTTAGATGTTCGTAATCGACTTTAAAGCAGCAGGTATCGACCTCTCTTAGCAAAACATTAGACCGTAGCTCCCCCAAACCTAACTATCGTGTTAATCTATGAGGGAAATCATGGTACATCTGTGAGGTTTGTATAGAAAGATTTATTTAAATACTCTCTATACTTCGGAAATTTCTGAAAGTTATGCATGACACAATTTTTAATAAAAGCCCGAAAAATAGTGTTAATTTTTAATTTTGGGTGAAAGTCTTTCATGTAATTGTCACATTTTTTGATTGTCATTAGCAAACTTAAAAAGTGTAAAAACAAAAAATAAACATGTACCTTTATAGAGGAATATAAATGAGAGAATGGCTCCACTCAAAAAATTCTAAATTTATTTTTATCCTAATGATGCCATCTCTTCTTAAAATAAAAAAGTGCATGTGACAAATCAAGGATGAATTACATACCAGTTGATTAGAAATAACCGCAAATTAAACGATATACAATTGAACTCAGTCCAATCTTAACATTGATTCAACGATTACCTCTGATACGCTGTAGTTAAATGAGTAGTTAATCTCGGTAAGATCAGGCGTTTATTCTATTTTTTATAAGATGAAAATGTTTTTTTACAAAGTGCTTTGCACTTTTGTTGAAAGTGATTGTCTCTAAATTTTGTTAAAAAGGAGAATATACTTGTGTGCAAGCTCTAAGCAACTCATTTGTTGCCACACTTCTTGACGTGTTTCGAATCAGCAGTGAACTGAAAATGGTACACAAAAATATAAATTTGATGGCTTTAACGGTTTAAAAAAGATTAAATAAAACTTTTAATTCTACGGGCTTGTCTCACCAAAGTCATTTAACGGCTAACCGCGATTAATGTCTGTTTAAACGGAGAATTGCATCCCACCATTGATTGGCGCCAGTGGTTAATCGCGGTTAGCTGTTAAACGATATTAGTGAGACCGGCCCTTAAATGTTGGAATGAGTGAGTGTTTCTTGATAGGGAATGGCGTCATAATTTTTCTTATGCAATCAGATCGTCGAAAGTCGATAGCTACACCAGAGTCATAGCTACAGGGTTCTCAGACTTTGTAACACGACGTTTATAATGATTAACTATCAGGCGGACACTTAAGGTAAATAATTCTTTTCATAAAGTTGGAGAATTCTTATACTCTTTTACAATTTAACACAATGGAGTCAATTGAAGAAAGCTTTAACCTTAAGAATGTCGAATTGTTTCAGTTGAGTCATAGCGTTCTTACATTTACAAACATGTATGAAAAAAACTTTATATTTTCAATATTTTGAAAGTTGCTGTGCATATAATTTGTAGTATTTCTTAGCAGATGGAAACTGTAAATGTCTTTTTACCGTGTTTTGTTTCCCTTCACATTCTATGCGTTACAAACGTTGTCCAAGTCTTATTTTGTTTTGAACATGCAAGCGTTCAATTATGTATGCTAATTTTCTGTCGTGTATAGACTAAAACTGCGAATAAGTAAAAAGTTGGACTCATTTTGTTACACACAAATATGTTAAACTGTCAAAATGCATTTTTTTTTTTAGCTGTGCCAGTTTTTATATAATTTTAGAGGTATCTAAAAATTCCTGAACAGACTTATGTAGAAAGTATTTATAAAACACATTTATTGCAGACTTGAGTTGTAAAATTATGAAAGCATTTTACAAGTTTAAAAAAAAATTCAATGACTAAATTGGACTTTATTCTCCTAAGTTGCTTTAAGCTAGATTCTGAATTACAAAACAATTCTAATATTTACTGTAATATTAGTTTTCTTTACACTCGTTTAAGAGTGTCATGTCCTCTTAAAATTAAACGGTGTTTAGGTACATTCTGCTGTTTTTCAGACGAGTTTACGTGAAGAATTGTATATTAATTTCCTTTCAGTGGGCATTCTAGTTTAATTACAAGGTTAAACGTTTGTATTCTATAGGTAATTATATATTAAAACGTTTACAATCTGAATTTCATAGTTCTATACGATTCTATAATTCTATATATTAATACTTTACAGTCTAATTTTTTTTGTATTTATACGATTATAAATGCTTTTAACACGAGGTTATTTTTTAATTTTATGTCTTAACAGATTAAAGACTGATTTTTGGGTTAAAAAAATGTGAACATGTGTTCAAAGTGATCTAAATGAGTATCGTTACATTTTAGTCATTTTTCAAATGACCATTAACCTATAAATCAATAGCCATTTAAAAATGGAAGAAAATTGCAGATTTTGTTGGCATATTACCATTTTAAAATTATTAAGTTCAGAGAGCACGTTAAAACTACAGTCTAACAGATTTAGTTATTAACGCTTTGATCCATTTGTTACTAATCAGATGATAGTGGAAATGAAGCCTCCTATTTATCATCATGGAATTCCGTTATAAATAATTCCATTTCTTTTTAAATTTTCTTCCTACACATTACGCTTTATTTGATGATTTATCCTTGTACTTGCCTAACTTGTAAGTTTGTTGTAAAAAGTCCTTTGTAAAGATATTAATGATCATTCAATTTCCTTAACTGATTGAATAGTTATTTTGAAATAACATTTTTATTCTTTAATAATAGTTGATAGTTGACCTATTTGCTTGCTGTATAATTTTTAAAACGGATTGGTCAGCTGAAAGCTTCCATATCATGAACAAATGGTCATTTTTTTAATACAAGTTTCAATAATTTTAGAGTTTATATTACGTTGGAACAACACTAAAAGTTTTTATACATTTAGAAATTTGAGGTTTTGTCAATTTCATTAACTCTAAAAAATTTTAAAAAAATTCGAACTTTATACAATAAACCTCTTTTTAACGATCCCACGATACAACGACCCCTTCGTTAGAACGACCATCTTAAAAAGTCCCAATTATCTTACCATAGGAATAATGTTAATTTTGAATCATTACAACGACCCCAAGCGTATTTTTCGTTAGAGCTACCGCCAATTTTAGAGCACAGATCTCATGAGCAAGTGGGCTATTTTAAAGTTATACTGTGGTGCAACTTCAAGGAACCTGTACTCCTCTCTTTGTGTTTGACCCTTTCGTCACGTACGACATTGATGTCCTAGGTAGATGACACTCCAGACACTAATGAAATGACCCAGCTCTTCAGTGTCAAATTTCTGGATCTTCAACTACCTTTTCATGAGTTTGTTGCGGTAGACGAAACTTTACAGTGCTGCGAAGAAAATTTGAATGAGGACGATTTTATCGCCTGTATTACCGGAAATGAAGAAATCTGCGATTCCGACGACGGAGAAGAAATTGTCCAAGCTTTTGAAAAAATAAATGGAAAAGAAATCATCAATGCAATCAATGCCTTGCGTCAATATTCTGAAGGACAATTTAATTCTGAAGATATTCTTCAAAATCTAACAGATATGGAATCAGTGATAATGAAAAATTCCCAAATGAGATTGAAACAAGCGTCAATCAGACTTTTTTTTCAAAAATTCAGTAATGGAAATACAAATAGAAGTGTTCTCTAGGTATGTACTATTGCGTCATTTCTTTGCTTATTTTTTTTTCAATTCGTTACAACGACCATATGATGTTGGTCCCATAGGGGGTCGTTATACCGAGGTTCTACTGTATAAATTTCGTATGAAGGTATCTTTTTGTATCATACAGATGTTTTTTAGAAACCATTTTTTACTAGTTCTATATGTGTGTTGAACATTTTCTATCGACTGTATTTTATTAATGGGTAAAAAAATCGTTAGAAATTTACTGTAGTCATAAATGTTGTTGAATTTGTTATTGATCTAATATTTAATTCATTTTGCGTCCAAATGTACCCAATGGAGACTTATTAGTATATGTGTTTGCTATAAATGCACATATCTAAGAAATCTCTTTTCGGTTGGATCACCTTTATGTTTCGAAAGGTAAGTATGAAACTTTTTAAACCTCATCTCTTCACTGATTTTTTTTATCTTACTATTATTACAAGTCATTTTATAAACTTTTAAGATATACTTCAGACAATTTGAAAACATTTTGTCATCTTCGGTATATCCAAAAATTGATTTGTCCAAACATTTCTATATCAAAAGGAGAAATTGTCTTTATTTTTACTTTGTGAACATGTCTCCGAATTTTGGCAATTTAAAAACGTTTATAAACAAAGTATGTGAAGTCACACTTCTTGTTACTCCCTTCTACAAGAGCAGAATGCCTCGTGTAGCAAAATAGTAGACTGTAGCGCTCGAACTATCTTAATGCTTTCTGCAATTTTTGACATTTAGTTCCTTATTTTTTGTTCTGAATGTTAATCGGAGATTTTTTCTAATTAGTAGAGCTGCGTAGTAAATTATTTTGTCAGTTTCGAACTGTACCTTTGGGCTTACAAGACTTAAAAAGGTTTCCATGCTAGCAACAGAATTCGAACTCGCGATAAGCCATCATAGTATGTAAAATGAAGGTTATGTGTTATGTTATAAACCTTCGTTTTTTTTTTAATTCTTAGATTCTGATTGTCAACCTAGAAATAAAGGATTGTGTTCGACTGTGGTAAATCTATAGCTATTATACTCGGAAATCCCTCTGTGATACTTTTGAAATAAATTCTCAATTTGTAAGAAACTTTTAGATTTAGATACATATTATTATACTTGTATTCTTTCCTGATTCTGAAATGACGGCCATATTTGATTTCTTTCGTGCAAATATGGTGAACATTCTATCGTCTACATAGTTTACTATCTTAAGTCACAATAAGAATAATTACAAATATTATTGACAACCGTTAAATCGTTCACCATGCTTAAAAGGAAGAACTGGTCCCTTAGAAAGCCCCTAGTTGTCAGTTCTCCAATTATCAATACAATTCAGCAACCTCTATTACAAGAGTTGTCTTTAAATGGAAGAAGGTTTGGATGAAATATATAGAATCCTGAGAAAGGTCTGAATGTTATTACAGTCTAGGAGTGTAATAAGCTGAGACAACTGGGTACCATGCGAGTCCCCAACCCGCCCTCCCAGGTGTAATTGCTTTTATACATTTTCTATATCACTAAGCCCTCTAGCGGCAACAAAAATCCCAAAACAGCGCCACCTATCAGGTTGCATGTCAAACTATGGGAAAGATTATATATAGAAAGAGACGCAGCTGGACATGGATAGAGCTCCCAACCCACCCTTCTAGGTGTAGTACTTTTATACATTATCCGTGTTAAAAGCCCTCTAGCGGACACCAAGAAATTCCATTACAGCGCCCCCTAGCGATGTTAAGAAAATTCATTAGGCTGAAGAGTCTTGTGTCATGACTTTCAAATTGTCCCAAACCGCTCTCCCTTTTAGGTGTAGCTTCTTTTATACATCTTCTATGTTACTAAGTCCTCTAACGGCCACAAAAAAGTGCCATCTATCCGGTTGCATGACAAACTACGGGAAAGATTATACATAGAAAAAGACGTAACTGGACATGAAAAGAGTTCCTAACCCGTCCTCCCTTCTAGGTGTAGTACTTTTTCGTATTAAAAGCCGCCAAGTGGATACTAAGAAATTCCATAACAGTGCCACATAGCTGTGTGACGAAAATCTATTTGATTGGAATCTCTTGTAACATGACATTGATTACAGAGTTCGTATGAGATCCCAACCATTTAGCCCTTTTACATGAAGTTTCATTTATAGTTCTTCGGTGTTAAAAGCCATCTAGCAACTGAAAACAAATCAGATGCCAACGCCCTCTATAGATCTTATGTTAAACAATTTGAAGGAACAATTACACTTAGTGGGGTAACTAAGAATTGCGGTTTTCTCCCATTATAGCAGAGCGTACTTTATCAAATAAAATCCTGGGGAGAACCTATTAATGTGGTAAGCTCCCAACCTTCCATGGTAGTTCATAGTTTCTTTCCCCTAGCCGTCGACAGTGAAACTCACTATAGTTATAAGCTGTTTTAATTTTTACTATTAGTTAAATTGATAACAGATCTAAGTCATCAAAGGCGCTGATCTCAGAAACGCAGGGTTGTGGACCAATGATCAACCACATTCATTAACGGCATGTAAAATACGTTCTTAGTCCCCATGTCCTCTGGAGTTGGGAATCATTACTTAAGCTGCACGTGTTCGCCGGGTTGTGCTAAATTAGTAACAGCTTTAAAATCGTTTTGACGTTAAGATGTCTACATTACCAGCTGCAGAGAAAAATAATCGGGATCGCCAGAAAAGTATAAAATTTTATTTGCAATTTGACTTCTTTAACAAAGCTGCAGATTTTGTTTACCGTTTTATTTTGGAGTGGACAACATTATTTCCTCTGAAGGTACAGCAAAAATACATAGAACCCGATCATAATATGCTAACCATAACATAATCTGGGCGATTGAAAGCATAAAATAAGTATCATGGCAAGGGGAACATTCTTACACTGATTTTTTTGGATCTTTATAGATTTGATTCATACTCTGCTATATTGGGAGAACTGAGAATTTTAAAACTATATCGTTAGTAGATAAATATTAGCTCAAAGTTGGTACTTTATTCCGGTCGACAGGACGTTGACGTCGACTTCGTAAGTTATAAAGTCGATATACAGGGGAGTTCGGTAATCAAAAAGGGTCTACTCTTACTCGATCGGTTGAGATATTTGTAATAATGTGTATATAAAAACAATCAAAGGTTAGTAAAGAAAGCAGTATTAAAATATCTAATACTTACCTCTCGAAATGTAAACAGTTCTGTAAGTGATCCAACCGAAAAGAGATTTCTTAGATATGTGCATTTGGAGCAGACACATATACTAACAAATCTCCATTGGGTACAATTGAACGCGAACTATTTACACAAAAGAATCGAAATAAATCATACAATAGCTCAATTATAAAGAAACTTTTAGGGTTAGTTCCTCTGAACATGAACGCAGACAAAATAACATCAAATTTCTAAATGTATAAAAACTTTTAGGGTTATTACAACAAGTGAAATACACTTGAAAGTTAATGAAATTTAAACTTCCTATTAAAATTAATTTTGCCCCACAAGTTAAAGATATGGATGCTTTCAGATGGCCAATCAGTTCTAAAAATCATACAGTAAGTAAATACGTATTGCCAATGGATATCATTACTAATAAATATATTCTATTTCAAAATAACGATACAATGGATTCAATCAGATGATCCCGAAAATTCAATGACCATTAATAATTTCTACAGATACCTTTTTACAAAAGTAAAAAAAATGTATTTAGAATAAAAAGATAAATTGTCAAACAAATTGTAATGTATATGAAGTACATTTTTTGAAAATGGGCAATTCTTTATTTATAAATTCTATGAAGATAAATATGATGCTGAATACTATCGAGATGTAATCTGTGCCTTTAGGCAGCAGGTGTAGTTCCGATTATTGAAAAACTTGCCAAATTTTTATGCTAAAGCTCTTAAATCGTAGTTTTAAAGTGATCTTGTGCCTTGAAAACTTTATGTTCATTTTTGGCTTTATGCTGAAAATAAAATCTGGAGCACTCTTCACATTATGAATGGTTATTGTTTTATGCATTAATGATAATTGAAAACAAAATGGCTAAAATACACGATTCATTCAGATTATGTTTGTTAACACAAATATAAACATAGCAAAACCTGTTAAAAGCATTTATACCCATATAAATACTTAATAACTTCAAACTGAAAACCTATTAATATACATTTATATACAAAATAAAAACATTCAACCTTGTTGTAGGTCGTGAACTCTATAATAAAACAACACAACTCATAAGAACAGTACAAAATTCACCATTTATTTCAAGAGGATTCCTCTCAAAAACCTTTTTTAATTAACTCGTTGCCAAAGACAAAATATAAAGGTATCTCATTCAAAATATTGCATCGTAACATCAGACAAGTCATTAATTAATGTGACCCTGACACTCGTAATAAAGCTTAAGTACATCGTCGTATAAATATGAAATGCCTATTAATATACAACTAGTATCATTTATGCACCGCTGGATATATTTATAAAAGCTTCCAACACATACATAACATTTTAAAACTAAGGAAAATGTTAATTACATGAAGGATATGCAGTGTTTCCAATTTCTTCATTCCATTTCAGGAAATATTTTGTATGAAATAAAAATGTTAAAAAATCCACACTTTAATATTTTAAGAAAAGAATTTGGTACTTCCGTTAAAAGGATAAAAATACAGTAAATGAGTTTTCCCGATGCCACATTGTCAACATTGCTTACTTACATAATGGCTTTTGTATTTCCGGTAAGTTTAGATAATTGAAATAAAGCCTTTTCAAATGAACGGGACAGACTGTAAAGCAGTGGTGGGCAAATACTTTTAAGCGCGGGCCACAATGAAATTTTCAAAATGTTTCCTGGGCCGGAGGACTATACCGCGTATGTTGTGCACACGCAAATATTTTGGGTGGAGTTTTTTCCCTACCCGAAATTTTTTTTTTTTTTTTTTTTGACAAAAACACTATAAGTATCATTTTAAAGCATTTGGAGAGAGAAATTTGACAGTTAATAAAAGATAATAGTAATAATAAATTGTCTTACTTAGGTGTATATGCGAACAATTTGTGCCCAGTAAAATATGTCACGTAATTTTTAAAGAAATATGATCCATTATATTAAATTAATGGTCATTAAATAAATCAGTTAATGAAAGATTTTATTTTGATATTTATTTATATCTTAACGATACAAATTATTTTATTTTGATTATAGTTATTACATTTTTATATTTATATTACATTTTGTAAATATAATAGTAAATAGAATTATAAAAAGAAAATACAAACATCAAACGTTAAAATAGAATAGTTTTAGTTATTGCGAAACGTGAAATCTGGAATATTCATTTGATATTATTTCTTCAAAATTTGGATCCAAATCACTTGTAGCAATCCTTAAGCAGAGTGTAGATTTTCGTCAGTAATTTGTGATCGATATTTATCTTTCGTTTAAATCATTAACGAAAAAGTTCTTTCACAAATATATGTTGAACCAAATAAAACTAGGTATTTAGAACTACACGTTCAATTCTATGTAGTAAGCCGACCACACGCTTTATGAGAGTATGTATGTTGCATACATTAAAGTAGGGATATGGTTCAGCTGTTCAAATTATAATACTCTCTATTTACATATTTTTCATTATTTATATGTACACTACGCATACAAATACTGTTGATTTCAACAAAATCGCGTACAAGAGATTAAAAAAATCGCTTGCATGATTTTTCAACGGGCCGGATAAAGTAAGCAAAAAACCCGGATCCGGCCCGCGGGCCGGCTTTTGCCCACCCCTGCTGTGAAGTAAGAAAATTTTATTTATACACATTGGTGTACGAATTGTTCAGTTAAACTAGTTTGGGGAAAAAACATAATGGACATGTTGGCACTCATAAAATTTGATGCACCTAACACCAGTTCAATTTTAAGGGAACATGATAATCTTATAAAAACAAGTTTATTCGAAATATTAAAGTAAACACTGGAATCTCGCGTATTAATACTTTTACTCTAAATCCTCTATGATATCTATTAAAGCTCCTTACATAAGTCTGTAAATGAATTCTTATATATCTCTAGATTCATATTTTATAAAAACATTACTGATACAGTCAGTGGCGAACGCAGAATTTTTTCAAGGGGGGGGGTTATAATTCTAAAAAATAATAGCCCGCATAATTTCTACTAAAATTTTTATTTTTAACCTTTTCTCTGAGCTCAAGGGGGGGGGGTTAAACCGCTAACCACCCCCTTGCGTACGTCCGTGGATACAGAGAAACCAAGCATATTGACAGTATTTTACCTTTATATAAGTGTATAACATAATGAAGCAACTCTTAGGTTATTCACAGTGCTATCCTATGTATTATAAAATAGCTATATACAAAACTTAACGCTTGTATCTTCAACACAAAATAAATAGAATTACTTTAGATATATAAATGCATGGAATTTGGAGAAAAACAAATTATAGTGCTCATTAATTTTTTTAAAGTCCTACAAATGAAATTACATACATAAATTTAAAAATATCGAAGATACCTATTTCAAATTTTTCATTCATATTTATAATATGAACCAATTTAAAAAAGGCGAAATTTTTTAAATTTAACATCCTTTTAATTTGACTCATTCGTACGAAACCAATGGGAAGCAGTGCAAGAATTGACCAACGTTTTAAAAAGAATTAGTGTGTATTTACCTTAGATGTCCGTTGGATAGATAAATGGCCTTGAGAAACTTCGTGCATCTAAAAGAACCCCGTAGATCTGAATGACACTCCACAAACTGATAAAAGCAGAAAAAAAAACTTGATGCCATCCAACCTGCGGCTCGCGAGGCACATGTGGCTCTCAATAAATGTACCCGAGTTCCCTTTTTATTTTTGTGTTATTATATTTTTAAAAAATATTACAACTAATGGAGCTCCAGTAATGCTGGGTAAAAAAAAAAAAATCGGTCTTATTGGGCTTTTAAAATATGGTTCTAAAATTCCACAATTCATACCGATTCACTGCATAATTCACCGAAAACGTTTCGTTACAAAATATTTAAAATATACTGGTGTTAGGAAAATAGTGTAACACATTGTTAATTACATTCGCACCAATGCAAAAAAACATTGACAATTCAAAAATAGTCTTGAAAAATTAAAGAACGAAGAACTTCCAAGTAGCATTCAATAAGTGTGTTTTACGCTGACCCATCCGAAGACATACAGCAGCAACTAATGATGACCATGTCGCGACAGTGACTCCATAATGGCTACCAAGCCACCGCTGACCTACGAGAGGCCCGTCATGGTCCGATTGTATTTAATTGCGG
>CM063508.1:52588950-52601450 GCA_032207245.1 Pardosa pseudoannulata
ATTCTAAATGGTCAGCCACAAAAACACACCCCAAAAAATCCATAGAGTAAGATTTTATATTTTCGATAAAGAGTTCATATTCTGTATTCAGCCGCCAGTTAGAAAAGGAGACATTCTCTCCCCAGCAGTCAGCTAGCTAGTTAGTATATTCTCTGCCCAGCCGCCAGCTCGTTATTTAGTATGTTCTCGCCCCAGCCATGCGTTAAACTAGTCGTGTCAATCAGACTAATCATGTCTTTGAGATCAGTAGCTCTTATATCAGACTTTGTGCCACAACAGTACTTCGTGTGAAGCATACACATGTCTTGGATATAAATAAAGAAGGAACTGGATGTAAACTAGTATCCCGACTGCTTAATTAAAGACGGACAATCTATGACATGATATAGATATTTCTGAATAGCTTCGAACAAGCTTGCCATGCACTGCGAAAGCATATCTATTACATTTCTCGAGTAGGTAAGCACGTTTTTAGTGTGCGTGGTCGAAGTTATGATGTGGAAATGCAATATTTAAGAACTTTATAGGATTTTATTTCTTCGGGTAAAGATATTTTCAGCGTAGAAGATGAAAAACCTAATAATAGTAACTACGATTCATCCTCTGAAATCAAAGTGAAGAAAGGGAAAACGCTGATTCAAATGAAAATGATTATTTCTAGGAAACTATGACACTATGACAAAATGGATTAAAAAAATAAATTTCATATGAAGATATTTGTCGAATATCTATTTTTAGATATTTGTAGAATTGGGAAGCTATAATGTCTGTGAAAAATCTATAACAAAATTCGCTGGAATTGCATGCATTTCAAAATGTGATACTTCACCTTTGGAAGCTCTGAATCTACTGATATCGTCTGAAATGATATGTAGTTTAAAAAAATACACTAATATTTTCATAGACACAATTAAAGATTGTTTATTTTGAAAAAGAGAGACAAAATATAGTAAGGAGTACACAAAATAAGTTCTAAATACCTAAATAAAATGAATTTTAAAAAACTATATGAAAAGTGTGACTGAAAAATTTGTACGGAGCATCTGGCAGATATTTGCAGAGAATGTGCAAATTAAATGCATGTAGCACGTTACCATTTGAGTATCTGAAGCTTAGGACCTCAACGGGTGATTTTGTCATAACGTAATCTATTCTTTTACTTGAGTAAGGCTTTCAAATTTAGATTTAAAAGTAAAGTGCTTGAATATTTTTTTATTTTATTATGACGGATATAAGCTCCCTAGTTTTTGGAATAATAAATTCATATAGTTTCAGAATCCAACGAATAAAAACTTGTATCGAACCTCGCGCGTCCCCGGCTGCACTTTCTGATGTCTGCACCCCTCGTTTCTATACCTGCTCTCCTATTGTTACTGGAGCAGGTATCTTGGGTTCGCTGCAGTGGCGTGCGGTAGGTTTTCTTGCAGGGTGTGCAGAGAACATGGATTTTCCAATAAATCTTTAATTATTGAGACATCTGAGTTCTTCATTCTGAAATGGGTTATTTATTATGAATATAAATTTAAAGATTACAATAAATAAAATATTTACCTACGAGTAGTAGAGTTATAACTATAAAAACAGCTAAACTTATTAGAATTCTACTAGCACTGAAGCAAAAATCATGTCTTTTGTTGTATGGTGTCATATCGGAGTCGAAAAAGTAACGCTTCGGTCTTCCACGTAAAACTTATATGTTCAGCAAACGTAGGACCACATGGCGCCCGCCGTTGCGGTGCCTCATTGTGCCGACAAACCGAACGTCTATTCCACGTGCAGAGGTTTTCACTGCAAGCTGGCACAATAGAGCGAACTGTTTATTGTTCGGTCAGTGGATTAAATTATATTTATTAATTATTTTTAACATTTGGAAATCATATATTCTGCGAAAAACATGTTGACAATTTTTAAAAACAAAACCAGCGATATGGTGTTACAGATATAACTTATATACTGTCTGTAAGACACTATGAATGGTAAAATTTGGACTGTTCTGTTAAAATTAGTCTCTTTAAAAAGAAACAACATTATTTTTTAGCTAATTATTTCAATAAATATAATACATCACAGAAATTAATTTACCACACTAAAACATTTCGCTTTATATTGATGAAATACTTCTTTTATATTTCCATGAAAACAAAATCTTACAATATATAAATTTAAACATTAATCGTCTGCAAAATCGTATGGCCAGTTAATCAGTTAAAAACCAAAAGCACGTAAGTCCCCGCTCTAATAAAACGCTTAATAAACCGTACCTTCGGATGATTCTGAATGGCAAGTGCAGGAAAAATAGCTGCACTTGTCTCAGTGCCATAGTATGCTGTTCTTCTCCAGTTGCCCATACATATAAAGAGTGATTTTCAATTTAGTGCGCAGTGCGTACACATCAGAACTTCCTATGTTCGTTTGCTTTTGAACGCGCTACGTGATGCAGCACCTAGTACCGCACGCACTGCGGGAATACAAGCAAGCAAATCAACATAATATTTGAATATATTAATAAATAATATTTATTATATACCATATAATACATACCATATAGACATAGGTGCAGAAAATTATTGTCCCTCATAATTTTGCCAGGGTGTGCAGTGCACACCCTGCACATATGGATCGCAAGCCACTGGTTCGCTGATATGCTTAACTGCATATCAGCAAACCGACAATTAAGTACTAAAACGATTAAATCCTTGACTAAAAATTCATTTACAAATTCTGTTAAGACATGTACACTCAACATCTAAACATGGCTGAAATAAGACCGAGAAAAAAAAAAACAAATTGTGCCGAGCGGAAAACACCTCTTTTGGTCTCAGCTCCTTTCAGAAAAATCGTCCGTTATCCCTCGTTCCGAGCGAGCATCTCCCCACTCCTCTTCGGGAGGGCCGGGGTGGAATCCCCCCCTTGGTCAAGCTTTCGCCTCCCTGGGAAAAAATGTCCTTCTCCACAGCTGGCGAGGGTGGGGCTGGCATCTCTCGCCCCCTCCTGTTGACCTTTCACCTCCCTGGGACAGGACTTGTCCACCCTCTCTCGGGGTGTCAGTCTTCGGCCGCCGTAAAAAAAAGCAGGTGCCCATGTAACACCAACTCGAGTCTTGAGTCTATACTAGTATTACAACTTGAAACCAACAATATTGTTCCAAAGCGCTTACGGAAATTATAAAATTATAAATACATTCCATCATTATTCTATAATTAAAATTTCATTTTTACAGTATTATTATCTGATGTGTACTTTCAGGCATTTTTGCCCTAAAATCTCTCATAAAATTTCATGTAAAATTAGAATGGCCATTAGGGCTCACAATAAACAATAATGGATGTATATTTAAAAAGCTAAATGCAATGAAAGAAAATAATGATGTTCGTAAAAAGTAACAAGTCTCCACAAAATTTTATTTTTATTTCTATTTTTCCCCCTTGAGCTCCATTACGTGGCAACTTTAACAACAGTATGATGTAGAGAAAAGAATACATCATATTCGCTCTTTCACCTGCCACAGAAAGGAGAAGCCAATTTTATGGGATATATGTCACATGAAAGTCGTGTTCGCAAGCAACGCGGTGTGTCAACAGAATAGAAACAAAATACAAAGAGAAACCTCTCTTTCTCTCGCACAAATTTTAGTGGAATAACGTCAGGATACGATTCATTGTGTTTTCGGTAATTTTCATCACAAATGCGACTTCTACGTCCTTCTGGAAAACTCGTTAGCCAACTATTGCGACACACGCCGTATTGAGTGGGAAAAGGATGACGATGTGAAAATGAAGAAAAATTCATGGTCGTGAACTGAATGTCACTCTTGTTTATGTGTGACGCATATAAGACGAGAGTCTTGCCTTCATACTATTTTGTTGAACCTCCGACTGCCGACGCAGGTGAACACAAGATTTTTTTTTTCCCAATTTGTAATCGAAACTGAAAATATTCCGCAGATTGTTATTTCGGATGAGTATGTCGGGCGTCGTTTTGCTGGGAATTGTAGCCTTCGCTTCTCTGGCGAACGGACAAGAGGGGGAAATAATTATACCAAACAATAAAACGCAGTGTATCAATGATATGATACAATGGTGCAACAGCATGCAATACCCCCAGCAAGGTGCCGGAATTTCCATGCTGTCCATCACCTACGAGGATACTTCCGCATACTACAGAGTGCTTTGCGCTTCGGATTCCGACGGCACCAACTGCACCAGGAACAAGATACCTTGGTTCTCGTGCACTCCAGACCACGTCATGACCTACAAAGGACAGGTCTTGACCTCCAACAACTCGAGCGGAGTGGACGATGACATCTGCAGTACCGCAGACAGGGCTTTCAATGACCTCTTCATCCAGAATCTGTCCTTCGACAATACGACCCTGAAAGAGGAAGTCCAAAAAGGATTCGAGGCTTTCTTCGACGAGATCGCGGCTATGGAAGAGCAAATTGATTTACTCCAAAAGAAACTAAACAGCATACCTTTCTTCAGAGACGGTTTCTTGGGAGGACTTTTCGATGGATTCTTAATTGAAGCGCCTGTAGCCACAGAAATAGTTCCCCTTGACAATAAGTTGAATACCACGGAGCAGGCAAACGAGGTCAAAGAGAATAAGTAGATGACGGAGAAAAGAATAAATGTTGATGTCAGATGTTCGTCAATATTTGAAGTAATATTTTTTATTTGGATCGCTTCTAGTGTCGACTGAAATTGTTATAATATTAGTCTAAATTAGAGCCTACATGCCAAAGTAAAATAAAATTATATAACTGCAGCTTGACAGGTCAGTATGCTATTACTTTTCTTTGGTAATATTGCGAAATGTAATAAGATAAGAGTTTTCTTAATAACCCGAGTAACACATAATGGAATATATTTAACTGCAATTATCTAAGCGTCTGTTTAAAAATTATTGATATTTGAGTAAAATCCGACAAATTTTAGATTTAGTATGAGCGTTTTGGTTTAAGCTGTTTATATTTTAGCAGTTCATACGACCAACTAATTAGAGAAAATTATTTTAACTATTTAAGCTTAAACAGTACTTTCATTTCAGTGGCACTTACATGAATAGCACAAATTTTATTTCTTGCTATATTGTATATTTTATATCATTGGAATTGCTTATGTTTAAGAATAGATCTATAGTTGTATGTAGTCCCATATTAACCTATTTGAATATTTCCTTTCAATCAAAAGCATTCGACATTCTATCACTTAGATTACCTTATATGATCTCCAGGCTTTTTTTCTGCTTCTGTACAAATGGCATGATTTCTTTTTCTAGACTTCAATAAAAATAATGTTAACGCTTTGAATTAGCTAAGCTTTCAGTGACAGCTTTTAAAGAATTCTGTGTATGAATCGGTCATTCAAGCAAAATCCAGACTCGCACAAGCCTTTGGAATGCCGATTATGTGTAATTTGTGCATATCATTTCAGTATTAAAATCAATTGTATGTGTTTGGTGAGAAAGTTTCGTGTTTGTTTTATAGAACATAAATACTACGCATGTCTATGATTTTTATTATTTAATATTTAAAATATATGGGAATTATATCTACAAACCAGATTTATGCATAGCACATACTATTTATTAGTTTTACACGAAAAAATACAAATTAACAGTCAATTGTGTACCTACAGAATTACCATTGTCTGAACTAACGATAGGCAGAGCAAAGAATTTTATCCTTTATAAGCCTAATCGCCTTATCACATGTCACCATGTACATATTAGTTTATAATTCCTTTTACTGGTGAAGAATGGGCACATTTCTTGTGTTAAAATGGAAAATTTTAGTTTAAGGACTTGTAATAAGGCCTTTAATCAGTGGAAAACGTTACGCTGTTAACAAGAAATCCGTGTATTCTTCAACGGGAAAAGGAATACTATACCGAATCTGTTGCTTTGCCAACACGTATTTGTTGACGTTCGATAACGCCTTTAATCCTTTAAAGGTCACCAAAATAAATTCATTAGAATTTAATGTAATTCGTTTATAAATGTTATCTATGAACCTTGTAAATGTAAAATATATAAGTTTTCTTTACATTCCTTAGGAGGGTTTGCCTTAGAGGGTACCTAAGGAGGGTTTGGGGAATGGTTTAATTGACTATCCCCTCCCCTTATAAAACTTGAACATTAGATTTTTTTTAAGTTTAACTATACTGGAAGAACAATAAATAAGAATCCTTAAAATGGTATAATAAATAAATATCTTAACAATTTATAAGTGTTGCTTGTATAGATACTTTTATTTGGGGTCATAAGTAAGATAAATTGAATTACTGACTTCTCATGTACAGCAAGTTTAAATACATATATTTCAAAATAAAAAATAAATTAAATGTAGAGCTATCATCTGTTTAAAATTTAAAATGTTAAAAACATAAGAAAAATCAAAAAATCGAAAAATCATCTATGTCTCCAAAAAGGTTTTTTTTTTTTTTAATTGCAGAAGCTTTTGATTCTACATCATTGGCTTCCATACATCATAGATGTATGAGATTAGAACCGTAAATAATTTTAAAAAGATAAAGTAAAGTACTACAAAAAGTAAAGTTTAAAAGAAAGATGTTTAATAGGTGGTTTTCCTACGAAACCACTGTCCGCTAAAGGGTTAATCAGCTTACATTTATGATATACAAGGTATAATAAATTTCAAACTTAAGAAGCTGATAAACATTGTAACGGGCCACCACATTTATCAATACATTAGTTTAAAACACTGATTCCCAAACTTTTATGCTCACTGATCCTCACCAAATGTACAATGATATAATAGCAAAATTTTATTTTTAACTTTGATTTTTTTTATTAGTAATATAGGAGTAAATTATAAATTAAACATTTTGATATTTAAAGCAATATCTTTTGAAATTATTGCCTTGTGTTTTCAATAATAAAAACATTACTTTTCATTAAAATGCTGTTAGTGCCCTAAGTTTTGACAATTACCAAGCAAATTTGCATCTTGCTTTAAGTGAACAGCCACAAAATAATGACTATCAATTTATTTTTTGTCATTTATGCTAACTTTAATAAAAATGAAAATCGTCACAATTATTTTGTTTTATACTAAACTTTTGGTAGACCCACAAATGTTGCCCCCCCCCCTAAAAAATTAACTTTTATGTACCACATACCCCTTTAGTGGTAATACAAATCCGTAGAAACCACTGGATAAATTTTTCTATATATATATATATATATATATATATATATATATATATATATATATATATATATATATATATATATATATTATGGAATGAGGGAATAAACTGATACAATAGTTTCTGGATTCATGATATAATTCATACGATTTTACATGGAAAAGAATTTCATTCTTAGCTATTGATAAAGTAACAATAGTTTAATTTAAACAAACTTATGGAGAGTTTCAACCTACGAGTAACTGGTAGATGACCAAAAGAGACCTTTTTTTTTACCTATTTTTAAAGCTATTGATGATGAAGTAATAATAGTTAGGTTGAATAAACTTAAGGAGAATTTTAACCTTGAGTAACTGACAGAAGACTATCAAATTTATTCACCAAACAGAAGGTAACATGTGGATCACCATATTCGGGAATTGCTCCAAATCGGATTTTAATCCAGGATCATTCATAAGGGGTATTCTCAAATGGAGGATTTTCTGATTCTTCAACTAACACTTTATTAGTAAGTAACACTTTGTTTGGCTGTTTATGACTCATCTATAAGTAGTTGACAAAATCATGGGACTAGATACGAGTAGGCGTTTGCTAGGTTCACGCGTTGGTTATATTTGCATTTTACAGTAGCAATCATAATGAAAATTCCTTTTAAGCGAAATTTTACCACCATAGGAAGAGAAAGTTTAATTTATCCAGTAGAAAAATACATCATTAGGATTCTATTTTCTCGGTTAGAAATTGTCAAATTGGAAGTCTTATCACACTGTCACACATTAACAAAATTAAAAGGATTTGAAATTTATTATTTAAATTTTAATGTAACAAAATATCGCAAATTCTAATATTAAAAAAATACAAGTACATCCTAGAATAACATTACATAATTTTTAGAGCATCGAAAGGATGAGATGCATTTACACATATGAAAATAATTATATATTATTCCTTATAATATCTTGTTTGTACTTATTGATTGTTTATATTCGTAATCTATCAAGTTTATAAGCTCTTCCAATTCTTTTTTTAAAACTATTTGAATGTCATTCAATCAATGTATGCAGCATATGGTAGTTGTTTGACATCTTATAAACATTGTAGGTTACGGATGCACAAAAATCATCTATACATAAAGATTTTGAAACTACTTTTGTGATAAATATATTTCTGGTGTCTCCAGTCAAGGACGTATTTAGTGTGTGCAGTAGTACCGGTAGGGCATTGGATCTTCTCTGAAATATTTTCCATGTATGGATTATAAGATTTTTTAACTTATAAACATTTGTGTACATTACTAGTTTCCATTGCAAGCGTTGAAAGATAGTTTTCAACCATGAAAATAGTAAAAACATTTCTTTGCGTTAAAATTGATCACATAAGCTTGACAAATTTAGCATTACTTTCGGATGCTTAAAAGCATGATTATGAATGCGGATTAAGGTTTGAACAAACTGGCCTTAAACACTAGAAGAATTAATTTGCCTGCTTTAAAACAGTAGTTTATGAATTATTGATTATAAGTCGGTCTCACCAAAGTCGTACAACGGCTAACAGCGATTAATCTCTGTTTAGATGGAGAATTGCGTCCTACCACTGGTTGGCGCCATGGGTTAATCGTGGTTAGCCTTTAAACGACTTTGGTAAGACCAACTCTTAGTCATACTATTTTTGAATTTCGTTGTTGAAAAGTATGAAGTTTCGTAAAAGAAAAGTAAAAAGATATCTCAATTCCTTTCTCAATAAGACATCTAGAAGAGGTCAATTCTCAATTTTTTCCTGGTTATTTATAAAATTACCTTAATTTTGTCTGGTAAACACTGGCGTGGAAATTAAATGTGTTCTAGCATTTACCAGGCAAATTTAAACCTAATAAAAAATCTTGGAACGTAAATTAAAAGGCACATTGTGTTGTAACTATATTTTTCAAGGTACAATGAAATTACGTACAGCGATCTGTTTAGTTAGCGTATTCTTGTATGCAGCCAAAACTATGGATGGATGTTTATAATACTTATGCATGTATGTACTTTGCACGTGTGTGCAAAGATTTTTAATTTTTTTTTAATTATTGTTGAAAGTTCACTCTATGTTAGCTGAAGAATTTGGAATCTCCCCGAAAAAAATTCTGGCTACTTCAGTCTCCAGTTATTATAGTATATGCTTAATTTAAAAAAGTCTTGAAAAATTATCAGAAAAAGTTTACTTCGATGATAATCGTGTGCTTCTGATCAAGCGATAAAGGAAATTTGATATGAAATGGAAACTTAAAAGTCGCCATTTGGTACGGATTCTACGAACAAATTGTATTAACTACAACTAGAGATGTAAAAAAACCCGGAATTTTGAAGGGGTGGGAATAAACCCAGGAATTTTGGGGAATAAACCCGGAATTTTGGGAACTTTGGGAAGAAATCAATTTAACAATGTTTACATTTATTTTTTCAACAGTATGTATTTATGAACTAGCATATTATTTCTAAGAGGTGTTTTTTTACTTTTATCTATATATATATATATATATATATATATATATATATATATATATATATATATATATATATATATATATATATATGTATATGTATGTATATATTCAAAAAATAATAGCAGTGAGCGTTTAAATGATTTTATAGTAGTACTTATGTAATTAATTACTCTGTTAGTTTTCTCAAACGCATAACTGGTTGCTTCAATTTTAATTGCTAATATAATAATTATATACAATATTTTTGATCATTATTTATTATGTAAATTGCTTTAAGTTAAACTTTTTCCCCTCCTTTTATAATATAAAATAAATATCTTTAAATTTACAATAACAGTTTATTATTTTTTGTAATGCATATATCATTTAAAGGTGTAATCAAATGACACTGTTGCATTTTGTGTCCAATTCCTACAAGCACACATTATATATATATATATATATATATAGAGAGAGAGAGAGAGAGAGAGAGATATTATTCAAGAAAAATAATGATTTAGGATTTTTGTGACACTGCAGATTATTGCCTAATATTTATGTAATAATAAAAATATTGGATATTTCTCAAAAGAAAAATATGCTCATACTTTCATGCTAAACATGATACCTTGCCAAATATAATTAGTTAATCCCAATTATTCAGTTTTTTATAGCATATAATAGTTAAATTTTGTGAAAATACCAACTTTTGAAGTCTTCAGCAAAGACAGAAAAAATATGGTGGTTCTCATTGTGTCATAGGAATTGGCGACTTCAAAATACTTCAAAATTCCCTTCCCAAAAAACCCGTTTTTTTCCCGGGTTTAAACTGGGTTTTTTCCTCTGCTCACAACTCTAACTACAACGCAGCACGATAGCAAAAATCAACAAAACAGTCTTTTCAAGTTCTCTGCGGAAATGAAAATAACTTTTTACATACTGCAGGCCAGCAAAACGGTGATACAAAGGGTTTAATGAGCTTATCGGATCTTAAATCACGCCCAAACATTTTTAATTAAGCTTCCGGTGGGTGATTAACACATGGATGCCCAAACAGTAGTGGTGGATGTTACGAAATTTATGTACAGATTATTTAGCAACAAATTATTTTGGCATTAACAGATTTATTTGGCCTCGCATATAAACATTTTACTGTAATGTGAAGCTTTATAATAGATCAGAAGTTCACAACCTTCACTGACCACAACAAAAGATGTTTTCGAAAATTCTCCTCCAAAATGGTTAATTACAATGTACCTCGGAGGGTGCGGTCCACACCGGGTGGCACATAGTGCCAATTTTTTATATATTAGTCCAATTTTTTTTTTATTTTAATATTTATTGTAGCATGAAAAATAAAATAAAATGTTGAAATTAACAACATTGTTAATTAATAAAAGATAAAAAATGTATAAAGAACAATTTTACATTGAAAGAAAAAAGATCCAGGCTTTTGTGGCCGTACCTGCTCTAGATAAGAAGATAAGACTTTGGAAAAGCGAGAGCGAAGGCCCCCTTGATTTATTCAAAAGTATAGGCTGGAGAATTCCGTATCAAACATACTAACTTCTAAGAATTTTTTTGACAGCTTCAAGACCTTCAAGAAGGTGGTTCAACTGGATTACCTGGGCTTAGTCCTCAAATCCAGAGATTTCTTACAGTAAGCAGAGAAATTGACAACGAGCAGAGCATAAACAAATAAAAGATGAAATATAAGGATAGGATGGTGGATTCGTGAGTTCATAACACAGTAACTAAAGAGTAGAGAGTTTAGGGATAGAAAAACACAAAAATATTTTTTGGCCAGGGACGTCAGAACATCATTGAAAATAAAAATTTGAAGTAGAATAAAAAAAAAAGTATAAAAATTAATTAAAAAATGAAAATAGATGTTTAAAAATCAGAAAATGAATTAAATAGCTTCAAAATAATATAAAATAACTAATTTAAGTGAAAAACTAATTTAAATGTTTAAAGTGAATAACTAATTTAAGTGTTTTAAGTGAATAACTAATTTAAGTGTTTTTGACAGCTGTCATCAGTGTCACTAATTAACGGAGCTTCTTTAAATTAAAGTTGGTAAAAAATATTTATCCGTTCTACAATGAGTAATTTAAGATTGCAAAATCTAAAAGTATTATCCATAGAATAAGAAATTACAAATAAAATAAATTTTGAGGACATTATACCTGAATTTTCAACTGAAATAGCTAGAAAATTAAATATAAATTTACCCTGCACCAGCATATTGTAGAATAAATTCATTTATTAAAAATATGTAATCCTTTTTATTCATAAATATAAAATTTAAAAAATATTTCCCCGGGTTTTTTTTTTTTTTAAACAAGTAGAGGTATACGGTTTATCTCATAAAAAACATTTATATAAGTTTATTAAAAAAACATCATGTAATTGATTTAAAAAAGGGTGGCAAAAGTTATGGGTACTCCACAAATCAAGTCCTTCAGGCTCCACGCCGGCCACACAACATCGCTATTTGCCCATTACAACGAGACGTAACAGGCATGCTGCAGCTTCTCAGCTCTCTCATGACTTTTAAGTGGCTACAGGAAGTCGAGTTTCATAGATTAGTGTTCCCTGAAGGTTTCACGATACATGAAAATTTGTAAAAACTTCTGTTTGCGTCCCGCTCACTTTTGCGAACAGGAAAATCTGTTCAGCAATGTATACAGATCATAGAAATCGGAGTACGGTTCAATGAGCAGCCGTTCTCTTCACTGATCAACTCAGGTTCAGGCTAATCACTGGTCCTCGACTTACGTCATATGGAGAGTACTAAGAACTTATTATCTGTCCTCGTTTTTATGTCCCTTATCCTCCTCGACCTTATGTCCAATAATTCGAGT
>CM063508.1:52606450-52781450 GCA_032207245.1 Pardosa pseudoannulata
TTTCTTCAGATTGCCACAATCTTAAAATTTCAACTTTTAAACACATGTAAGCCACAGCATTTGTACCCCAAAAGTATGATAATTAAATTTTTAAGCAAGTAAGATGAGTCACTCTTTAAAACATAGTTGAAATTTATTAAAGTTTCAAGGCATTACACATACACAAAACTTATTTTTTGTACTATATGGAACAACATTTTTATTCAAAGAAATACAGCTATACATGTGAAAAGTTTCATAACTAAAATGTTTTCTATTAATTAACATTAATAGAATTTTAATAAATGACAATAAGGCACAAAATTTACTTAATTGTATTTTTGATGATTCGTTGATACAATCTTTAACAGCATATATAAAGGCAATTTCGACAGAAATAAATGCTGTCAATATAAAATAAGTTTTCATGCCAATAAATGAGAATATGATTTTAATAAATTAGTATGATACAAAACGAAATATTAAGTACCTAGAACATGCATAATATTGAGAATTTCGGAATTAAAAGGCAATTTTTTAAATTATAACTATTCTACATAAGGTTACTTGATATCAGAATCAATATAAAAAAATAAAAATCAAAGAATTTTAAATTGAGGTCACTTATTTTAAAGTTTGTATATTTTCCAGATATAAAAATAATTTTAAGTTCTATGTCTTAAAATTAAACATATACAGCTCTATAAAATTCCAACAATAGTTTAAATTACAAAATTTTTAAACATTAAATAGTTATTGGCAAATACTTGAACAATATGAATATCAAATATTACATTATACAAATGTAACAGGAGGAAATGTGTATACATATAAATTCTTAAGGCTTTAAAATTGATATTGAAGAAGTAGGTTTTTGAGTCCACAGAGCAATTACTATTTATCACAAAGAATGACTGAGAGTGTAACACACTTGGCACTGGTCAAAAATGCAATATTCACAATATATAAATATATACAAATATTAACAATACACACACAAACAAAAATATAACTTAAGTGACTACACAATTTTGGCATTAACAAGAGATTTATAACAAATATTTGTGACATAAAATGCACTGAAGTGGAATCCATAAAAATTAATATACCCAGAAATGTTATCTGAGAATTTAACATGATTTTATCATTTTATATTAGGACTGTAAGCTAATAACATTTACTACAAGAAAAATTAAACATGTTAGCTATAGATTAAAAAGTGTATAATTCATTGATATAAAAAATGGTTTTTCTATAAATAATTTAATAAATCATTTTGAATTAAACAAATTTTCTTTTACTTTTTAAACAACAATCCTTTTTACGCAGACGTAAAGGCATGTTTGTGAGAAGGAAAAGTTTACATAAAGAAAGTGAAAACTTATACAACATAAACTTTCTTAACAGAGACTAACTTTAATAAAAAAAAAAAGTTATTTCTGCAGTGATAAGTTCTAAATAACCAAAATATAATAAAAAATAGTTATATTTATTTTCTTTCTTTGAAGAAAATTAGTGTATTACAGATGACATAACTTATGCTATGCTAAATAAAAACTAACTCATGTGATAAATTAAAAATACATTAAATATTTCATAAAATATTATAAATATATATATAATAAAAGTTTATTAAATTTATAAATTATGTAATAATGTGCAAAAGCAATTATTTTTGCAAAATAAAAATTGTAAGGTATAAACATATTTCAAATTAATTTCTTAATATTTATTCATCAATTTACCCAATGTCTTGTATAAGTCAAAATTGTCATGTCCTCTATTCTAAGTAGAAAAAAAGATATATGAAGTTAATAATATACTTTAAAGCAATAATATTTAAGCTACATAATACAATATAAAAGAAATTTTTGTAAAAAATAAAAATCCAAAATATTATGATGCAATTGTGCACATGCAAGTAATTAATGTTTATATGATCTCATCTATTGATACAATTTTGAAGTAGGTTTGGAAAATTAGATTCATTTAAATATATGAGATGAGAATTTTAAAAAAGTGTCATTGACTGTCTCTCTTAGACTAAACCAGGCATGAGGAAATTAATTTAAATACTATGAAAAGTGGAACTCAATAAATGGAATGAGATTTTTAAAAATAGTCGCTTATTATATCTCCCATAGGCTACATCAGGCATGAGAAGGCTAATAATTTGAATAAAAAAGGAAGAGATATTCAGCAAAATTATTTATACTTTAAAAGATATAAATTTGAATAAATCACCTGGCCCTCACGACATACATGACACTATGATAAGCCATTTTGGACCTCTAGGAAGCCAGAGACTGCTTAATTTCTTTAATCTCTCTTGAAGTCTTGTACATCTTCCTCATGAATGGAAGAGAGTATTGCCCTTATCTTAAAACTAGGTAAGGATCCCAACTCCCTGGGAGCTTTAGGTCGGTTGCGTTGACCTCTTTTGCCTGTAAACTAATGGAGAGATGTATTCTCGCTCAGTTAAAAACTCCATCTGAATACTGGTGATTTGCTGCCAAGGGAACAATGTGGATACAAAAGGGGACAGAGTACCATAGACCAAATTTTGTTGTTCAGTGTCCAAGATGCACAGAACATGAGACGTACTAACCATATGGCTCCTGTCCTGTTGGACATGTCTAGGGCCTTGGATACTATTTGGCAGCAATTGTTGATTACCAAACTTTATCATGTTTGTGATATTAAGGGTAGAGCCCTTCCCTAGATATAGTTCATAAAACCACCTTTTCTCTTATTTGCAGCATCCCCCCATGACTGGAAATGCTGACTGTAGTAGAATGCTTGCTCTACAACTGCAACATAAAAACACAAGTAATAACGGAAGATTGAAAAGAAACATTTTTTATTCATTTAGAATTTTTTTTTTTTTGCTTCAAATTTAAACTACTTTGCTGGAAATTTTCAAGATATTTTTAAACTCAAAAGGATAATTTGGAAAAAAAAAACCAGAATTCCAGGGTACTTCCTAAACACAATACCCCTGGTAGACTAAAATGGGATCCAAATCTTTAATTTTTAAAAATAAAAGATAAATAAAGGTAGGGAAATATGAGAACACTTAAATAAATATAAAATTAAATTGCTACATTTCTCTTAGAGGGTTTTATGTGTGCATACAAAACAACTAAGTTCAACAAACCACAACAGTATTTTTATACATAAAATAAAACATTTGTGTCTCACTCTTACCCTCTTTTAATTTCTAAAGTTAAGGGAGTCATACAGGCTAGCAATGATTTTGAAATCAAACTCTGGTGCCAAAATTAAACATCCAAACTATTTAAGCAAGTGATTGGTCCACAAATACTTTAATTATTATATGAATTTGAATAAAATTCCTAAAAATTCAACATATTATACAGCATAAGGATTAGCCTATGAATTTAAAAGTAAGAATTTCCAATACTTTAAATTTATAATCATCCTGATAAAGTTTAGCTTAATAAATAAAAAGAGAAAATATGAAGCTTTTAGTTTGACAATGTTCAGTAAAATAGAATGAACTCAAATTATCTCTACAAATGTATAAAAAAATAAAAAGAATTATTAAAAATAAAAATGTTTAGCCACAAAAAATTATTATTAAACGCTATTTTAATCATTAAAAACTAGGAGTTATCATTTAAAACTTATCAGTAATAGAATTTTTTTTTCAAACTGTTTTATTTTCCTTAAAGAATAAAATAATCTCCTTACATTAAAATTGAATATTTTCCTTAACACAAAATATATTCTTTAAAGCAAGTATTTACTAAACATATTAATTTTGAACTACATTTGAAAATTGCTTTTGTTACTTTTCAACATAGTGAATAAACTGGACTATCACAGTTATCCAAACATGACAACATATTCGTTGAATGTTATAATTACAATAAAAACACTAGAAAATATATATAAATCATTCAACAACTTTTGGCCATTAATTCAACACTTATGGAGAAAAAAATTAATACAAAGGAACACAAAGAATGGAAAAATATGATTATTTCTACAGACACAAAAATATCAAGCATATATAACTGACTAAAGTAATGTACATTAGAGAAACAAGAAACCCTAGTCTGTTTTGTTAGGAATGCTAGAGTCTACTTTTTTTGTTACATAAGAGCTAATGAGTCTGGGACCTAATGCTTAAAGCCGATTCCGAACACCTACAGACATCCATAAAAGAAACTTTAAATATTTACATTTAATCCTTTATATCACCACACTGAATATCTGCAAGATACACAATACTAAGGCTTTCACAGTCAGCTGTAAAAGACATTCTTCTTCACTGTTATCCACCAACACTGCAATTAATACAATTTTCGTAGAGAATTCATACCTAGTGACAATACTAAATTTAATTTTTAAATCAAAATTTCTTCATCATTTGACAGATACACATGATCAACTTTGAAAAGTTGGCATTATATAAACTTTTTGCAAAACATTAGTTCGCATGTGGATTTTTAACAACATAAGTAATTGTAAATAAGTTAATTCTATTTTTTTTTTCAAGGGAAAAGTTAGTTGTAATTAAATGGTTATGTATTCATAGTAGAAAATATATCAATTCTTTTGCTGATTAATTTTGACTCTACAAAATCAAAATTTGAAATTGAATATCTATTTTACAACATCCATAAAATATAATTAAAGTTATCAAATTATGGCTTACAAAACTTAATTCCTTAAAAAAATTTATTTTCAGCATTCCTAACTTTAAAAAGTCCTGATTCAAAACTCTAATAAAACTAATACAACCTCTAGTTCCAAGCTATCACTATTTACTCTTTAGTTCATACATGAGTTAATATTGTTGCACAAATTAATAATGTTTTTCCAAAAATACAACTGAAATTTTTAAAAAGGTTATAGGTCACTATTAACTAATTTTAAAAGCTAAAATAAAAAGTTTCAAATAAAAATTGGAGTAATCTCCTGACTTTTAGGGTTCACTCTCCTCAAAAAGGGGACTTGCTAAAATGTCATACAATCTAAAAGGAGAATTTATATTGAATGATGAAAATTAATCAAATGAAAAAAGCATTATGTGCAGAAAAAATTAGCTTCCAAATGGAGCTTTTCCTTCTTCATCCAAAGCTAACCTTAATTTGTTAAAACCATGTTATGAAATCAAGAGGTTTATTAATTTTTCTAACAACTCCTGAAATTATTTACAAATGGCAGACCTAATGCAAGGAAACAAAATGGCCTAACATCAGTGTGTAAAAATGGACACTGATCGTAGAGTATACCACAGCTGTAGAAAAAGTTAATAAAATAAAACAGTCCAATTGCAAAAATTTGATTCTGTTAAGAAAGTGTTAGCTTGATGTATTGGGGCCAAACAAATTTATATTTTTAGTCTGGTGGTTCCTTGTTTCACTAAGTAGAAAATTTTTCAATTATAGCATTTTAAAATGCTAAATATAACTAAGGAAAAACCTTGAATTTCTTTACATTTAAGGAGTCATGGAAAAGAGTGTGTATGATGAGAATGGCTTTAACTACACATGCATGAATAAAAATCTCAAAACACACCCATATTGATGCTTAGTATCTTTCTACCAAGCTTGAAAATATTGCTCCCTTTTATAATTTGTGATCTTAAGTTTTATGACAATTAGCATCAAATCTTATACTTAAAATATTAGGAAAAATGCACATTAAGAACAATGATATTTATATAATATATATTTATATACAAAGATAATAAAAGTACAACAAACATCCAAATATAAGATATATAACAAAGGGACTAACAATTCAAAACTTTCACATTACAATGTGAAAACTCTAGAAATTCATGCAATTATTATAAGAATAGTTTTATATTACAAGATATACCAAAATTAAAACTAACAAAAGAGGTAATAAAAAGTACTTTAAAAGCAAATGAAAATTGTGGAATGTATGAATTAAGATTGACATTATCACACGTTTTTCTTATGCATTCAACAAACACAGAGACACTTACAAAAATATACATTTAAGAATTCTCAATGAGTAAATATAAATGTTCAATTTACTTTGAGATCTTAAAATTTTAAAACTTTATTTCAAAATTGGCTATTTCAGAATTACTAACTACTTTAGTAGTTAAAAATTTCTAAGCCTAAATGTTTTAAACATTAAAATAGAAATTCGATTAAAAAATATTGTACATCTTTGTGTGTGTATATATATAATAAAATACTAATTTTCATATACAATTCTTTCTTATTTCAACAAGGTACCATATTTTATATAAAAATCTCAATTTAAATGCTTTAGTTTTTAGAGAGAAGGAGAGAAGTTTAAATTCCTATATCTTAACATTTTAAATTCATATTAGATTTAATCTGTCATGTTTCTCTAATTAACTATCATGAATAATAATTTAAAAGTTACAACATTAAAAACATAACATACATAATGACCAATTATAATTTTAAAATTCCTTCCCCATACATTTTATATTCCATTTTAAATTCAGATTATCTTCACTGAAATGAAACTTTTACATTCTAATTCTAGTTGTCTTATAAAAAGTTGCAGTTCATTAATTCACAGAAAAATTACATCTAAAAGGACAATAAAGTTAAGCACAGGAATCTTTAACTGGTATATTTATATCTTTTTAAAAAACTGTAAAGATGATATGAATAGTGAATGACAAAAAATGTTTAAAATTACTTTTCTATAAGTTGAGACTAAAGTTTTAAATATAACATGCAGACAATGTATTCTTACTTCTCAAACGTCAAGTTTATTATTTTTCATAAAAACTGGAAGTTCTTTATTAAAAGAAATAGAATATAAAGTTATTAATATTTTATTTAAGTAGCACTTACTCTTAGGATAAAAATTGTAAAATTCAAATAAAAGTGTAGATATTAAATTGTTTTTAAAATAAAAATTACACAATTGAAACTAAATGCATTTCTAATGAACAACATACACAATCTGATTATTTACATATTATTCACTTGTGTTTTAAGATTTGCCAAGTGCAGTGCAGTTTGGCCTACATATTTCCATTAAAACTTTTCTCTTTTTTTCTTTATTAAAAAATAAAAAAGTGAATGTACTCTACATTTTGGCTATCAAAAATCTTACTCAGCACATTTTTAGTGCAACAATTTAAACCACAATATTTCCCCATTTAAACAAATCAATATAATAAAAGTTTGTATTTCAATAACCAAACATTTTCCTTGTTTGATTTCCAAACACAACTTTATGTTATTAAGTACACATCAACAACATATGAATGCAACTTCAAAATGCTATTTTTATTCAGAGTCACCTGAAAACTTCTTGTAAATTGTTATTCGATTTATAACCCAGTAGGTACCGTATATATATATCAGTATTAAATTTCAATAGCAGACAAGAAAATTTATTGATAAAAGATAATACTGAAAAAGGTAAAATTGTTAATGCTTAATGTGTTGACGATTAGGATATTATCACATTGAATAGTTGGAAGACTTAAACCACAAGTTTCTTTCTTGCTCTACGTCGTTTGGCAAGTTCTGATGCTTCTACAGGTAATAGTTTAGGGCAATGAGGTGAAATTTTCATGGCCTGGAATGTTGTGTTAACAGCACCCTACATTGAAAAATAATAATATTGAATACATGACTATTACAAGGTATTTTAATTCTACAAATTTATTTTGAAGAGTAGAAATAACATAACACAGGGTTCAGACAAGCTTTTAAAAGAATCTTTATGGAAGTTTTAAGAAGTCCCAACTTTAAGAACATCTCTGACTGAGAAGGAAAATTACTTAATCTGGTTTTTGATTACACCCTTTAATTACAAAATTTTACAAGAAGCTTCTTCAGTTTTGAAATTGTCATAAAAACTTCTTTGCATGAGAATCTTTAAATAGCCATTCTGTCAAACACTAAAGCATATCTGAATCAGTAGGCAATTCTCTTTTCTAAATGCATTTTTTAATTATGGACAGAACAAATGCCAATGCATCCATATTTTCAATAAAACTCCACTTCCATATCATTTTGTATAGCTTTATTAGCAGATGTATCATTCACTGATACCTGATAAAGCTTATAAACAATAATTTGACCTTTTTATAAAATTTTCTTAAGGTATGTTCAACAGTAGAATGTTCTATGGTAAAATCAAAATATCTTGGTGTAACTTCATTTTGTAGTGGTCTTAATATAATTAATCGCTTGGCAATGATATTTGCTCATCTTTCACTTTTACAGATTTATTCCAAATTAGACTGCAGTTACAAAATTTATTTAAAAATTAAAGATCAAGCATAAAAATTGGGGGCTTTAGGGGTCCTACTTTTATTGAGGGAGAATCTAAAATAAAAAAAATCTTTAAGGAACATGTGCACTCTATAATAGTATAAAAATTAAAATAATGTTAACTGCAATCTATAAAATAATTCTCTCTAAAAAATAATTCTCTCTCAATTCTACAAAAAAGAGTGGGAAATTTAAAAATGTAAAGAATGGATATATTACATGAACAAATTGGACATTTTAAAATATATGACTATTCTCGTGTCTCTTTATAATAATCACTTCAATCTCTGCAATGAGCTCTATCAGATAATTTAAACAAGTAAAAATTATTAAATATGTCACGCTAATTAATTTAATTTTTTCAATAAGTTATTTTTAAAAAACACTAAATTTGCTAAAAAGAAATAATATAAAATGCATTTCTTAAAAATAAGCATTCATTTATTCATTTAATTTAGAGCTGAATAATACACTAAGTTTCAAGAAGATTTAGACTTATGCCCATATTTATATACACTAAAATCAGCAAATCAATAAAAAAAAAATTCTTGCATTGTACACAGCAAGACACTAAGGCTCTAAATACACTACATACATGCAAACTTAAAAATTGACTTCATTAAAACCTTTCATGAAACATTGGTTGATTATTAATAGTTGACTTGGTGGCACAAATAATTGTAGTAAAAGTTAGTTATGGTTTTTAATTTCTCATGAAAATTTTAATTAAAAATTAACTGTAATTATTAAAATACATATGCATTCATTACATACAAAAAGTCCTATTGCAGAAAGCTTTTCATATTGCCACTAAAGCTACAGTTAAACACCACTTACAAGTTGTTCAATGAACCAAAGTGAAATGATAAATGGAAAACAAAGTTTTTATAAACTTCTTTGATTATAGCATATTTATGTAAAAGAAATAATTTTAATGTTTTATATGATAGTAGTAAGATGAAAACAGTAATTAAATATTAAAATTTAAGCTTCAAAAGGGCAAAAAATCTTACCTTTATTGCATACCTTGAGTAATAATTTTATAATGTGTATGCAGAAAGGTGTACAATTTTAAAAATCTAATTATCTGGCAAGTATTAAGTTCAGCAATGTAAGAAAAATTAAGTGCATTGAGAATTTTTTCACTTAAGTTTTAACAAAAAATAATCTATCGGCTTCATAGTTTTTTTTAATAGAAAATTTGTGTTCAAAAAAAGGGGGGGGGGAGAAATGACATAAGCAAAGCTTTATATTCTTATTTTTACAATGGTTACAAATGCATCTGGGCTGTAATAAAACTTTGTATAAATTTGAAATGTATCAATAACGCTTTATTGTATATCACTGAATTTGATGAACCAACACTGGCAGACAGATACATGAACCACATTAAATGCACATTAAATTTCTAGATAATATATTTTTTAAAGATTAGCAAATATTACAAGTTTGGCATAACACTTCAAATAAAATAGTTAATGAATAACATTACCTTCACAGACTGGATATCTTGAAATTTCAGTCTAGAATCTGGAAGGCAATTTTTTAATTGAATAAAAGGATGGTTTAAAACGTGGCCTGCAGAGTATCTTTTCTTAGGGTTCACATGCAGCATTTTATGCACCAAATCCTGAAAAGATATTGGTTCAAATTTCTTATTAAAAATAAATTCTGTAACAAGTAAAATAAACATAGAAATAACATTCACTGAAAGCCAGAACCACAGGAAACTGGTTTTTAAAAGAAATGGGAAACAATATATTTGATTAATACTTTATAGTATTTTTTTTCTTTGTGTACATATAAATAAGGTGAAAAGAAATTGGTTTAAATTATTAAAAAAGTTAAGCTTTCATTATCTAAACATTTCATAATTTTATGTTTTATTTTACATGCAATATTATTGCATTTAAAAATATTTTAGATAATGTTTAATGTTTTAACTGATCATGTATTTTCAGTCATTAAAAAAACTAAGACTAAGAAAACTAGAAAGAAACTAGAGTAAGAAAAATGAACAAGAAGATTTTCAAAACAAATTTTTAATAACACAACTTTTCTCTTTTAATGTAAATCTCTTATACCTTTTTCTTCCTGTCTCTTCTACACCACGTATATGTAAGCTGTACATAATTCAATACTGATAGTGCAGCTTAAGAATTTAAGAGACGTTTCATAAAAAGAAATATAATAAAGTATTAATATATGCAAACATGCTAAAATTGATCCTTTAATTTTAAATACAAACAAGAAGCCATTTATTTTTATATTTTTATTACTATTAACAGTAACCCCGTTTCAAGTGCTTTTGCTACTTATAGCAATAAATGAGCATTTTTAAAAACTTACACTGAAATAAAGTAATTGAATGAGCTCATCCTGCTTCTTCTACAATTGCATATACAATCTACTGTTATACCTCATCAATCTCATCTTATGTTTTTTTTATAGGACTAGCTAGTAAAAAGCCACTTTTACTTTAAAATTTTTCTTTAATAAACAACAACAGAAAATGAACATATCTAAGAAATTACCATTACCTACAGATGGAGAACGTGTGAAGTGATCTTGAGGCTAGATGTAGCCTCCAAGTGTTTAATGGGCAGCACCCATAAAAATTATGCTCTATATTTAATATTAATTATACATATTATGACAGTCTGAAAATTAATAAGTACTAGCTGCTTCGCACCCAGCCTTCGGTCTGGGTAGAAATCCCCTACTATAAATAAATGAATTGATAATAAATGAACTTGTATGCTGCAGATTGTTGACAAATATGATAGATTAACAAAAGGGAATCTGAATAATAAATATGTACATTGCCGGGAAAACACAGCGTAATGAAACTAAATTCTACATATTTTTGTACGAATTTTTTTATTACATACCCAATTTTGAGCTTCTTTTCTTTGGCCCTTTTACAATGTGATAAAACACTAAGAAATTGTCAAAATGTCATTAAGTCATTATAAAGAATTTATTATCTCTATCACATAAAACATACGACAATTTTATGTTATAGAGCCTTTCGATTTCTTATATCTATTAAATGTTCAAAGCATATTTTGATTAATGTTTGAAAAATCGTAAAATAATATGTTGTTACATTCAAATTGTACTTCATTCCACGCGTTAGGATTGCGAGGAAGATCTTTTAATTCAGGTAGTGAACATTTGAAGATATCGGAGAATTTGGAAAACTCCATAAACCCTATGCATTTATATAAATAAAACACAAACGGACACTGTTTTATGTATAGATATAAAATCTATAGATTTAATGGTGCAGATCCAGTGTAGGTTCTCATTGGGAGGTTTTACAATTTTGGCACTTTTTTCTTAAATTGCAAACATTTATTTCACATGTAAGACTTGTTAAAAATTTGGCCGATTGGTTAGGGAGCTGATCGTCGGTACCGGAGTTTGTGGGTTCGAAACCCACTATGACATGGACGTTCGCAGCCTTTCGGAATCGGCTTTAAGCAGTAGGTCCCGGTCTCATTAGGCCTCGTTTGCAAAACAGTAGACCGTAGCGTTCCAAACCAAACCAAATCATCTACAGCGATAAAATAAGGAGATATTATCTATATTTTAAAGTTTTTTCATGATTTACTTAATTTAGGCCTATATGATAGATATAATACATTGAATTATTTAAGATGATTTGAAAATGGAATCATTTTTGAGCATTTTTGGTGCTTCAGCATATCGTAAAAGGAACTTCTATTCTATACACTGACAAAAGGACGTGTAAAAAAAGGGAACATAATAAATTACATTTGCTTGCAACTTGTACTCGTTTCAAAAATGTAGGTTCTCATTGGGAGGTTTTACAATTTTGGCACTTTTTTCTTATATTGCAGAGATTTATTTCACATGTAAGACCCGTTAAAAATTTGTTTTTATCTTTCAAATTTCTTCTAAATTTTATATTTTACTTTTTGTTCTTACATATTCTATTGTTACTTTTGTAATTATTTTACATTCTTGTGTATATTATGTTGCTATCTTGCTAAAGTTTTGGGTCTTAACGGCAAACTATTTGAATGATGACCTATTTTGTATCTCATCCTATATAGCCTAAACCTTGTATTACAGAATAATTATTGTAAAAGAATAAATAAAAAACAAAATAGAAAAAGTATACAGCAATAGGCTGTAAATTCAATGTGGATTATTTAATCTAATAAATATATTTATTATAGATGAAAAATAGCTGTGCTCTATTATATTAAATTTAATTTTAAAGTTGACAACACTTAAATGAACACTATATTTTTTGTCCTTTGCCTATTGATGATATTTTGTATTAATTTTTTAATTGCAAAAAAAAACTAAGTTTGAAATATCTGAACCTATTTAACTGCGAACGTTTACATTTAAGGTATGTCAACTATGCAATGAAAATAAAAAAAAGAAAAGGATACGGCGAGCTAATAATAATAATAATAATAATAATAATAATAATAATAATAATAATCGAAAATGTATATATATATTTTCTACCATATTGAACTTTGAAATAAAAATCAAGTTCTAAATAATAAAACCCATGAAAACAGTTTTGCTTTCAGAAATGGTAAATGTGAAAAAATAAATAAAAATTATTAGAACTTGGCAAGTTTATAATTATTGAAAAAAACTCGCCAAGATAAAACAGAAAAAATTACTTTCCTGATAAAGATAAATGAAGTACAAAAAAGGATTTACATCTATCAATGCACAAAAAATTAATCTATTAAACAGCGATTAGTACGAAGTAAGTCTGACTTACACAAGTACGTTCATATATTTGTTTTAACAGTTATGCATTCAATAGTTGTTCAGGAAACTAAATATCTGGCGATAATGATGCCAACAATTAGAATCTGGCCATTCTTTTTCAGGCCAACCCAGCAGTGAAAATAAAGCTTGCCACATAACGAAAGTGTTTTGGTCGGTTTTGCATTAATATTTTTAAACTAATTAAAATATCAGAACGCAATTAACCGAAATGACTTCCTTAAGCAATGCCACCAAGACTAATAATGAGTAGGTGGAATTCTGGTCTCAAATTTGGATGAATAAAAATGGTGCGATTGAATTAAAAATGAAAGAAAAATACCAAAATAATATTGATAAAATGAAATAAGTACATAAAATCAAAAGCCGAGAGCAATTATATTACCTGAAAACGTTATCAGATGAATAAAGTTATATAAGGGATTCCAATTTTTATACCACATTATTAAAAGAAATACACATACATCAAAAGTCGCCAAGCTTAAGAATAGGTAGAATACAGATTGAAGTCTCAATTGGATAACTAAAGATTGCGTAATGGATTTTAAAATGAAAGAAAAGTACCAAATTAATATTGATAAAACGAAATAAATAAAGCTGAAACACCAAAAACAAAAGTAGAAATATATAAAAGTTAAAATTTAATCTAAAGTTGAAGTAATATCTCAATATTTCATAGTTGCCATTTCTAAAATAAAAACATTTCTTTCCAGCACATTAATTGCCTATCTTTTCTCTAACGTAGTTGAGTTTCAGGTATAAAAACTTAAAACGATATGTTAGTTTTTATTTAAGGAATGGCAACTGAGAAATAAAAACAAATTTGATAGAATTTGGCGAGTTTTTAATTACTGGAAATAAAAATCTTGCCAATATAATAAATTTAAAAGAAAAGTGATTTTCTAAAAAACATGAGTGTTGCATTTAGCACATCCAAATATAGTATCACATACATATATATTTTCATAAATACATTTCTTTACACTCGAATTTTAATTGCGTAGATACGTTTTTATCTTACTCAGAATACCAAATAGCAGGCGATAATAATGCCAACATTGAATAACACCGCCAATTTTTGACGCCAACTCAACAATGGAATTGCGTGTGAGGAAAAATAAAAGTGCCATTTTGGTTGGTTTTTTGTTCATATCTTTCGAACTAATTGGAATATCGAAACGCGAATGGGCGAAATGACATCCCGGGTTCGTTCCGCGTCTTTTGGTACTTTTGGCACCGTTCTGCCTTCTTTGGTTCTTGAGAAGATAGACACACATACATAGATACATACATACAATCAGATTTTAATATATAAGATTGACTATTTCTTTGTTGCAGTTTTTTTTTTAGCTTAAACTATTTTCCATTGTATTTTTATATTAGGCAATAAATTTATTTACTTTATTATTTTATTTAAATAATATTTAAATATGTAGTTATCTATAAAAAATATTTTAAGATAAATTTTAAAACAAGTTAATATTTTTATGTGATCCCAACACATTTTATGTTGTAAATTTTTATGTTAAATAATAATAATCAAATGACTTGATACTTTTTTAACAAAATAACAAAAAAAAGTGTAATAAACTGATAAATTATTCTATTCAAAGACTAATAATTTTACATAAGTCTCATTTTTAGGTATATCAACTTCAACAATAATAAAGGAGACTGCACAATTTAAATGTGGCTTTTAATGATAAGAAGGTTTTTCCCACATACGCCCTTACCTGTCATAACAAACAAGCATTATTAAGGAATACAGGAGAGCTCAGCTAAAAACTTTGTAACTATTACAAAATTCCCTAAAATGCTGATTATGAAATATAATTAAAGAAAATGCTTAACACCACAAATTTCCATCACACAGTCAACAAAAGCATTAAAAAAGAACAAGGTAAATATTTAAAGTCATTACTTCCATTTATATAATCCAAAACAAACGTTTCGTATTTAAAACACAGAATACACTACCATTAACATATGAAGGTTGAAAATTTTACCAATGCAATTATATACAAGAGAAACTTTAAATGCTCAAAAACTTGCATAAGTCTCTCTCCCATCCTCACACAAAGGGAGGAAAAAAAATCTCAAATATTTGTATCCATTAATTTTAGCCTATCTGGTGCAAGTCTCATTTCTTTTGTAATCTAAATTAATAAAATGTAACTGTAAAACCACAAAAAAATTATACTACAATTAAAATGAATTGCAGTATTTTCTTATATTGTAAAATAATGTAAATCTCTCCCATTATAAAGTTCATACTTACAAGAACGATTCTCTTCAGGTTCAGACACAGTTAAAAATGTCCATTATAATAAATAGATCATAAATAATCATGAAAATAATTCATACATATATTTAACTATGGTCAAATATTAAAATGTTATGAAATTATAAACACTTTACATAACTTATACTTATCATAAACCATCACTTAAAACTAAACTATACAGAATTAACTTCACTGGAAACGCTACTTAAAATAGTCTGGATTATTTCATTTCATTTTACCTTTGCTGCTGTCGATAAATTAACCCAACTGCCAGTATTTAACATAAGTTTACCACACTCAAGCTTTCTCACAACATCATCAACACTGTCTTTGGGTCCCATTGCAAAAGGAGTATACCTTAAAATGAAAGGAAAAAAATCTGATATGAACATATTTTCCTTGCATGCTTACTAAGTTATATATATTTTTACTTCTCTTCATTTACTTATTTTATTTGAATATGAGATATAATCCAATTCTTTAAAATGGACTGTTACATACAATATTAATTTAATAATCACTAAAATTGTATTCAACAATTAGCAATATATATTAATTCAAAAAGTGGAATTCAAGTACTGCCACTAAACAGTAGATAGTAGCTCATTGTATTAACAGTTTTTGTTATACAGAGTACAGATTGTAATAAAAAATGGAAATGCATAAAGAGATGTTAAGCAGTCCCCCACACTATCAGTCTAACTCTGAAGTCTAAATCCCAAGTGGTTTAATAACTGAATGATAAATTATGTTAAAACTGTGCACTAGTATTTCTTCAGTTTTCCAGCCTGAGAAAATTACTCCCTAGAGACAACAAAGTGGGTCCTTGTAATTTAGAAGCAAAGAGAATTAGTTTAACTATTACAAATGTAACAGTTAAACTAATCAAAATACATAAAGGTGTGGTCTAAATGTGATTTTCTATTGAAATATAAAAATGAAAAATTTTGAAAAATATAGCAAAAAAAGTAGTAATTATAGGGTAGATAATACAGACCAATTTCTATGACAATCTGACAGACTTCAGATTCTGTTAATGTGGAAGCTACTGGAATGTTTTTATCTACTACCACCCATGACTCAGGGGACTTCAGGGATCATATCCGAAATATTTTCTATCATTTCTTAAGATTTCTAGTCATTTTTGTCGCAAAACCTTGTGTAGGCAAAGCAGTTTCTGATCATTTGAACAGACACTTGAATCCAACAAGCTGTTAAAACTGCATCAAGAACATTAGTTCTCTTGGCCAAATCAATAGCCCTAAGATTTTTTGTGCCCGCATTTTGAGGCAATAATAGGCATTCAAAGCACAAATCGTTCCTTTATCACAAGCCTGCAAAAGGGAAATAATGTTTTCAGGTAAAAAAATATTAACATGCCTCAGAGTGACATTTAAAACATGTGCAGTGCAATTGTCCTTGAGAAGAAGAATATCTTGCTTTAGCTAATTGTCTCATTTACGTATCCAGTCATTGAAAATGACTGTTGTCATCCAGGAACTCTTGTTGGATAGTAGTCAACAGGAAGTGTTTTAACACTTTTAAAACAATGTGGATTCTTATTTTTCAAAAACTGATAACATTAACTGATGTAACAATCGCATAAAGCGATAATTTTAACATACAAATGAATAGAGAAAATCGGGACTAAGTGATTTCGATAACAATAAGTGATTGTTAACATTAACCGCAATCACATTAAGCGGAGTCCACTGTACATAAATACACACACAAACAAGTCTGCTACAGAGCAATATTTTTTAAAATAAAAAGATAGTATTAAAAAATTCTTAAAGTTAGATAATATTGTCCTTCTTTTATAACATGGGTCATTTTTCTACAAATTATTCAAGGAGATTTAGAAATGTGTTCACATTTATATTTACAAAGTTAAGCATCTTAATGAACAATTTTTTCTTACCCTGTGAGCATTGTACAAAGCAAGACCCCTAAACTCCAAATGTCACATGCTTCATCATAACCTTGCTTCTTTAAAACTTCAGGTGCAGCAAAATTAGCTGTATAGCATGGAGTCATTAGCAGTCCATTTTCAGCTTTCATTTGTTTAGAAAATCCAAAATCGCAGATTCTCAGTGATAGAGGATTTCCAGACTCATCAGCATACATAATATTTGATGGCTTTAAGTCTCTATGAACAATCTAAAAGGAAAGATATAAATCATTCCAACTTTCTACACAACAATTTCTTTCAACATTGCCAATGCAGAACTTGCATAAAATTTTCAATAAGTTAAAAAAGAATAATCTTAAAGTACACTATCTTCATCTCTCTTGTTTAATTACTTCTCTATAGATTTTTAAAAATAAACTGTTTATTGCAAGGGTGGCTACATTAAAGCCTGTGACAGAATTAATGAAATTGACAATTGAAGTAAATATCACAATGATTACAGAAATCATAATACTGATACAGAAATCATAATGTGATAGTTTTAACCATTTATTATTATAACTATTTACGTAGAGCTAAAAATGTTTAACAATTTATGAATGCTGGTAAAAAACTATTATTGTTTAGAATTTTCACTATACATATATATATATATATATATATATATATATATGTTATCACATAATCTCTGTTACTGCTGCTTTGCCATTCTAAAACCAGTTCCTGCATCCTTAAAAAATTTCTCCCTTTATATTTTAAGTGAGCTAGATAAGCTATCATAACATTTAATTGGCTATTAAAAGCAAAAATTATAATTAAATTAATTATAATAAAATTTGTATTAATTCTAAAATTTATTAGTATAACATTAAAGTACCCTGCTTTTCTGTTTTCATATTTAAAATTCAAATACAGTTTCTTTCTGAAAAGTATATATAAATAATAGCTTTTCATATGCGGGGTTGCACATGTATACACTTAATAAGGTATGTAAACTTGTATTTTATTCCTGGCAATCCCCCTCTTCACCCATGATGTTTACATTGATTTGTGTTCTTTACATTTTTAGCAAGAAACTTGTGGATGTCTGTAAAGGCATCTAGTAATTAAATCTAGCATTTAAAACTTAAAATAAAACACTCCGATCTCTGATTCTCTATACATGTCGCTCGTCTCTCAATATCAACCTAAGATCATAGCATGGAGGCAACGTCAGACTAATAAGGGTCAAATTGCTGTGTCGCGTACACGAGACGGGTTAATGTTTCTGGTGTTTTCTAAACAGTGCATCTTCACGCATAACAAAGACAAAAACATACATACGCATGTTACATATTAATATTGTTTGAAAAAAAATTTTTTACGCGTAACAAGATAACACATTGTAGCACTAACACCCCCTAGTCAACCCATAGCAACTGTCTCGCCACGCAGTTAAGGCACCGTAATATGTCACATGTGTCAGTGTACAAAAAATTGATGAATGAGAGTCCAGCACTATGAACAAAGAGGAGAAGTATGCAGCTGCTTCCTTTCAGAAAGGAAATTCATTTGCAGAAGCATTTTGATTTTTTTTAATTGGTAGCTTAGCGGATCCATGACTTTTACTCATTTTGCATAGAAAATCATGACTTTCCATGACAAAATTAATCCATTGTCTAAATCCATGATTTTCCATAACTCCCTGGCTTTCCAGGTGCTCAGAAACCATGTATACTGGAAAAGGGCCATGTCCAGTTAGAAGACAACATGCATTGAATGAAATAAGTAATCTGGACAAACAGTGAGAGCAAAATGAAATATAATGCAATCAATATTTTTAGATTTCCAATAAATTTGACACTCAGCTAATACTTGTAATTTTATGAGATTATCAGCAAGCTCATTCCTTTATTGTCTTATGTAAGTTTTATCCAAAACAGGGAAGCCTAAAGCAAAAACAGGATTTATTTAAGTGAAACTTTTGAACAACTTTGAGGCAGGAAAAACTATAAGAGAGGAACAAGAAATGCTAAAAGTTGGTTTAATGTCTCATGAATTAAGAGGTATAGCCTGAAATATGATACTTCAGCGATTTAAAGAAGCCCAAAGTGAAATATTTTTTATATTTAAATAAAATGGCAGAGGCTGCTCTTACACTTTCAGGTTTCGAACTTGTCAGTGAATACATACATATGTACATAATACAGCCTGCTGGAATAGGCTGCAACATGTCTGGTACACATGCAATAAAATTCCTAACTTGTTAAATTTTCATTGATTAAAATATTTAAAAACACTCTAGTCAAATTTTAATAATAAATAAAACATTCAAGCACTACATAAAATCTGTAGAATACAAACTATCTTAAACGGCTATGCATCCTTAAGAAAGAGAGAAAACCTTATACTTACTCCATTCTCATGCAAATAATGTACTGTAGTAACTAAGACTTCTAAAATAGCACTTGCTTCTCTTTCACAGAAGGACTCTTTCTTCGAAATCCGATCTAAAAGCTCACCACCTCGAAGTAGTTCCATCACTAAATAAAAGCATTCTTCATCTTCAAATACCTATAAATAATTTTTTTTAATCAAAATAATAAAAGAAACATGTCAAAGTTTTAAATAGCAATAAATTTCTCATTTTGAAGTTAAAAACACTAAGTTTTATTTTAAATAGAAGAAGCTAATTAAACCCTTCATTAAGCAAATTGTATATTATGAATTTAACTGTGGGTGTAGCAATTTTTAATTTTGAAAAGCAAGAAATTTTCAGAACTTTAAGTGCGCTTAGAAAATTAAGCATTGCAAACTTTCACATTTCTAACATTTATAATTAACTTTAAACTTTATATCAGAAGGTATTCAACCCAAAGTAATCATAATATTGTACATTTTCTGTCTTGCAAACTCTACTTAAATATTTTGAATAAGAAAATATACATTATTACATAATGGTATTAAATTTTTTTAAATCTATTCATAAAACTTAAAATCGCACTATCAATTTAAGAATGTAAATTAGCATTAATCATTAGAAAATAAACATTTATGTTTGATCAATTTAAGCATAGTAAACAGTAGTTAATGTCAACACTACAATATTCCACAGGCTTTATAAGATTATTATCAGATTTTAAAGTAAAAATATCCTCTTTTTTTTTTTTTCTAACACAGTCACCAATACAGGCACTATAGGCCATTTTACCAATACAAGGTTGCAAAGCTTTTACCCATTTAGCACAACCCAGGGAACACACATAGCTTACGCAACAATATAGACATGAGTAACTATATGGATGCCAGTAACTTTAGCCCCGCTGGGTCCTCATAATTTAGAAGCAGAAGACTCCCCCCCCCTCCAGAGTAAAAGTATCAAAGCATGTAAAAATAAATACTCACATCATATAAAGTAACAATATAAGGGTGTTTTCCATGCCTATATAAGATTTCTATTTCTTCTGAGCAGTCTCTACTACTTTTCTTGATGATCTACAAAACAAATATATTATTAATGAAACTACTTAATACTCTAAATATAAACAATAGTATTAAACAGAGCACTTAAGTTTAAATTACACTGAAATAACTATTACTCAAAGACAAGGTCATTAAGCTTAAATCTTACTAATTTATATAGATCATTTGTATTTTTAAAGCAAAATTTATATTTAGATCCATATCAACACCCAAAAAAGGCCTGCCAGTCCAACTAAAGTAAAATAAAATCTATTACGAAATAAAGTTTATAAAATACAACAGACTTGATGACATCCGTTAAAATACAAGGATTAATGCCATATACTTAGACATTAATATTTCACAGCCATGTGAACAATACAGACAAAAAAAAACTAAATTTATATATCACATTCTATGTTGTGAATCTTGGAAGAGAAAGCCCCTGCATTCCCCTTCCTTTATCTTTTTTATACTCTGCATATAAAAAGGTTTTAATTACTTATGACATTTTAAAATGAACAAAAATATAAACGCATATCATAAACAAATGTATTTTTTTAAATAAATATATTATTAATTCTCTCTGTACATTACATATATTTAACTGACAGAAAACCAAATTTATGAACTAAATGTTGTTGATAAAGTTGAAAATGTAATTTCCACCTATTCCAGATCAAGTGACACATTTTCTTAATGCAAGTGAGTCTAAAATGATAATCCTTAATAGACAGCTATTAATTTTCTTCTCAAAAAAACTCTACTTGGTTCTATCATAGTCTAGATCAGGAATTCCCAAAATTTTTTGCACTTTAGAGCACATTATTTATTACTATTTGTTTTCACTATTCAAAAGGTCCAATTTGCAATAATATACTTGTTGTATAAGAAAAGAAATAAAAAGAATTTTATAGCATCAAAATTGTTGATTGTATTCTAAATTCTTTACAAAACCAGGACATCTAGCAGGTCTAGTTAAAATGTTAAACTCATACAAATAATTTCTTTCAAACAAATATGTGCATATATATTTAATTACCAAACAAAAAATTTATTATTGAAAACTTAAAATACTTTTTTTGCAATTTGCAAGGCAATAAACACACTCAAAACCATTATCAGGCAACATAGTGTCCACAGGAATATGGTTATAAACTCCTGGTCTAGATAAAAAGCATCAAAGAAAAGATTGTGAGATCAGGAGTGTGAGAGTCAATATTTTGCAAAACAAGGGCTACTTAGACTGAAATCTACAACTTAAAATCCTATTTTGAATGGCTATGAATGTTCATGCTAGCAGCAGGATTTGAAACATGAACTCAGGTACAAATAGCAAAAACCTGCCAGTTCAGTTATAAAAAAAAAATAAAATAAATAATAAAAATAATAATAATAATAATAATTCTGATATATCTCAGGCATATAAAAACAACTAATACCACTGATAAACTATCAAAAGCAGTTGGGAAAGATTTTTAAAATTGTAGGAGGGTATTTAAAGAGAATGTTTAAATTTCCGTTCTGAAAATGACTTAAACAAGTTATAGTTAAGCTATAATTAAGTTAAATTGTTACAATATTTCATGCTACTTAAACTCTTTTATTGTACATAATTTGCCTTCCACTATAGGTATCATAATCAGCAGAGCTAGCAATAGGCAAAGGGAAAATATTTAATTGAACATGACAACAAATATTAAGCTACAGTCTTCTGAATCATTACACATGGTTCCTTAGTATCTTTTAAATTAATTCAAACCACATCTACGCAAAGTTGGAAAACTTTGATTACTTTTTAATTTATACCTCCAAAAGATTTTTATAAGTTTTAAAATTTTTATGAAGAAAAGCATATTTAGTTACCATAGCAAACCACACAGGAGATCAACTTTATTCATGAGAAGAATTAACAAAAACTTACTTTGACAGCAAATTCTTTTCTGGTTGATTTGTGGTAACACTTTCGACAAACAGAATAGGAACCACATCCTAGGACAGCTGACAACTCGTATTCCTTGGTAAAAGAACTTTTGTACTGAGTTCTCCTAGAAATCTATAAAAAGCAAATTGGTTTATGAATTTCAAATGAGAGTATGCTAGGTAAATAAAGATCTTATAACTGGTGATGCTTACTAATTAAAATTCATTTTTTTAAAAGCAAAAATCACAGGAGAAACTCATAAAATGGTTGAAAATGTCAACATTTAGTATTCAGAGTATTCCTTCATAACCTTTGTGCATTTTCTATTTAACTTAATGTTAGTTAAGTATAAAAGCAATTAACTACGCTACTATTTAGTATATTTTCACATTCTTGTGGAACTAAAACAATTTCATAACCTTGATTGATGTCTTTAATTGTGCCATTTTAGTTGAAATTATAGCATTCCTCATAAATCCAAACAAACCAGTTTATTTAGGTTCAGGTTGACATTCACACACCAAATCAGGCCCATTTGGCTGTGAGGCCCTCCAGGCATATCCTGACGGTGGTTAGCATAGAGTAAGTACAGGGCTGCCCGAGTCAAAGTACCTGGTACACCATAGGTACCATGAACAAATGACTGCAGCAACAGAATTACAATCAGGAGGAAAAATTAAGATTAAGATTGGATGCTCTAGCAGACCTATAACACCAGAATAAGTGATGGTGGCACAAACCTTGCATACAAAAATGAGAATTTACAATCAATGGGGAAGAAATTGTGGATTTGCAAATTCCAAGTGGTATCTGGCAGGCCAAAATAGAGAAAAGAAATTAGTGAGGCAACAGATGCAACCCTGCGCCTCAGAACCAAGATTCAAGTTGACATGTGATAAGACCTTTTATTAGTTATATATATATTTCAATATTATACGAGAAATCTGTGCATTTAAAATATATAAAATAAAAACTACTTGTCAATATTTTAGGAGTAGGAAGAGGAGAAAGGTCAAAGGGACACAAAATTGTTACTTAAAAAATTTTATCACTACAGATTTACTACCTTAAAGAATAGCAATAACTCCATGCATGTCACAAAGGTGAAAACTATAGATTTGGTTTGGTTTGGAGTGCTACGGTCTACTTTTTGCAACACGAGGGCTAGTAATACCGGGACCTACAGCTTAAAGCCGATTCTGAACGGCTATGAACATCCATGCCATTGTGGGATTCGAACCCACGAACTCTGGTACCGAAGGCTAGCACCTTAACCAATAGGCCATCGTTCAGCATGAAAACTATAGAATGAGTTACAATGGGTAAAACCAATGGAATTTCAGAATTTTCAGGAAAAATAACTATTTTAAGACTTTTTTTCAATAATTTCAGGATTTTCAAGACAAGTACAACTTCTGAATAATTAAATAAATAGCTGAATACAGAGAAAACAATTCAAAGGTACATACATCAGTTGTGATCCCATTGGTTGCAGTTTGATCTTCATCCAATAAATTGGTTGCAACATAGCTAAAACCTCTGAAAAGTTCATGAGCCGTAGCACTTGGTGGAACACCAGGGGAATCTGTAAATATTTATACTACACTATAACCCATAGACAAAGCTTTTCAAAAAACACAATAACAAACTTATTCAGTTTCATTAAAAATAATTCATTTTAAATATGAAATAAATAGAATATTCACTAATTAACATTTTACCATTCAGAATTTCTTTGGAACAGTCATTAAAGTGAAAAGGAACTGCTGGTATGAAAGGTGGCTTAAATTCTTTTCTTAAGAGTTTTTCAAAATCAATTGTTGAAAAAAAGTGATGCTGTCGAACTTCTGGTCCTGTTGCTAAAGGAGAAAATATATATAGAGATAACTTCAGGCAAGTTCAGGTGAGAGAAACTCAACTTATATTACAGTAATGGCTACAAACCAAGTCTATTTGCTGGATTTCTTTTAAAAAGGGCTCTAAGTAAACTTTGAGCTGGTTCACTAAGGTATTCTGGCATTGGCAATCTTGCTCTATATAATACAAATTGCATGTTAAAAAAATAAAGTAAAATTTACATAAACAAAAGAAATAGCTTTATACATATTACATACTAAACTTACCTTAATTATTTAATCTAACTACAACAAGCAAATTATTTATTCATAGTGTCTTAAACATAGTTTAAAAAAGTACATAGCAAACAAAAGCAAGGTACTGTTATATCTAACAGAAAATCAGCTATACACATTGTAAATTGCTTCTCACAGCAGAAAACTATACCATAAGAATTTTTATTGGAAGTACAATACCTAACAAAGCAGCATTGATTTTTTTTCTACCAACTATTCATTTTTTTAAATGAGAGGAAGGGGGATAAATTAATAGGCATTAAAATATGTATAGTAAATTTTGAGAGGACAGTAGTTCATAGAATTTCATATTTTTAAAAATGAAATTTAAGCAAATGAACACTACTATTCACATCAATTTATTAAAATATTCTGAGAGCATATATTTTTAGTGCAAACAAAAAGGTATAAAACATTGTAAAATTAAATATAGAAGATATTTTTATAAGATTTTATGTGAATTAATTTCATACATAAAGAAAAAAAAACTTACAGAACAAACTGAATGGTAGAGAATATGTATACATCAATACTATATATTAAGTTTGTATGCAAGTAAATTAAGTATTGCTCTATTCCAATAAAAATGATAATGAAAGATTCTCATCAATTTTCAGAAATTAAAAATGAATATATAAAAACCTCTTTAAAAACTAAAAAGATTCTATCAGAAATTTTAAAAACTGAGAAAATTACTTAAATACTTAAGATTCAAGTTTGCTAAATTATTTTTGGTATGGAGAAAAAAATCCATGCACTGTACTCAAATTACACATCAAATTGTCAAAAGCAGTTAAACTACTTTGGACAAATTACACAGTTATATTCATTTGAAAGGGATCAAAAATATTCAAACATTTAAGTAAATTTAAAACAAATATTTAAAATATTTACTTCATTATTTGTGTCATTGTTTCCTTCTTGTTTGAGCCATGGAAAGGAAGACTTCCAGTTAACATTTCATACTATAAAAAAAAATTATACTTTCTTAGTTATGTTAAATACTGTATACTTATAACACTGACAAAGTTCAATACAAGTGCAGCTTTACTAAATTCTGACAATTATTAAAGAAAAGCCCATTTAAATTTAATGTTAAACTTTATTTAAATACATCTTGCTATGAGAAGTTCTGTTTAAAAGAAGTAACCCTTTACATGCCAAACAATGAATGAATTCATAATAGCATTCATTTAATTTGGGGGGAGTTTAGGATCCTTTAAATCATCTATCTCTTAAAAAAACTTTATAAATTTAAAAGAAAAATTGTTTTTTATATATTCAACTTCTATTGAACATTGCCATTTCATGTTAAGTTCTACAAAAAAGTTATTCAAAGCTATGAAATTTTTATTTATTTTCCATTTAATAGATTTTATTAAAAAATCAGTTTGTTTCATATTAAATTTAGACATATCAACATTAAAGAGATTTTTGGTTAACTTTCCTGGGGGAAAAAAAAAAAAAAAGTGCTAAAACTCTGAGAAAACTCTTAATTCAAACACTTATTTTTAAAAAAATTATAAATATAAAAATTTTATTCAATTTGATTTTAAAAAATATAAGTTTTATTGATGTGAAAGGATAAAAAATTACCATTTGAAACTATTTTCTGGAGAAATCATTAGTCCATATCATGTTTCAATTTTGGAAAATTTGTGGGTAAAAAGATTTGATAGAATAGCACTTTATAAAGTGCCAAGCCGATAATGCTAACAAGTAAAATTTACTTGAATATGTAAGCCCACGAAGGTAGAGTAATAATATTGCTTTATTTTTAAAATTGATAAAAAGAAATCCAGAATTTTATGGATTATTAAAAACTGAATTTGTAAAATATATTTTAAAAGGTATAATACTTTTATTGAAAAAAATTACTTATTTCAAGTCCAAATTTAAGTTAATCTGTATTTTATTTACAGGATTTGTACAAATTCAACTAAAATTATAAAAAAGGGAGTAGCAAGAGGAGAAAAAATGCGATAAGTAGACTTACATAATTAATAATCTAAGTTTTTACAATGTTTTTTTCCCCGCTTGAAAAATGTTTGTTAAATGTTAGTAAGCTCTCAATAGTGCTAAGGAGTGGGATTAAAATTAGTGAATATCTTACCGAGTTTTAATTTCTTACATTCTTATTAGTCTTTATTTATTAATACAGAGTAGCTTAATGCCATAAATATAAAATAGGAATCACAATCTTTTCAAATCATCTTTGTTAATATATTTAATGTACACCAGAGAGTGAGAGAGGGTGTTAGGGAAATCCTCTATTTTGTTTTAATAGACCATCCTTCCTTCCTTCCCCAATAGCATAACAGCCCAGGATGGGCCCTAGCCTTCTCTTGAATTTCATACCAGGCAGTCCTATATTTGGCTCTGGATTTCCAATTTGAAATTTTCAAGGATCTTATGTCTTTCTCAATGCAGTCTAACCACCTAAGTTTTGGTCGTCCTCTCATTTGGGTTCCTATTGGTTTGGTCGTAAAAACTTTTTTTGAGGATCTATTGTCACTAAGTCGAACTAGGTGTATGGCCCATTTTAATCTTTGTAAGCTAATAAAATTAATTATATCTGGGTTTTTATATGTTCTGTATAATTCAATATTTGTTCTTCTCCATATACCATTTATATTAATTCCCCCCAAAATACTTCTCAATATTTATCTCTCAAAAACTGCTAGGGTTTCCTTGTCTCTTTCTGTCAATGCCCAGGTTTCAGCTGAGTAAGTCAAAACAGGTCTTATTAGGCATTTATACAATATTATTTTAGTCAATCTTTTAATGTACTTAGACTTTAAATATTTCTTTAATCCAAAAAAACATTGATTAGCAGCAGTAATTCTGCTATTCAACAGATATATTATTTTGTGTATTAATTTCCGAACCTAGGTATATAAACTGCTTTACAGTCTCAAATCTATAACTGCCTATTTCTAAGAAGGAGTGATTATATTCTGATTTTAAACAAGGCATATATTTGGTTTTAGTTTCAATAATGCTCAAATTCATCTTTTTGGCCTCAGTTTCCAGAGAAATAAATGCTTGTTTTAGTGCATCTAATGTCCGAGCTATAATATCAATATCATCTGCATATGCAAACAATTGTACAGATTTGTTGAAAATGGTTCCTCTAGAATTTAAATTTGCATCTCTAACTATTTTCTCCAGTGCAAGGTTAAAGAGAAGACAGGACAGGGCATCCCCTCGTCTAATAGGCCATCCTTAGCAAAGCCTTATTTTCATTATAATTAAATTTCTATATAATATAGATTTATTTAAATAAAAATATTATAACATTTCAAGCTTTACTATTTTTATTAATTACACATACCAAATAACATCAAAATTGAATTTACCATTAGTACACCAAGAGACCACCAGTCTGCTGCTGTTGTATGACCTTTCCTATTTATAATTTCAGGAGCCATATATTCAATGGTTCCACAGAAAGAAAACGTTTTTTCATTATTTAAAGCTTCTTTACAAAGTCCAAAGTCAGTAAGACAAATGTGTCCATCTTCTCCTAATAAAATACTATGGAAAATGAAACATTTTAATTAGATTAATTATTAATTTAAGATGTTTTTGAACAGTTATAGAGATAATAAAATTCAATAGAGAAAATACCTCGAAAATTAATATTAAGCCAATTAAACAATTTGATACATTTTTTTTTAAATTTAAGCTTTAAAATAGTTTAACATTAAAGTATTCCACATGAAAAAAAATTAAGTATTATAAAAGTTTAAGTTACTAGACTACCAGAATATTAATGTAATAATTTTTAAGATAACAAAAATGTACTTAAAAAGGTACATACTATAATTTACAGCATTCCTATTTTATCTAAAATAAGGGGGGTGAGATATGCATAATCTAAAAATGATATAAAATGTTACATAAAAAAAAATTAATACTCTATTTTTAGGAGGGTGGCCAAATCTAACACTAGCCTTAAAATTTTAAAAAAGAATTCACAGGTTTTTGGAATACTGTGAGAAGCTTATTATAGTCAATGAGTGTCTAAGTTCAGAATATTGTTCATAAATAAATTCAATGTCAGTGCTTTATGCCATTTTCTTTTCTTGGTCAAATCTTGGTTTTCAGACAAATTTTAACAATTTAGTAACAAATACATTTTTTAATAAAAAAATATGAAGCTTAAACACTTTAAATATATTAATATGCATCACATATTTCTGATAATAGCTTAAATTTAAAATATACAACCACAAAAATGAAAACTACTTACTTTTCAGGCTTCAAGTCTCGATATATTATTCCCAAAGTATGTAGATGTTCAATTGCTAAGACAAGTTCAGCAAGATAAAATTTAGCATCTTCTTCAGTAAATATTATCTAAAAGTAATAATATTTTTAACCAAAAAACACAAAAAAGTTTAAGCAAAAGGTGAAAATATTCAAACATTTACTGAAGAGCTCAAAATTTTTAACAGCCTTTCATTTATTGTACTTTTTTTTTACAAATTTATTACTTTTACATTCATTTATACTCATTTTTCTGTTTTTATTCAGAAACCTTAGTAATTTAGTTGTTATATGTATGGCTACAGTTGAAAAGAAAGTGAAACTTTACTGGATTGATGGCTACAGGTATTAAATATTTTAAACAGTTTAAACTTGTGAAACTTGTGTTTATTCAGAAATATTTTTATGAGTTTTGTCCACATAAAAGCTTAACTCCAATGCTAATTTTTATTGCTTTATTAACCTTTTGAGTGCAAGTTAAGCATTGGGCAGTTTCTAAGGAAAAGATGAGCAATGTACAAGTACTGAGCTCAAATACTCTTACAAGACAAAGTCTGCATATTAGATAATTCCATTAGAATGTTTAATTTTTTTCTCACTCACAGAAGGCATTACTTGTTCATTATAATAATTATAACATTTATTACAGTCTTGACTTTCACTATCAAATATTTAGCTGTTGTTCATTATGTTTGGTAGAGTGAGAACAGATTTTTTTTTTAATTTATTTATTAAGGTAAACAAAAACTGTGTCAATCCATGTTTTGAGATGTTCTATGCTATAAAATATTTTAATGGATAAAAACATATCACATTATTAAATATTTAATCCATAAAATACTTTTCTACTATAAAAATTTATTAAAGGCCAATTTAAATTAAGAAGCAAGATGTTCTACTTTGAACATCTTTTTGAATTTAGTTTAAACTTTGATTTTTCATCAGATATAAAACCATTAGATATATACCTTTAATAAGATACTCAAAAATATTTCATCTAGCAAAAATTATTGCATTAAATTTAAATAAAAAACACCTTAACTTTTTTTATGAGTTAGGTTTAGTTTATAAAATTCTGTCTTTTATGGTAGTGCTGCCACTAGATTATTTGTCTTAGTAATAGCTAGCACACTTTGGTACCATCCACAAAAAGTTAGTCTATTGATAACAAAACCACTAGTGTTATATATGATCATAAAATCTTATGATCATATATCACACTAGTGGTTATATGATCATGTTTCATCATGTTTCATTTAAGTTTAAACTGCACTGCATTGAATTGTATGTTTATAACAGTAAACAATGTAGCTTACAGGTAAAACCCATAAGCAAGTCATAAGATTAAAGTTTAGTATAAAACAAAAAAAACTTATAAAATTGACTTACTTCTTTACTTAATCTTGTAAACAAATCTCCACATTTTAAGAAGTCAAGTATCAAATAGAGTTTTCCTTCAGTTTGGAATGCTATAAAAATTTAAAACACCAGTAAATGTTTTATTCAAAATTGACAAGTTATAGAAACCTTAAAATTATTTTTCTCTAATACAGGTTATTTATTTTTTTTTCTATGAGTCTTGCATAAAAAATGAATTATGACTCTTAGATAAATGCAAAATATAATACAGATAGTGTAGAGGATTCAAAATGTTACTTACCATAATGTAGTTTCACAATAAATGGATGATGAACTTCTACTAAAATATCCCTTTCATATTTTGTTCTGATTCTATCCCTGACTAAAAGAGAAATAAAATAATGAATAAAAGCTTAAATACTTAAAATTCAATTATTTATAATAATCCTATAATCAGTTATGTTTATCATCTACTACTAAAATAATTTCTACATTAAGATAGTCTTTAAATATAATCAAGATGAGTAATGTAATTATTTGACTTACCATTTGATGATAAATAAAATGATAAATAGATTGGTGATCAATAAGTAAAATTAAAAAAGATTTAATAACAAATTTACTTTGTTTCCTTACATTCTCCCTATAAGCCAATTTTGTAAATATATGTACCCCTTTCCAAGGAAAATGAGTAAATTTATGACAACATAACATATGAGAGAAAAATCTTTTTATACTAGTTCAATAATTCCATACGAATGGCTAGTAAAGCTAAAGCTACTAATTTTCTCATATCTCTGATATATGTCTAATACTGAAAATTTGTAGAAATTCCAGAGTTTAATAAATTTAATAATGATACATATAAAATATTAATATACCTTTCAAACTTGCTTTTTTTAATACTTTCATAGCATACAGAGTATTTGCATCAGGGCCCATTAATTTCTTCACCAAAAACACCTAAAATAAAATTTTATAATTTAAAATCAACATTAACAAAATTTTTTACAATATTAAAAACTTGATATCTGTACAAGAGAACAAATTTAATAAAATTTCTAAATAAATATGAGCTTTTCAGTTACAAAACTTCAAACACTTTAATGTAATGATTGCATCAAAATGTCATACATTTTTAATAGTGAGTTTCAATAAGTTTACATGAATTAGTTAGAAATCTATTCTGCTAACCTTCATTTAAATACCTTAATTATATAAAATTTAATACTGGCTTGAGAAAAAGGAAGAATGATGGTTATCAGCTGATAAGTTCTTCTCAGTTCCAAATAATATAATTTATATATTTAAAATCTATTTACTAAACAAAATTATTTCTGGACAGTGAGCATTTTGAGGAAAATGTTTATGAAGTTTATGCTTTAACATATTAAAGAAATCTGGAACTACAAATTCCATAAAATATTTTCATTTATAAAACATTATGTCTTTGGGGTCCACCTCCTTTATTTATATACATATATATATACATATACATATATATATACATATATATATATATTTATATATATATATTTATATATATATATAAATTTCCCCTCTTTTAGTACAAGGTTGTTTAAAACTTTCCCCCAATTCAAATGAAAAGGGAGCAAAAGCTTAATGTAAAAATCAAAACAAAAGTATATGCATATCACAAAAACTTAAAATTCAATCATCTGATTATGTATGAAGTACAAAATTTTTTTTACTGAAACACCTAAATATCTACTTTCTACTTTTCTATTTAATTCAAAAAAATCTGTACATTCTTGTCTTTATTTTAAAACCTTTTCAAATCAAACTGAAAACTATTATTTGTTCATATTATATATGCATACATATAGTTTCACACATGATACTAAGTAATCTATTACATGAAAATAGATACTAGAATATGTCACATACTTTAATTATACATTTAAAGAAATTAAATTACCTTTAATTTTGGGGAATACAGATAATTTCATTACATGCATCATATAATTCAATATAATGTATAAAATAAAGATATAAAAATCCACTTCAATAACTTCTTTTTCATGCAATAACAAATTTCTACAAAGGAAATTTATCTTTAAAAAATTATATTAGCATAAAAGTTAAACACAAGGGGCCATAGGCAGGTCTTACAACAGGAAAATTTTACCTTACTTTTATATTACTGCCATGCTTTATATCTGAGGTTAAAGTTATTCTCAGAAAAAATATATATATTGCTGCATGAATATAGGCTAATAAATGGAGAAAAATCATAAATTAGTATGAATACGAGTATATGTTAATTTGCTTGGGAAAAAGTACATTTACAAAAGTTTCCTCACAAATTATCAGTAATAAATATATTATGTATATGTTATATCAAATTTATAAACCTTAATCATTAGAGTATTACTGAGTAATACATTCCTTAATGAAATGCTCACTACAAACATAATAAACAGTAATAAATTTAATATCAGATATACACTAACATCAAAGATATTTTGGGGTTTAGGGTTTGTTTTAAATTATCCTCCTAGAGAGGAGGGGAAATTCATAACACTAGACAGTATTATCACTGACACTTTAGTCAAAACTAATATTTTTTTTTCCCCTTTAGATTTCTGAGTAAAAAAGTAGTATACTAAAGGTCATGCATTTGTATCTTGATGCTAGTGAGCCCATTATTTCTTATTAAAAAAATAAAAAAAAATTTAAACTTTTAAATAACTTGTATTATAATAACTGTACATTTGAAAAACAAAACAAAAAAATTAAAGAAAAAATCATAACTTCCAGTAGGGGTATTTAGCCCTCTTAGCTTCCCCTGGGGCAGCACCACTGCATGACTCTACACAAGATGATGCATGTATATGCATTCTCTTACAATTATTTAAATTTTATACAAAGCGAGAAAATTCATTAATATGCAACACAAACAAAGCATTTACAAATGTCAAAATATTTCAAATTTTAAAATCTTGTACCTTTCCAAAAGATCCTTGCCCAAGGATTTTTATAAGAGAAAATTGATTAAGATCAGCCTTTGCATGACCAGCTTTAGTTATGTTGGTCAGTTCAATTTCACAAATTTCATCATTCAAAATACCCTCTTCTTTAGAATCCTGGATACATGAAAAAAAAATAAATAAGTTATATATTTTTAAATTTAACATTCTTAATATCAATATAAATATTTAATAAAGTCAGTATTAAAAAAAAAAATCAGTCATAAAAATAATCTTGACAAATCTTAAGCTACAAAAGTATAAATGAAACAATACTAACTTTTAGATTAAAATGAATGCAAGTAAAATATATAGTATATTATGCAAAACAAGAAACAAATATTAAGGGTTGAATAAAACTTAAAAACTTCCATCTGAAAATAATGGCTATTAAAATAAAACTTAATTCTTTGAAATTAACATTTTATATACATCATTTACAATACAAACATAACAGGATTTATATTTGCTGATCTATAGATCTTTGACCTTAATCAGCAATCAGTTCAATTATATTTCAATGAACATTAACAATTTCATTATATATTGAAGATTTCTTTTTTTGCTTCTATACTTTGATTAAAAATATTAGTTTAAAAAGAACTTGAGAATGATTAGTACCTACAATTAAAACTTTATTAAACTATTAAATAAATTATAAACAAAAACTGTTCATTAAAATTAGACATTAAAGACTTTGTAAACTAGTCTACTAATTTTTTAAGCATTATATAAATATACTACTGATTCTCTTAGAATTTTAAAATATGGAAGTCAATAGGGAAAAAAATCTGAAATGGTTTGAGTCAATAAATAGCAAAACTTTACACATCATAACTTTTATAGTACTCACTCATCAGCATGCCTCAAATGCATAAATATAAAATGCTTAATTTTAATTATTTTATTAATAATGGAGACACTTACTTCAGGAAAATCATTTTGTTCTTCTATGACCATATCTTCTGTTGAAGGACACTGTAAAACAAGAGGCAAAGATAAAGTAACATTAGAAAGTTTTTAAAATAATTTTTGTTTAAAAAGAAAATAAATCACTGGCAAACTACTAAGTGGAATTTACAAAGCAAGTGAGGAAATAATCAAAACAACTTCAGCTTCATATTCTAAATTCATGAGAAACTTTTTCACAACAAGTGAAACTGAAAAAAGGTGCATTTTAATAACTTTTATTTTTATCGCATGCACCAGAAAGTCAGCAAAGTGTAAAAAGAAAATGGAGTCATGGTTGAATAAACTCTAACATGTAATTACAATTAAAACGTGGTTAAAAGAGAAAAAAAAATTCTGGAATGTAATTATCTTGGATTACAAATACAAGAGTGAAAATTGTTTCCTATGTTTACAAAAGTAATTTATTTACCTCATTTTCTCACTCTTTTACGAGTAAATAATTGTGTATATACACATTCATAAAAAAAATATGTCCAACTCAGTTGAAATAACAATAAAGATGTGAATTAAAATACAAATATTATGACGAAAATATAAATCAAAAGATAAGCTTCCTACTATGCAGGCATATTTTTTTTAATATTAATGAAATAGCGTAAAATTAATTTGACAGGTTCCGGAAGTTCTCCTTTATTATGAACTTGGATGAAATGAAATACTAACCTGGATGGTTTTATTATCTGTAACTTTAAAAGGATCACAAAGCTGGGCTAAAGGCATGACTACTTTTAAATTATATCTCAATTACAATCAACGAAGCTATAATTTAACATTAAATTTTCAGCCCATGTCTCACTTTAAAAAGGCCATGGATTTGTGATAAGTGACATCATTTCCTTTGCATTTGTTGCCAACTTAAACTTTGTCTGACTTCAAAATTTTGATGTTTTTACGGCATGTACGTTATGTTGATGTTAGACTCAATACACACACAAATTTTGTATCTGAGTTTTTTTTTGTTTTTTTTTAACTATAAAGCTTTCTTTATATTTCACCTATTTTATATGGATATGTTTGTCAGACCATATGTTTCTGAACATGATAACTCAACAGAACGAGATGAAAGGATCAAATTTAGATGTCTCTCTGTGCGTATATCTGCCTGCCTGTCCGTATTTGAGGAGGATTAAGAAATGTAATGAGCGAAATGAATAGAATTTTGTATATGTAATTTAAACCTAAACTGTATATTTGCATCAAATATTGTTCTTAATTAAAACAAATTCGATGATGCACTGTAGAATATTCGTTTATGCAATACATAGGTGGTAAAAGAAGCATGTAAAATTTGCCTTAACTTCTCGTCAAAAACTCGCTTCAGAGGCCGGACTCCTTAAGTTTTAATACCTTTACTCTTATAATATTTTTATAGACGTTCACAATTGGCTATAAGCAGCAGCTAATTGTCTAATGAGTCTCAATAAAAATTTAACCGCAGCGATCGAAAATAACCATTCTTTAAAGTTGGAATTCCTTTTCCTAACGAAAAGAATACATATGTGCTACACTTATATTCTAATGAAGTGGTCAGCGGAGATGACAACCATCTTGATCATATCATACAATCTTGAACATTTCCTTCTTGAACTATTTTTTTAACACCACCAATTTTTAGTTATCTCCAAAAAGAAAATTTTAAATTAAATCAAGATTTACTTTTGCCATAGATGACCCTTGAAAAAAAATAGTTTAACAAGTATACTCTTTAACATTTTGTTCTTAAATGAAAAAGTTAATTTAATTTTCTCATCACTTGGCCGATGCAGGCTTGGTTTATGACATGTATGTATTCTGGAACTCTGAAAAAGTTCATTTTGGGGGCACCTAGGGGCGAAGGCCCTTTATCCCCAGTCATAAGATTTAAATACGTAGGACAAATTCACTTAATCAACTGAAGGCTCAAGGTATTAAGTTAGAAAAGAAAACACTAAAAGGGGAAAGAGGAGGGGACAAAACACAAAATGTATTGTCCTGTTGAGAATTTTGAAGTGAATGGCTGGTCACAGTTTTTAGAATAATAGCTATGTGGTCACAGGACAGTGACAGGGAATAAGAGTATAGGTTTTTGGTTTGTGTTTTACTCACCTGTGAAGTCCATTACCTTCGGGAATTATCTGTTCTAAAGAATGGTAAACTCTGAGATAATTTTATTATGTATTTTTTTACCGATATTAACTACTTGATCTATATCAGTTGATCATAACCTAGTGCTATAGATTTTGTTTGAAATTTTTAAAGAAAAATTGTATAAAACGTATTTATTAATTTTATTTTTTTTGCATATTATGCTTTAGGGTCTACTTTCTTTGCTTCGTAAACTGAAATCTGCTCCAGATCGGGAACTAAGAATTCTTCTACTAGGTCTAGATAATGCCGGTAAAACGACAATCTTAAAAAAACTTGCATCCGAAGATGTTACACATATTACTCCTACACAGGTACCTTCATAGTTTATCAGTTTAATGTAATCATTGTTTATAATTTCAAAAGTTTAGTTACAAATTTATTTAAATGTGTTTATGGTTCTTTGATATTTTCTTATATATACACTTATTTAAATACAGAAGTATTTTGTTTATAAAATATATGGTAATGTTTTAATTACAACTAATGAATAAAAATATAATCAGAATAAAATTGAAATGTGTTATTTCCTCAGTTAATTATTCCATCCCTTCTAATTTATCAATAAATGGGAGGTTATACAAGCTGTTTTATATAGATTTCCTTTGACTAATTTTGCTGTATTAAAGATTGTGTTGATTTGATATTTTTGTTAAACATATAATTTTATATTGTTTATATTTAAGTATTGTTTATTTGTTTAATTTATTTTCTTCCAAGAGAATATTTTCAAAACCCAACAGATTTAGTGTTTTTATAATTTGATTAGATATAAAAAAATATCAATAAAGTAACATTTCTTTGTAGAATTTATTTTCTTCCAAGAGAATATTTTCATAAACCTCAAAATTTTATTTAAATGCATCGCTCTCTACCAATTTTGGACTTGTAAATAACAAAGTTATGGTTTGAAATGCATAGACAATTGTATGAATATATAAATATATTTGTAACTTTAAATGTGTTAATAAACTTATCTGAATCTAAAAATATTTATGCACATTTTGATAATGTTATTACTACGTATTATTATTATTATTATCGTAATATTAATTAATGAAACTTTACAAACCCCAAATTAATGTATATTGATATTTTATATTAACTACCAGATTTGATAATTTTGAATGTGTTTATAATAACATGTTAGTTTCTTCCAGGTTAATTTCAGTATAGCTGTTATCCACAAAAAAAGCTTTTGCAATAAAAATAAATAAAACCTAAAGTGAATAAAATACAAGCTTTACACTATATGAATTTTATTTTAGTCTATCAATTAGAATATTTTGTTCTAATATAATATATATTGTTATTTGTTCTTAATTCATGTAATTTCTTTATAAGTTTTAAAAAATCCTACCACAAATTCATATAACTTAAAAAAAAGTGTTCAATTTTATCTTGATATTTGTTTCATGGGTAGCCTGGTGTAAGCCCATAAATTATATTGATAATTTAAAACTTCCTTCCTTTTGGAAAGTAACAAATTTTATATATTCATTCATACTTGTACATAACTTCTACACCACTTTTAGGTATTTCAGTTACAGTTTAGAGTGTTTTATCACTTTTAATACATAACTTTTCTTTCCACTTGCATTATTCTGTATTCATATATGCACAAATAATTATTCATTCTATTGTTTTATGCTTATATACATATTTGCAGGGGTTTAATATTAAAAGTGTTCAGTCAGAAGGATTTAAATTAAATGTGTGGGACATTGGTGGTCAAAGAAAAATTAGGCCTTACTGGAGGAATTATTTTGAAAATACAGATGTTTTGGTAAATATATATAAATATATGTGTTTTTTTATTTAAATGTACATATTTAAATTTTATGCTTTCTGATGTTTCCATATTTTGTTTTTCTGTATAGTTTCTTAATCTTTGCCATTAAAAATAAGTATATTAAAAGCATTTTATCTTATATTTACACTAGTAAATAATTTCACTAAATGGATTTCTCTAGAAATTTGAATAATTTTGAAAAAACAAAAAGCTTGTCATAATTAGTATGAACAAATTCATTTATATAATTTGGCTAAAATTACAGTAGAACCTTGGTATAACAACCCCTGTGGGACCAACATCATATGGTCATTGTAATGAATTGAAAAAATAATTTAAAAAATTATGCAACAGTACATACCTAGAGAACACTTCTATTTATTTGTATTTCCATTACTGAATTTTTGAAAAAAAGTCTTTAATAAGTGTGTTTCAAGTTTATTTGGGAATTTTTCATTATCACTGATTCCATATCCGTTAGATTTTGAACAATATCTTCAGAATTAAATTGTCCTTCAAAAGATTGATGCAAGGCATTGATTGCATTGAAGGCTTCTTTTTCATTCATTTTTTCAAAAGCTTGGATGATTTCTTCTCTATCGTTTGAATCACAGATTTCTTCATTTCCGGTAATACAGGCAATAAAATCGTCCTCATTCAAATTTTCTTCTCAGCACTATAAAGTTTCGTCTACCTCACCTAGCTCATCAAAAGATAATTGAAGATTCAGAAATTTGATACTGAGGAGCTGGGTCATTTCATTAGTGTCTGGAGTGTCATCTACCTAGGACATCTACCTAGGTTGTACATGACGAAAGGGTCCTTTAAGCAAACACAAAGAGAGGAGTATAGGTTTCTTTAAATTACACTACAGTACAATAATTCTAAAATAGCCCACTTGCTCATGAGTTATGATAAAATAATTGGAACATTTTAAGATGGTCGTTCTAATGAAGGGGTCGTTGTATCGTGGGGTTGTTAAAATGAGGTTCTACTGTATTAAAACTTCTCTAGCATTTAGTAATATTTGCAAACCTATAACATAAAATGTCAACTTTTGTTTACTGAATACAGGTCTTTTTTTCTTTTATGTATATGTTTTCCTTCAACATTAAAATATAATTTTGGACAATGCTCCATTTTTTTATAACATTTCTTAACATTTTATTTATAGATATATGTGATTGATAGTGCTGATAGAAAACGGTTTGAAGAAACTGGTGTTGTAAGTTACTTTTTTAATCTGTCAGTGTATCTAGAATAAATTTTGAAAATTTTTTTTCTATATGTTTTACATGAATATATTAAATAGTTGCATCATTTATTATTTTCGTTATTTTTGTATCATATTTAGGTTAATATATATGCAAAGTATTCTATGTTATAACAACTAATAGATTTCTTTAATTTGTCTGTTTTTACTAATCTTTGTTTTTTGTAGTTTTAAAAGTTCTAGATTACTAAATTATAATTTAGAATCCTATAATATCATTTTCTTCAGCATATGGATTGCAATTTATTGAACCTCACTATTTCCACATGTCTCTAATCCTATGAGTAGTGCATTTATCATATTTCAAATAATTAATTGTTAAAGAGTATGGTTTGTTTTTAGAATAATTTGCATGTTCAGCAAAATATTGCTTGTAGAAAATGTAACACTTGTATACATTTATGTGTCCTTTTGATTCTGTTGTTTATGTTGATAGTGTTTACAATTAATTTTATTAAAATATTTTTCATATCATTACTTTAAAACAAAGTTATGTAATGGTTATGTAATTTTAAGCTGTTTCTAAAAGTAAATTTATTCTTGAATTTATTTTCTGCTTATCTATGATTATGTGATTTATATTATTCAGAAATTTTCTTTGAACTAAAAGAGAACCTGTTATCCTCTTTTTAGGAATTAGCTGAGTTACTAGCAGAAGAAAAATTAGCTGGTGTTCCATTACTTGTTTTTGCTAACAAACAAGATTTATTTAATGCCGCCCCTGCAAGTGAACTTGCAGATGGTTTAAACCTACCAGCAATTAGGGATCGATCTTGGCAAATTCAGGCATGCTCTGCTTTGACTGGAGAAGCATTGAAAGTAAGTTTTTTATATATTTATTAAATTTTGATGTTGAAATTGGTAATTTATTCATGTAGAATAAAGTTATAAATTGGTTTCATGCTGAATTGACATTGTTTAAAAGTCCCATCATTTGTCAATAACAACTCAAGAAATAATAATAAAAAAGCTGAATGGGAATTTATAAAAAGTATACTTCTGAAACTAAAGTAGCCAGAAATGACTAAAAAAAATGTTTAATGTCTTTTCATAATTTTATGTATATGTATTGATTGTATAGTAACATAATTCTACTTTATTTCATTTTATAGCTTAAAAAATTCATTTAAATAAAATTTTACATTTCAAAATATTTTTACTGTTTAAATGACAGACCAAAACTACCTAATTTTTTGTAAAAGAAGCAAAAATTAGTTTTTAACCACAACATTGTGAATTATAGCCATAAATATATTTTGAAATTTATGTAAATTATAGATTTATGTATCCTCCTGTAAAAAAATAATTATAAAACAGTATATTTTAAAATAGTTCTCATTATGTAGAATAGACACAATGATAATGCCAATAAAGAGAAGATGCTCATTTATTCATGCCAAATCAACAATGGACATGAATGTACCACAAATTTAAATAGCTTTTTGATCATTTTTAATTAATACTGTTAGAACTAATTGGAACTTTGGAAATATAGATGGCTAAAAGGGTTTTTCACAAACCATTTCCCATCTTGGGTACCTTCAGTACCTTTCAGCATCCAGCCATTTATGATAAGATGAGTGCATGTACATCAGGAGTGGCCAAAATGAAATTTTCAAAATGTCTCCCAGGCCACAGGACTATACCGTGTATGCTGTGCATGCGCGAATGTTTTGGGTGGAGTTTTTTCCCTGCCCAAGAAATTTTTTTGACAAAAACTTTATAAGTATCATTTTAAAGCATTCGGACCATTCAATAACTGTAAGATGCAGATAAAATGTTACATCCTGTTGCTATAAGTAACCCTAAGTATGATAGAAATGTATAATTTTGCTATTTACGTATTTAATACTATGTTTCTCTAGTCGAAACATACTCTAGTTATTAGAGAAATTTGACAGAAAATAAAAGATAATAGTAATAATAAATTGTCTTACTTAGGTGTATATGCAAACAATTTGTGTCCAGTAAAATATGTCTCATAATTTTTAAAAGAATATGATCCATTATCATAAATTAATGGTCAATAAATAAATCAGTTAATGAAAGGTTTTATTTTGATATTTATTTATATCTTAACAATACAAATTATTTTATTTTGATCATAGTTATTACATTTTTATATTTCTATTACATTTTGTAAATATAATAGTAAATAGAATTATAAAAAGAAAAGACAAACATCAAACTTTAAAATAGAATAGTTTTAGTTATTGCGAAACGTGAAATATGGAACATTCATTTGATATTATTTCTTCAAAATTTGGATCCAAATCACTTGTAGCAATCCTTAATGCCAAGTGTTGGTTTTTATCCGTAATTTGTGATCAATATTTATTTTTCGTGTAAATCATTAACGAAAAAGTTCTTTCACAAATATATGTTGTACACTATGCATTTAAATACTGTTGATTTCAACAAAATCGCATATAAGAAATTAAAAAAATTGCATGCAGGATTTTTCAATGGGCCGGATCCTGCCTATGGGCCGGTTTTTGCCCACCTCTAATGTACATAGTTATAATACATACATATATTTCAATCAGATTGTAACCAGATAGTAACTATAAATAGCCTTTCAATAATTGTAAGCTGCAGGTAAAATGTTACAGCCTGTTGCTAGAAGTAACCCTAAGTATGATAGAAATGTATAATTTTGCTATTTACATATTTAATACTATGTTTCTCTAGTTGAAACATACTCTAGTTAACGTGATCACTTACAGAATTCCAGAAATGGTATTTTTTGTATGATTACAATACTTTCTTTATGCTACTCCAAGAAACCCAAAAAAATTGGCAGATATCAAAATTACAATATTGGCCTACATCAAATGGATTCCCCTTCCACCACCACCACTAATAAATAATAATATTCCTGTATACCATGTTTTGATATTTATCACTGTTGGTCAATAGTTCCTGGTATCACTGAATATCATTTTTTAATATTTATCAATGCTGGTCCCCCACCATCCATCAGTATCATTTGATATTTAAGAATGTTTGTCAGTATTTTCGTAATATCCCTGAATGTCATATTTTGATAAATAGCAGTATTGATCAATATTTCTCCTGTTAATTAATTCACTTTGTGGTATTTTTGCTATGCTAACTACATGGTTTCCGCGCACCTGGAAAGTCATTGAAAATCATGGATTTAGACAATGGATTAATTTTGTCATGGAAAGTCTTGATTTTTCAAGTAAAATGAGTAAAAGTCATGGAAAGTCATGGATCCGCTAAACTACCGATTTAAAAAAAAAATGCATTGAATTGTTTAATTCTATTTTTACCTGTCATTTGGCTGAAGCTATTGAGTTTGGTATTTATGTATTATCCTATTGACCATATTGCCAAGTAAAATTTGTTCACCAAGGAAACTCAAAGCAAGAAAGCTTAATGGGTGGGTAAATGTATATTATTCTGGTTTTTTCTTAAATTGTAGATTAAAATTTTATTAATATAATAATAATTATTTTTTAATAAAAACTAGTTAAGATTTTTGCACAAAATATAAGTTTATCTCTAGGGATATTGTATATAAGCATTATAGGGTTATATTTTGCTATTATTCATGGTCACCTGGATAATACCAAAGTACCCCGAATTCAAATTGGAAACATTTTGATTGAAAAACTGCTATATGATTAAACTTAGGTATGTAGATACAACAATTTATTTTTATGTATGTGAGTTTATTAACACTTATAAAGTAAGTTTATAGTTTTTTTATGATAAAATTCCTGTAATTTCTCTAAAAGCTTATATTTTATTTGTACGTACATCAGAAGTTTTATTCATATATACTTTAACAAAAGCTTTTTAAAGTCATGGAAAATGATCTGCTAAATCAGGGAAAGTCATGGATTTAAAAAATTTTATTTTGGCAGATACCCTGTAACTAATTCATTCACTTCTTGAATTAAGGCTTTTTCTATTTTATTTAGAAGTTTTGTATTTTAAATTTGTATTACATGACATTTTCCCTCAAAACAAAAATCTACAGCAGCCCAGTTCTCTCCTTGTCTCTGAAGAATTGCAGTTACTCATTGTGGACAAAAATCAGAATGGATTCATTTCTGTTCACATTCAGCGAATATAATATTGTGTATTGTGTTGTGCTGAATGTCATGAGATATCATTTAATGTCAGAAAATGATATTTATATTTAAGAATATCAATAGCTATTGCTGAATATTATTTAAAAAAATATCAGTTTTATGACATTGTTAACAACATTAAGAAAAAACATTAAAAAATAAATTTCATAAACACTGGGAAATTTTTTAAATTTTATATTTTAGAATAATATTTCTCTTAAAAACAATACAAGTAACACTTTAAAGACTTTCTTTTAAACAATTTCAAATTTAAATTTTATATTATGTTTCTTGATCAATATTGTCAGATGTCCAAAATTTAATGTCTAACATTCAGCAACATTCAAAATATTAGTCAACATTTATACAACATTAATCAATATATTTGTGCTATCTAAGACATATAGGAGAAAATAAAAAAGAAATTATTAAAATTAAATGAAGCCTGGTTTATTTACTCTATATATTTGCTCTTTTTTTTACATTATGTATTTTGATTAAACTATACATTTTGTCTCTGTGTGTTTCAAATAGCTATGTATTTTGATTAATATTATTTTTGCTTAAAACAATAAAAAATAAGCAAAAATTAGTTATACAACCCTTACTTATTGTATTTTTTATAGGATGGTCTTGATTGGGTATGCAAGAATATCAAGAAAAAGTAATTAACATATCATCCATATTATAATTTTCAAACACTAGTCATCATCAACAAATTATGTTGACCAAACAGCACAAGATAGTCATCATGGGATCCAATCTGTGATAGGCTAGTTGCTCCACTAGCACCGTCCGCACTACAGCTGCTTGTGCTATGCACTGCCATTCAGTATTGATTGTGTATTATAATGATTTTATTTGAAATTCAATAAAATGGATGTAGAAATTAATCAGGTTTCTGCATGCCAAGGTCATTTACATTATAATTGCTTTCTAGAGCACCTTATATTTTTGGTGGCTAAGTATATGTAATTGTTAATTTAATTACATTATTAATTTTTCACCCCTATTCTTTGATTTGTAGATACAAATGCATTTGTAATTTAATAGTGAATGTATATACATTTCTTAGTCCCTTGAATTGAAGTTCTTTTGAAGGTAATAAGTAAAAATCTGCACACAAATAGTGTTATTGTCATACAACAAAATTAAAATACTTGCTGATTATATATTATTTATTTTAAGTGAAACTTTAATATATTTTAAATTAAGCAGATGATTGAAATTCTGAAATAAAACCTTGTACTGTTAAATAAAGTAACATCTCTTCCATCATTTGTGAATATTCTTTTTATCTTTAATAATATGTAAATTAAATTTATAACTGAGTTCTAAATAGAAAAATTAGATTGAAGCTTTGAAATAAATATAATTGTTTAAGTATGAAATTTGATTGATTGAAATTAGTCTTTTGAATTCATTTTTATTATTTTTGTACCAAAGATTAAACCAGATTTACTCTCGGGTAAACATATATATATATATATATATATATATATATATATATATATATATGTGTGTGTGTGTGTGTATATATATATATATATATGTATTTACATCCAAAACACACATGTGTATATATATATTAAAATATTTAACAAAATAACAAATGATGAATTTGTTAATGTTCATTTTAAATGTATATAATTTTATTTTTAGAAAATGTGCTTATTTCACTGGAATTCATCCAATCTTTAATAAAACCACAAATGAAAATGTATTTGTTTAGACAAATAGTTTTTCATTTTGTAAATTATTATTATGCTAACATGTTGTTTAAATTTCAATCTGCTTTAACCTCTATTATCTCGTCATACAAAAGATACATTTTTATCAAATAATCTTGTCTATTGAACTTTAAGAACTACTTGTAAATATATTTTAATATGATTATTTAAAAAATCTTGCAAAAATTGTCTTCCTAGAGATATTTTAAGGCTTCAAAATTACGAAATTTTTTATATATAATATTTATCTCTTTGAATCTTAATATTTTTTATAATCTATAATTATTCTTTTTTTTAATAATACCTCTTATACCTTTATATTTTATTTATTTAATTACTTTTACATTTCCCATTATTTCAAATTCCAAATTGGTATTAATATAGGGTTACCTGTAATGATCCTCTTTCTTTAAAGTCTTCTTTATAAGAATTCTCATTTTTTGGTATAATCAAAATTCATTCATAAAATGTTAAATTTAAGGAAAAAGTTATATCTTTTAGCTTATATGAACATTTTCTTATGTCTTTTCTATTGTGTTATTAGTTGAGAAATATTTTTTTTCATATTATTCATGTATTTATTAATTTATTATTATTATATTATTATGACTTAATTTTGAATAATGTACAAACTTTACAACTTTAAATGATAAAGTTTTTCAACAAATATGTGCAACTCATTCATTGACAAAATTGAATCCACATTATTCTAGTCAAGATGATAATACATTAAGTAAGGGAGATATAAAAGACAGAAAATTACTCCCAGCATTCGCATTTTAAACTACAATGTTTAACTGAAATTTTTTTTTTATAATCAGCTGCTGAAATTTTAAGCAATTCTTGAGTTACTACAGCTACTTATTTATTTTAGTCTTACCACTGAGTATACTAAATTCACTAAATCAATTTAGGAGAAGTTTTTTTTTCACTGTATCTAATGTTACAAAGTAATTGAGAATAGTTTATAAAATTCTAGATTGATGTTTCTTTTGAGGATTTTGAAAGTCTTCAGAATATTTAATCATCTATGTGATTAATTTAAAAGTCAAGAAATTGTTATCTTATATTTTAATGTTTTAGATTCTTTAAATCAGAAAAGTTAATAGTTAAGATATTTAAATTTAACTGCATGTCATTACTACATTCATTTATAAAAATATAAAGATTTTTAAAGAAAAAATACATTTGTTTGAATAAAAGACTGTTACAGTAGTATATATTATGGATATATTTTAGGGGAAAATATATAAAATTTAAATAAAAAAAAATGTGATAAAAGCAATTTCAATTTCACCTACATTGTTATTTGCTTTCCTCTCAACAATTTTTGTTGGGTTCTCCTTTGTAAATTGTCATATGTTTGTGTTATGAATTGTATATTCAATGAACAATATATATATATGACCTTGATCATACTGCATTATAATAAAAATTAGTATACCCTTACTTTAAATAAAAATGTAAAATCAATTTTTTATTTACTAACATAATCTGAGCCTCATATGTTAGACTTTGTTGTAGTAATAAAAAGGTAAATAAAGTCAATTAAAGTGTGGATATCTGAATTCAGTATTAATATCTTCTCTTTAACTCAATGTAGCTTTATTACAAGAAACTTAGTTGTAAAATCCTAACCAGTTAATCTGTTTTATCAAAACAGATTAACTGTTCTGTTAACAGATCTGTTTTATGAAGGTACATTTTCTATAATCATTAAAAATTATCTTGATTTTATGAAATATTTTCAACTATATATATATATATATATATATATATATATATATATATATTTGTTTATTTAAATGTTTCATGCAGAAACTGAGTTTTTCATAACTGCATTGGCAACATTATAATATTTTGAAATAGATTTATATACATATGAAAACTATCTGGAATTGCATAAAAGAAAAAATTGCTGTATTAAGAATATCTTCGTTAAATAATTACTGTAAAAAAATGCCAATTCCTTGTGCAATACTTCGTTATTATTTTACCTTCAGAATAAAGAAATATCTCACTTAGTACTGTTAATTTGTTACTGTAAAGTACCACACTGTGTGTAGCATTATTTCTATAAGACAATTAGTAATGCATCACAATCATGTTTTGTTCAAGGAAAAATATGTGTTTATTTACCCAAGATTTATAAGAAAAACTCAAAGTAAATAGTAAAAATAATAGAACACTTCTTTTACTGAATGTTGTCAAAATGAAAAATATTTTTTTTCCAAAAAAATAAACCAAAAAGTTTTTGCACCAAATTTTTTTCATCCTTTTACTTATTGCTGATTATTAAGTGAAGGCACATTAAGTGAGGTATTCCTGCCTATCAAGTGATATTATGAATCTGATAATTTGTTTTCTTTTCTCTTTGGAAAGTTATTTTGGAATTTTATGTCATTTCTATATCTAATTTTTGACACAGTTATAAATGAATGACAATTTAAAAAGTATTCTCAAGGAAGGATATTTTGATGGAATGCTATGATTTTTATGAATATGACATATTTTCTCTTGTAATCTTTATAGATTGAATTTTTAGAAACATATCTCTCTGTCCAAATGTAACTGGATGTACTACAGTATATTATTTTTATAACAAACAGAATGTAGTCACTACAATAATTTTGTGATACAATCTTGGCATACATTTGATGTACACTTTAATCAAGACCATATTATTTTTTCTTATGTATAATATTTCTTTCTTTCTCTTTGCCACCATAATTTATATGCTAGAAATGTAGTATAGTTACCCCATAAAGTTTTAAGTGCACATTTAAATAAATCTCTTTTTATCATTACTTAATTTATTTTAAAATAATTTTACTCATAAAATCTTTTACTTGTTTGCATACATTCAAGATGTAAAAATTATCAAATGATACTTAATCAAATCTCATGATACTCAATTCATCTTATTTATTGGGGTTTTTTTTCCTTTCTTCAAGATAAAAATAAGAGTACCGTCCTCTTTTATTTTGATATACCAAATTTTAAATATCTTAACTATTTTATAATTTAAATGTTTTATTGTAAGCATTTTTGGACTACATTATTTGTAGCAGAGGTTTTTCTAAAGGTGTCTTGGATTTACAATAATCTTAATTACTTTACAGAAAACTGTTTGTAACTATTAGACTCTGTTTTAGTATGTTGTCATTAATTCCAGACTACTCTGGAATCATTTTCTAATAATTCTTTAAAATCAAAGAAAAATAGAGCAGTGCAAGTGCAAACTTAAATAAAATCTAAGTGAGAATTTCCTTTTAAATTAATAATTACCTTTTTTATTCATGAGCTAAATTTGTTTTAAAAATTTCCAATTCTTCCAAATTGCTTAAAATATTTGTAATTAGTTAGTAGCAAGTGTGCTTGGTAGATATTAATAGTATAATTTTTTCTGTATCAGAATTTTAATAATGTTTGTTGGTATTTATAATATTTTAAATTTTATTGGCATTATTTGAAAATTCTTTGATTTTAATGAAGTATATTTCAGAATTGTATTCAATATATTAATTTTATTTTTAAAGTGTTATTTAATGCACTTTTAGTTTCCAATCTCTTTTCAACTTTCATTTTGCCTTTTTGCTGATATGCATACTTTGCTGTACAGTAAAATGAGAGAATTCTTTTCCTACAAATAAAGCTAATCAGATACAGTTTTTGTTAGTTTATTTTTAATTGACAAAGGAGTCATTTAATTTTATTAGTTTAAAGAAAAAAATATTATCTTAACCACACTTTAACCTTATTACAACATGCAGAAATCTCTTACATTTTACCTCATCTAATATATTGTTAAAATTTGGGTTGATAATATATGCATATTTAAAAGTTGAAATTTAACTGTGGCATACGTGTTGGGGCGGCGTATCTGAAGGAATTTTATTTATCCTGTTACCAGCCACAAAATGTTTTTCAGACCTAAAAAGTCTCCCGATTTTGGTGTGAGACTCCCACTTTTCATTCAATCTCCCGAATTTCCGAAATATAGAATATTCACTGAAACAAATTAGAGTTGTGTTCATCAATGGCGGCTGGGGCATGTAAAATAAGTTCGTGGTAGCAATGTTCTAAATTCCCAATGATACCTCTGACGGTGGCAGGTCAAACTTGGGGGAATTCTGCTTGGTTCCTGCTTTGAAATTACGAGGACTCACTTTACTCAAAGAGTCTTTCTTTCACCCTAGATGTGCTCTTGAAATGAAAGGCTGAACTCTTCGCCTTGGTTCGTATAGTTTCTGGCTCACATGCTTGGTTTGTCCAAATAACATTAAAAACAACAAAAAAAAAACAATTTCTTATAGATAAAAAAGGCACTTTTTAATTCTTACTATGAAATGTAACAAAACTATAATACTCTTACAATATATCTTTTAGCGATGATTACAAAATAGTCAAGTACAATATTTGTATATTAAATCTTTTCGTCTTTCCTTTTTTAAGGCAATCAAGCTCTAATCCGGGCCCATACGGCTGTGAGGCCCCCAAGGCTAGTACCAACGGTGAGTGAACGCGGCAGAGATTTGGAAAACAAGCACTAGCAATTTGGACCAGTGGCGTACGCAGAATTTTTTCAAGAGGAAGGGGGGGTTCATAACTTTCAAGTGCGAGTGCATAATTCTAAAAAATAATAGCCCGCATAATTTCTACAAAAAATATTTTTATTTTTGCCATTTTGTCTGAGCTCAAGGGGGTCTTTAAACCCTTAACTTCCCCCTTGCGTACAACTCTGCTTTGGATAGATGCACTAGCTGGCCTCTTTTGACGCCGGAGTTAGTGAAGGTCACGAGGACCAAAAAGATAGCTGATCTTGTTGCCTGATGAATTTTACTCATTGCACTTCGAGACTGAATCTGGATGGCCTAAAGGAGGAGCAGGAAGTTTTGTGAGGCGATAGTCACATCCTTAGGCCTCCGAACTGTCGCTCGTGAGCCATTGCAACGAAACTTTGGCCCTCTCTGTGGAATTCCCATGACTCGACTTGCTGAAAAATACCCACTGAAACCTCGAAAAAAAGAAAAAAAAAACTAGACCTTAATTTAAGAATAGATAATTAAAAAGTTAAATTTTTAAGAATAAAAAGGTGATACGGAAAGCAAACTAATCAAGAACGTTTTACTTGAATTTAGGTATATCGTTTATAACATATTTTCAAATGAGAACAAAGCTATTTAATCTGTCCTCGTTCATGGTGCTTCTTAAAACTGATTAAAATGAGTTGACATTTTAAATATTTCGGAATTTTGAGTTAAGAAGCATTTCTCAGCTGCAGCAGGAGTCATTAGAATAGTAACACTATTTAGCAACAGTTTTTAGGGCTCCGAAAACATTGTAAGTTGATTCTATAATAAATTGTAAAAAACTAATGGCAACAGTCATATTTATGAGATCTTTCTTTCTTTTCAGAGACAATGTTGTAAATTTAATTGTTTTAGTCCCCAAATACTGTTTTAATTAAGTGCCACCTTAACTGTTTACACTAGTTCATAAAAAATATCTGTCGAAAGGTGATGACGATAAAAATATAACAAAAAACTGGAAAAAATAATAGATGAATGTGCCAAACCATGGGAGTACTTGAACGAAATAATTGCAAACAATGCGATCTCTCGCACACTGAAAATGCGAATAGATTGGTGTCATCGGTGCCTTTCGTCTTCCTTACTCTCTACTTCTATCCCCATATATTGGTTGTTGAGACATTTCTTTGATCATTCGTCCGATCGAGGAATGACCAAGAAGTGTTCAATACAGTACGATGGTTAAGAGTATCTAAAAATGTAGGAGAGATACTCATCCTGCTAAATGACAAAAATCTGGAAATTATTTAATATTATTTTATTTGATTTATAAATATATTTCATTTTTCTTTTAGAGGTTAATATGCTCATGTTCACAAATAAAAGAGCTGCTATAGTATTCCCTAAAATGAGTTTCAGGAACATTTTTTATTAATTTTTCATTTTCCAATATTTTGGGTATCGTATCATTCCGCTACTTTGCTTTCGTATATTTTTTTACTTTGCGTAATGTTTTGTCTTGTTTTATGTTTATAAAAATTAAAAAACTGAAAAAAATGCTTAATAAAAATTTTTAAATTTTATAAAAACCAAAAATATATCTTTTTGTTTGTGTTGTCACTTTTTGTTTATTTTTATTTGCTGTACCAAGTTGCTACTTTTTATTGTCCCTATTTTTTATTATTTTACTTTTTTTTTATAATTTCTGAGCTTCATGTTGTTGAATCAATGTGTTGATGTTAACCATACCGAATGGTCATTGGCAAGGTTACAGTCTAATTATCCCCTAATTAGACAACACGTTGTTTACTCATAATTTTTTATGAAAACCTCCTCGCTTCCTTGTGAGCTGGAGTGTATTAAATTTTTGTTTGGATCACTTTATGCCTAGAGGCCTAAATTTATGTTTTGATCTGCTTGCGTTCGCAGGTTAAAGTGAAGACCTTACACTTCGTTAAACCCAATTACCTTGACCTTGAGTTGCAGGAACGATGAAAAGAAATGCAATACCCTGAACTTTCACTAGTTATCATTTCTATTCTAATTTTTAAAAAATGCTATAAAAGAATTATTTTCCAGAGTTCTAAAGTGAAAAAAATTATGTTTTGGTAAGCTTTATTACAATTTTGTGCTAAATGCTGTTCTTGCTATCACAAACTGTCTGATTTTGGCTATCTTGTTCCAGAAACCATTGTCATTCCACAACCCGAAATGGAGATAATTCAAGTTGGAACGAATGAGAAAAATAAAAATTATATGGGGGTAGCGGTCCCTACACAGAGAGTGTAGTAACAATTTCATAACTCGTAAATCCTGTATGTAGATTAGATTACGGGACAGTTCTAAACGCTGCAATAACTAGTTCTTCATCATAATTCGTCTCATATTCGGTCCAATTTTCAGATTTTTCCGAGCGTATCAATATCTAAAACAGTGAGGTTTAAACTTGTTTTAGAGCAGATAAAACAAGGGGGAATATTATCTGCCTCGTATAATTTTATTATGAAATTTAATGAAGACTGTAATACTAGACTCAAGACTCGAGTTGGTGTTACATGGGCACCTGTTTTTTTTTTACGGCTGCCGAAGACTGACACATCGAGAGAGGATGGACAAACCCTGTTCCAGGGAGGTGAAAGTTCAACAAGAGGGGGGTGAGGGATGCCACCCCCTCCCGCGCCAGCTGCGGAGAAGAACATTTTTCCCAGGGAGGCGAAAGCTTAACCAAGAGGGGGAGGGATTCCACCTCGGCCCTAGCGAAGAGGAGTGGAAAGATGCCTGCTCGGAACGACGGAGAACGGATATGATTATTCTGAAAAGAGCTGAGACCGAGAGAGGTGCTTTCCGCTTGGCACAATTTTTTTTCTCGGTCTTATTTCAGCCATGTTTAGGAGTAAGATGTTGAGTGTACATATGTTTTAACAATATCTGTAAAATAATAAAAATGTATAGTCAAGGATTTTGTCGCGGCAGTACTTAATTGTCGGCAATATAGGTTTTCATCAAATCCACGATACCTGCTCCAGTAACAATAGGCGAGCAGGTACAGAAACGAGGCATACATTCATCGGAAAGGACAGCCGTGGACGAGCGAGCCGCTTTTTTTACAAAGACTCAAGTGATAATATACTTGAAATCTTTTATAATACTAATTTGATGAAGCTGCAATTCTAAATGGTTCGCAATATTTCTATTCAGTGGTAAATTTCCTCAGTATATTTTTGTGATATTAAATTGGATGGTTAAAGCTGTGATTTCTATTGAAAAAGTTTTGCCATCAGTTTTGCTCCTTAAATATTGTTGTATCGTGGTTTTACTCTGTCATACTATTGTACATTCCTGCTTTCCAAATATATTGGGTATTTTCTTGTTTTCTTTGGAAGAATTAAAATTTTTTTCTGCAATTACAGAGAAAATGGTTGTTGTGCAATAGTATTTTAATGGGGGGGGGTGTCTATTTAGTACGAATGTCCGACATGCAAAACTCCAATTCTTACTTCAGCATGTAATCTTCATTTTTAAAAATTATATTCTACTTATTTATGATTATTTTCAGAATATTAATATTTTAAAATTATTAAATTATTTTTTAAGAATTAATTATACTATCAGCGATTTTTTATGTTGGTAACCTGAATGTAACATTCTAAAACTTATCCAAAATTGTAAATCTCAAAAGTTTAATGTGTCCAAATATGAGCACGCCTGTGTTATCCTACGAAATCATAAGCTGTCATTTAAATTAGTCTTTCAAAATCTTGCTAATACTTAAAAATTGAATAAGAAATCGAATAAATATATTTTGATAATGTTTATGTTAAAATTTATAAAAGTGAAATATTTTTTTTTCTGTATTTGTTTTATATATATTTAAATTTCTATGAAAAATGCCGCGTGACCAGAAAATGAAACACGTCTTTACAGGATGTTTTTCAAAATTACAAAAAATTGTACCCTTACTAATAATGTAGGAAAAGTTGTACTAGTAGAGGGTTTTAAAAATTATATTAAATTTTAATTAGCCAAAACATTATGACCACCCCTACATTTTGCAATGAACTCGTTTGGATGACGTGGAAGACACGTGATCAGGTGGAAGTGGTATTTAACTGCTGCTGGAGAGTCTGAAGAATCATTCTTTCACTTACTTCTGTGTGCTATGGGAAAGACTGCGGATCTAAGCGATTTTGATAGAGGGCAAATTGTAATGGCTCGAAGGCTCGGAACAAGTATTTCCTAAACTGGATGACTCATGGGTTGTTCGCGATCTACAGTTGTTAGTACTTATGCAAAGTGGATGAATGACGGTGAAACCAGCAGTAGACGACATAGTGTTGGAAGTCCACAGGCTGTCAAAGAAAAAAGTCGTCGGAGGCTGTCTCGCATGGTGAAGCAAAACCGGAGCCAGACAGTGGCTCAGCTGACAACCCAATACAATGCAGGGCCAAGTAGAATAGTATCGAAACACACTGTTCAACAGAAATTGTTGGATATGGGGCTACGCAGCAAACGTCCCACTCGTGTGCTTTTGCTGACCAAGCAACATGGCGACTGGTCCATGGATCAGTGGGAGAGAGTTGACTGGTCAGATGAATCACGGTTTGTCATTCATCACGCCGATGGCCGTATCGGGAAACGTCGTGCTCCAGGCGAACAGTTGCTCCCTCAATGTGCATTAGGTCATACACAGGCCGGTGGTGGCGGTATTATGCTTTGAGAGCGTCTCTGGGACCCGTGGTTGTGGTAGAGCAGACCATGAATGCTACAGGGTATCTGAACATCACTGCGGACTAGTTGCAGTCTTACATGGTCTCTGTTTTTCTAGCTGGAAATGGAATGTTCCAACAGAACAATGCACCGTGTCACAAGGCTAAAATTGTGTTGGAGTGGTTCCAGGCACTTGTGTGGCTCTTGAGTGTAAATTGAAATGGCTTCTCCCATTTTTGATCAACCTTTACCAATTTATGATTTTTCTTTCGAAACTATTCAAAAGTATATACTGAAAATAAATGCGAAAGAGAATCACAGGGACGATCCACTGTATTATAGAAAAGTATACTTAAATGATGAAAGCTATTATTATTATTATTATTATTATTATTTTGCTTGCACAACTCTTTAATACTGTTGTTATTTCATTGAAAAGCTACACAAGAATGGTGTAAACAAATATGTAAACAAATGCAGCACGGGATTTTCTATATTCTCAAAACCAAACGATGAATAAACCTTTAACTGCTATCTCGTTGTTTCCCAGGTTTTATTCATAAGTTTTGATCTTATGCGGATCACGATTCTCTTTTAGCTAACGATAGTGAACAAGGCCCTATGAAGACATAGTTGGGACCAGGGCCTGGTTCCTGACGTTCATTAGAATGTTCAAGTAGTTTGTACAAATTATAACAACTTTCTTTACACGATACCATGAGGAAGTTTATAAGTACCAACAAAGTATAAATTTGACATTTAATTTTATATAACTTTTTGAGTAAAGTTTCATAAAATATTATTGTTCGAAGAATTAGCCATAAATATTTATATATTTTGTGAATTGAATAATTTAAGTTTTAAACATTAGATATTAAATTTTGGGGCTCCAAAAATCAGGGGGTCCTGAGTCAAGGGTCAGTCGGCCAGTAATTTCATCCGACCTTGATAGTGGGTTGTTTACAATTAATGATTTCAAATACCCACGCTTTGAAGTGATGTTTTGTTTTATTTTTGCTTTACAAAGTTTTTTTTTATAAATACAAATCCTGAATCAGAGTTTAATACGCCAGTGAACATTTTCTTTCTTTCCTACTGCCATTACAGATGTTCGAAATTAAGTGTTTGATCTTATTCTGTTCATGGGTAGGACGTTGGCAGTTGGGAGCGAAGAATCAGTAGCAAATATTCCCGATCCCATGGCTGATGAAAAAAGGGGATTCTCCAGTGTTACATCAATAATGGGTGTAAGTTGTTAACATATGTTTAAAGGTAACAACCCCTTGTGAGGTATCAAATCAGATCTTATTCTATATGAAAATTCCAGTAGTGTATTTTCACACTTCCAGATACTCTTTAAAATCATTTACCTTGGCTTTGAATGCAATCGCAGACGCCACCTTCACAGAATTCAAATTTTACAATATTTGTCTCCATTAAATTCAAAATATGGGTTATTTTGGATCAATAAAAATATGGATTATTATTATATATTCTGACCCGTGTTTATGTGTCATTCATATGCTAAACTTTTATAGAAATAATTTTGATAAAATTTGTGGAGTTTTGTAGTGCAGGTTTGGCATCTAAACAAACCCACGGCTTAAAGAGTTTGTTTTCATCCCAGTAAGTTCTTGCTTTTACTGTCATTTCTATGTTGTTATTGTTTTTTTAAACTTCTTTCTAAATGTGCAGTTTGAGTGATCTTTTAAAATATTTTGCTAATAATCATAAATTATGCTTATTATAGGAATACTTGTAACATTATTGACCTTGAGAGTTACAATTATATAACTTCAGGTTCTCAATGTAGAATCCAGTAGCTTAATGCAAGAGATTAATGAAGTAATTATTCCGATCAGTTTGTTTCATTGTTAATGGTTTAGTAAAATTTTGTCTATCATTGTTGACGACTTCTTCATATCAGTTGTTCGACATTCCCCGTTTTCTTTGAAATTGCACATATCAAAACTATTTCGTTTTATTTATTTATTTAATTTCAGGTCACCTCCTAGGTTATAATGTTAAAGTGAAAGGTATCGAACAGTTAGCTAAAGATTTTTTATTGCAAAATAAAAGTTATATATTCGTGATGCTGTATAATATATATCAGTCATCGGCAACTTATGACCTAAGTTTCACCGAGTGACCGATTATTACTATTTTAGGAATTCAAATGGATCTCTTAAAGTTATCAAATTTCTGAGTCAGTTAAACGCCTGTCGGCCAAATCCATTTTCATCAAGATATGCCGACTGAAGCTTAATATATTGCTAAACGTGTATTAAATTACGGGCTTGCGTAAGAAGTTCATCATCAGGAGAGCCATTGATATCAAAGAAAACGTTTATAAATAAAGGGCATTAGAGTATGCTGTTATTATAATTAAAATTATAATTTTGAATTGGTATATTTATTCTTATGTTTTAACCTACTGTTTGTTTTGTTTCTCATGTGGTATTATACTTATATTGATTTTATGATTGTTTTAAGATGAAAATCCATGACCTGAAACGCCATACTCAGATTTGGATACACATCCAAAAAAGCTTATCAATGCAATACTATGCATGCACTATTTACATAAGTGGATTTTATATTCATGAATTACTGTACTGATGGGCATTACAGTATTTTAAATCTGATAAATTAAAAAAGTTTTATGAGATCGACAGCCATCACAGAATCAATACTTATTCAATTTCAGAAGAGGATTGTTGGTTAATTATAAGTAGTGAATTGACAATGTGTGATAGAAAACATGGAATATATATAGAAGTAAAAAAAAAAAAGATATTGGTCAGTACTGTGGTGCTTGATTGTGTCTAATCTGTATATTTGAGTGGATTCCTTATTTAATCATTTAGTTTTCTGCCTGTGGCATTTTGTTTTTTTTTACTGGAGCAGAAACTCATGTTTCAAAACATCTGTCTACTTTATTAGTGCATTTTATATATGGGTCATTTGTGTGCACTATAGTTTGTTAGTTTTGTATAGTATTTTCTCATCTATCCTAAAAATAGTTGAAATTTAATATGATGTAATTGTAACATTTGTTTCAAAATTCATGGTTTTTTGGATCAAATAAAGTAAAGTAAAACCTCATTCTGATCAAATACTATTATGCAGTTTTAATTTATTTTTTTAATTTGGTTCATCAAAGTACCAAGTTTTTTTTTATTTTATTGTTATGCTGTATAACACCTTTCTTCATTTCATTTTAAGATTATACAAGCTTTAAATATAGTTATTCACTTGCGATATGTTGTTATTTTCTAACTAAAGTTTTAAATATATTTTATATTATGAACATGCAAAATATATTTAGTATAGAATGGGCATCAGTTTACTTTGATCAACTTTAAACTAGCAATTGTAAATGATATAGGTGTTTTTTACTTTTATTTAACTAAGATTTTATTAAATAGGCTTTCAATAGAAACTTTTGCTCTAGTAAGCATGTAAAAATGAAGAATTAAATATGAATTAATTGATAATTTTTATATAGATATAAAAGCATTTAATATTATTCCATGCTATATAAAACCCAAATAAGTCAACCAAAAAAATTTCTTTGTATGTGTCTAACAGAATTGTTTAATTTTGAATTGTAGAAAATTAAGATGTATTTATTGTTATAAAGTCAAGCATGGTACTTGTTATTATTTTCTTTTAAGGTAAAGTCATTTTCATTTTAAACAGAGGTCTTCCAGACTTTTTACAGAAATCCCTGTTTTTGTTAAATTGTGAAAAATCTACTCATCATGTTATGAAACTGAAATCAGCATTAAACCCAGTTCTTCCAACAAGGATCCTGTTTTAGGAAATTCTTAAAATAGAGTCCTGTTTTGTGGAAATATGCAAATTTTATGAATCTGAAATTAGTATTGAGATAAAGTTCCATTTTAGTGAAAGTCTTATTTAAAAAAAAAAAAAAAAAATTGTATATTTATGTACATATAAACATATACAGACTTATAAACAACCATAACATTTATTCATTTTTGAAAAATTTGTTTTTCACAGGATGAATTTTGTGAATGGTTTTGTTTTTAAATGAAAATGTTGTGAAGGGTCTATTTTAAGATAAGTTATTTTCTATAGGATCCATTTTTACAATAATATATTTTTTGAAGGGTCTGTTAACAGTTCCAAATTTTACTTAGACAGATCCCAGAAAATGTATCAAAGTTTATTTTATTTGTTAACCTGAAACGCCATACTCAGATTTGGACACACATCCAAAAAAGCTTATCAATGCAATACTATGCATGCACTATTTACATAAGTGGATTTTATATTCATGAATTATTTCTTAATATTTTATATTCATAAATATTTTCTTAATATATATTATAATAATATTAATTTTGCTTTATTGTAATTGACTTACAGTTCTCCCATATAAGTAACATGTGCTTAATTTAAAAGATATTTTTGCAGAATGAATTTATTAACTTCTTTTTCTATATTGTATTTATGTTTATTTTACTTTTAGGTATGCATTCTTTAAAAAGATTTAGGAGCTGTATATTAGTAAACAACAATTTTAAAACTTTTATTCATAACCATGGTTTGAAAACAATGCAAGCATGGCAGATATCTGATTATGGAGGTATAGACAAGTTAGAGCTGAAAACTATATCAAAGCTACCAATAGTAAGAAGCCCAATTGATGTAGTAGTTGAAGTTCATGGTGCCAGTGTTAATCCTCTCGATGTAAGGATGTTGGGTATGGTTTTGAATTGTCTTTACATTGTATATAATTTTTTTTTTAGAAATTTTACTTTTTTATTACATTACATCGCTTTACTTTTCTTAATAAAAAATTAATAATTTCATTCTAATTATTATATGAAAAGTTATAATTTTGTAGTATTTATTATTTGTTAACTTTTTAATATGGTCGATTTTTTATTTTGTATTTATGATTTCTTTTTAACACTTAAAATTGAAAATAAAACTGATATCTAATAGGATAGATTCTATTAAATTTTGTAAAAGAGCGATTTTTTTTTAGTTGCTTTAGCAGCGTTTTGTGTCATATTCATTTTATACTATGTTCAAATTTTTAAATCAGCTAATCAGATTCTGTTAAATATGATAACTATTTGTGAGTGACCATATTAATTTCTTTTACTTATCTAAGGGGACAATGTACTTTAAAAAAAAATTAGTTTTTGATCAATCTACTAGAAAATTTAGTATGTTATTAACAATATACTTATGTGAAAATTTTATTTTCAAGGAAAAATCTTAGTAATTTTAAAAGTTATTATTTTATAATTGTTAGGAGTCAGTTTAAACAAATTTTGGGTCCATTAATAGACTCCTTCATAATATCTTTTTTTTATAAAAAAAACAGATCCATAACAAATTCTTTCTGTGACAAATTTTCTTAAATCTGCATTATCTTTAAAATTAACCGTTGAATAAATAAACGAGTCCTTGAATAAATGTAATGTTTATAAATCTGTATAAATTAAAATATACATATGTTTTTATTTTAAATTAAATTAAATTTATTTATTTTTAACTAAGATTAATTTTAGATTCACAAATTTGTATATTTTCACAAAAAACAGCCCTGCCCAGCTGAAAGAACCAGACATAATACTAATTTCAGTTTCTCACATTTATGTGTACATTTTTCATAATTTTCTCAAACCAGGATACCTGTCTGTAGGGTCTGGATAGACCTTATGGTTGTTTGAAAAGGATAGTTATTAAAAATATTCCTTGCATATAACTTTTACATATGATATGGTAATTTTTTATCTATAGCATACCTTTTAGTCCTTAGAATAAAATGTGGTTTTATGGTAAGCATTCTCTGAAAACACAGAAAGAATAGTAATAGTTAAAAGATTCATTTTCCCATATAATTAATATATATATATATATAATCCTAAAAATATACAGATAATTTTTATGGTTATATATAAAAAGTTTGTATAATCATTTATCCCATATGTGTAATTTATCCTATCTTCAGTTTCAAAAAGGATAGATTTTTGCTCTTTGAAATACATTAATTTTAACTAACTTTTATTTTATATTCTACAACATAAGTTAATGAAAAATTTCTGAGGTATATTATAGTAAGAAATACACCTATAGTGTTTTATAATATCTATAAATTTTGAAACTTTTTGTTTTAAAAGCAGTTTAGGATATCTATTAATAATAACTGAGAAGTCCATTGTAGTAATAATTAAATTAATTATTAGTAAATGGATATTAAAACACCCTCTTTGATTTTTATTTTCAGTTACTCTTTACAATTCAATGAGAAAAATCCAATTTTCAGGCAAATGTCATCCATCTACTGTAGCCTGAAAAGTATATACATATTATCTCGCATAAAAATGACAGTGATCCAATCAACTGAGTTTTTCTTCTTACTTCATTAAAGAAGCAAAGAAATTTTGTAAATGAAAGTAATGTCTCTTATCTAGTATAAATTTTACTGAAAATATTTGACTTTATCAGAGTATTTCTGGTAAGATATAAGTAGATTGAATAACTAGTTTTCCAATAAAAGTATTCTTTGAAACAAACATTTTGCTGAAATAAACTTTTCTGTAAGGATTTAAACAATTTGAAATCATTCTTAATTGTATATAGGCAGAATTCAGAGTAACTTGTGTGATTTTAGAAACTTATAAACTTTTTCGAGCTCTTGTTTCAAAAGTTAGAGGGTTAAATTATAAAGCATTATTTACATTTGTGTAACAGTTTTGTAGAACAAGTATGTGTCTGTGTATGTATATATTCATATATAGCAATAATAAAGTTTAGGAGTATTTTAATTTTCTTCATCATTCACATAGATATGAAAGCATATCAATTTCTAAGCAAATTAATGTGAGGCTCTTCAAAAAGTTACTTATTAAAAAAATGGATAAAGTTTTTCACAATATCTTGCTTACAAGCTAAATTTTTTTTGTATTAAAATACTTAATCTGTACAAATAGCCCTGTTAAATTTGGTATTCTGCAGAATGAAAGTTTCAGTATACAAAATTTTAAATATAAGTATATAACTTTTGTTTCCAAATACTCCATTTAAAGAACATTTCTGGTATTGTAAATTTGATTAAGCAAAATTTTATAGCTGGAATGTCTATATAACCCAACTAAATCCTTTATATTTCAATTTTAAAGTTAAAAATATACCTTAATTATTTTCTTCTAGAGTAAACTAAGGTTATTTCTTGCCATGAATTTATTTTTTGTGTTTTTTACAAAGAAAAAAAAATAATAAAGTTATCAGTTTGATTATAAAATAATTTAACCTTTTTGTACTTTATCTTAACACTTTGAAATACAGCAGAACATTTATATTTTAAGACCAATCATAAATGTTGGGAAATTAAGAAATTTAATATATTTAATATGAAAAAAATTATAAGTAACTTTCCTGTAAAGAAAAGGACTATTTTTATTACTCCTTTTAGATGATGTGTACCTTGAAATATAATTTAACTGTTTTTAGCATTTTGTTTAACATTTATGAATTGTATAAAATAATGGCTTTTTACTTATTTTAGATGGTTATGGTTCTACAACATTTAATTTTGTTCGTCAAGTCAATAGCTGCTCTCTTGTGTCACAAGAATTTCCATTGGTTTTGGGTCGGGATTTTTCTGGCACTGTTATTCATGTTGGAAAAAGGGTAAAAAGTATTAAAGTTGGAGATGAGGTATTTATATTTGATTTAAATATATCATGTTGTTTTATTAATATTGAGTTGTATGTGACTGTATAATGTTGGCATGCAAATAAATCTGACCAAATCAAAATGTGTTGCTTGGAATTGGTCATGTCATTTCTTCATGCTTTCATTCTTCAGTAAATGGAGTTTGTCAGTTTTGCATTTTGTTATTGCAGCCTACTTATTTCCAGAAATGACTTGGGCAAAATATCTCAAAATATGCAATTTCTGATTTGTTTTACTTGTATGCCAATGAGTTATTGGTTCTTTATTTACTTGATTTTAATTCATTTTTATATTTATTAATTCATGTTGGTTTATGCATATAAATATGTATGAAAATATTCTCCCAATTTTTGTTCCTTTTGTTTAAGGTAGCTAGGTATGTGTCATATCAACCATATTCATATGAAAACCAAATTCAATTAAATTTTTATGTCTATTTAAGATAAACAATGCTTTTAAAATTTATTTAAAAATTGTATGTGATTAAAATTATTAAGAAATAAACTGATTGTAAATCTATGTACATCATATGTATAGTATAATTATTAACATGTATTTTAATTACTTAATTAGTTACATTTTCTCTTGTTCTTTATTGACTTGTGTCAGATATGCTGCAAAACACTGAAATATTATCTTAACAGAGTCTGAAATAACCCGTTTTCAATGCTGTTATGGTATTATTTCCTCATAATTTTAGGGAGAATTTAGAATTTTTACCAAAAGCTTTAAAAATATATATATCAAGAAAAAAAGCTTCTCAGTAGAGTAAAAAAGTAAAATAAGCATGATAGTTAAAAAAATTATTTTTCTTGGGCATTATAATAAAAAAAAAACTGTTTCTTTGAACAAAGATATTTGTAAATTGTTTATTGGAACAAAACTGTAAATATATCTGCATATCTGTGTATGTATTTTTATGTGCTTATTATTTCTTTTACAGGTTTGGGGAGCTAGTAGTCCATGGGATAATGGATCTCATGCAAATTTTATTTTGACTTCAGTTTGCAATGTAAGAATTTTTTTAGGGGTTCTTTTTTGAGCAAAATATTTTAAGTAATATTTTTCTTGAAAGGTGGGGATTATCAGTTGTATATTTTATTGTAATTTGTAAATGTTTTAGAGAATATGTTTCCATCTTGTCTATCCATTATGTTGTATTTTAAATAATGAAAAAAATAATTGCTATAAGAGTGTATTCAAATATATTGTGTCTAAAAGCAATATTGAATTCTATTTAGATATCAAAGAAACCATCTTCTCTAAATCATGCTGAAGCATCTTCAGTTCCATATGCAGGCCTAACTGCATGGGCTGCATTGAAAAGCTTTGGTGGTCTTTCAGAGAGATCAAGCAATGGTAAAAGGTAATGCTGTTTGCATGTTTTTATTTCATTCACTTAAACTCAAATTTGAAAATGAAGACTAGTATTTAGCTTTTCATTAACTATCAATACAGTTCCCTTTCTTTAAATTTAAACTTGACCAATATAGCATGCACAGTGCAATATAAGCAATGCAAGCATAACTATCTGTGGTTAGAGTTGTTCTATCATTCAAACTGTGTTACAGTAGAAGCAGTCATTTTTTATTTATATTTAAGCATATACTGAAAAAATGTCGCACCCAAACTGGGAGAAAAAAAACAAACAGAATTTTATATATATATATATATATATATTTTTTTTTTTTTTTAAAAACATATCATCCTAAAAAAAGGTATATAATTGAATTAAGACAAATACTATTACAAATACCTATATAATATATAATAGTCTAAAATCACTTTCCACTACCACTAATAAATAACTGTATCATTACCACAATTGGATGTTTCATAAATAATGCATTGTGTTTAAATATGACTTTTATGTATAAGTGAGATGTCTTTTATGTATAAGTGAAAAGCTTGTTGAATCCTATCTAGTGTGATTGTGCATTTTACAATTTATGTATAAGAAGCAATCAGAAGCCTGCCTACTCCTGTCATATTTGAATAAGCTTGTTAAATCTGGTCTGTGGTGCCTGTCAAATGTAGGAATGCTTGGTAATTCTTGTTGTATTTGATTTCATTACTTGTTTTCTAAATTCAAGTAATCAAAATATATTTTTGTGGGTTGTGTTTATTTTTTTTTAGCTATAGTTTAAGAAGTTTTGCTGACATAAACAGTTGTGTAGGATTGGCCCTGTTTATGGCCCCAGAATATTACCAACTTGTCCATTCAAATTCACTTGGCTAAAACATTAAATATAAAGCCAGTGTAAATAAGACACAAATAGTAAGAGAAAGTATACTAACAGCTTTTCACAGCTTCAAGCAAGATACATTTTTGATGTGAGCAAACTCAATGATTTATATGTGATACAGCTTTTTGCCTCCTCACATTTGCATGAATAAGTTGAACATTGCAATATGATATACCTTAATTTAATGGAATGCTCTTAAAATGTTTCATTTTTATTAGGGTTCTTGTAACTGGAGCATCTGGTGGTGTTGGTACTTTTGCAGTGCAGGTAGATATTTTTAACTGATTGTATTTTTTTAAAACTAAATCAGTAACTTCTAGAAAGTAGAGTCTTAGAAATATATACTTTGATTTAATCTGTATTGTTTAAAGATATAACTATGTATGCTAAAGCATATTTTATTTGAATTTAGGATTTCAAACTTATTTTTAAAGTTAATAAAGGTAAATTGTTTAGTTAAATTAAAAAATTAAGCATTAATTTTTTAAAGGTATTTGTTATTATTATTTTTTAGCAATTACATTTATGTGTCTGCATTAAGTAAAATAAATTAGCTAATATTTAAAATACTAAAGAATATATCATTTTAAAATGTAAATGTATTCTATAATTTGTTTACACATTAGGAGATTCATAATGGGAATAAAATATGCCTCTTCATTGGCTATAAGATTCATCAGTATAGATTAACGAAATAAATGATGAGAAACTCATTAAAAGTAGTTAAATCAGGTTCTGCAGTAACATTTTATTTATTCTTTTGACATTATCCTCAATGAAACTATTTCTTTTGGAAGATGCTTAAAATGAACTCTTTTGAGGCTGTTTCTATTACAGAATGATGAAAAAGGGTGAAATCATGCATTATATGTAGAACCTACTTAAAGCATGTAGTACTGGAGTGCAGTTTAGAGTTGAATTAATCTTTAAACTAGTCATGTGTTCTTAACAGTAATGCAATGATGCTTAAGTACATTCTAAAGCTGGTTTTAAAATAAGAGAGTACTGAAAGGGTAACAAATAAAATATAAAAATTAAATTTAGAATAATATACTTAAAAAAAAATTAAATTAAAAATTCCATTTAAATTTGAATAGATTGAAAATAAAAAGTTAAACATACAAGGTGCTATTTTTAATTTGTCTTTTTGAGTTTAAATATTAATAATATATGCCTAATTTTGTATTATAAAATTTACATTTTCTTATGTGTTAGCATTAAAGGTTGCTGAAAGAGTGAATGAATATTTTTCTTATTATAATCATTACTTGAAAGAAAACTTAAATATTTTTGACGTTTATGAATATTAATCTCTCTTGCCTATATTATTTAATTGTAACAAAGTATTTACATTAGAAATCTTTAAATAGACATAACATTTTAATTTTTTAATATGAATGTTTAGTTTAAAAATTTGCTAAAAATGTTCTAATTATAATTTACAGTTTTTGAAAGCATGGGGAGCTGAAGTTGTTGCAACATGTAATACAGATGCAGTAGAAATGCTGCAAAATTTAGGTGTAGATCTTGTTCTAGATTATCAAGATCCAGATTTTAAAACACAGTTAAGAGAGATGAGAGGGTAAGAAATTGTTATGTACATAAGAATTTTTACTTATATTTTGATTCCAAGTATTATATGTGTTAAATCTATTGTAATATATAAAGAGAGATTTATAAAGTTATTTTTATTTTATCAGTGATTTTCTTAGATTTCCGCTTTATCTGGAAAATATCTGTTTTACTCTGAATTGACTGATGTCTATAAATTATTAATGGATATTCTAAATGTTTAGCTTATAATGGGATTTAACATTGTAGTAATAAGGGATTTATCAAATAAAATTTGTTGAAATATATATATATATATATATATATATATATATATATATATATATATATATATATATATATATATATATATATATATATATATATATATATATATATATGTGTGTGTGTGTGTGTACTTTTTGTGTCAGAATTTCTTGAAAAAATAATTATTTATAGTACTATTTCTATCTTCCAAGTAACATTTTCAAACTAAAACTTATCTGAATAATTTAGGAATTATAATTATCTAGAGAAAAAAATATTTGCTGCCATAAAATTAGTATATAACTAATATTTTACGTCTTAAATTTTTCCTTTTAGGTTTGACTTGATTCTTGATAATGTTGGAAAAGATTATCCAGCCCTTTCCATTGATTTGTTAAAGTCATGGAAAAATAGTAAATATGTTACACTTGTTTCACCCCTCTTAAAAAATACTGATGAAAGTGGTCTATTACTGGGAACAGTAAAATCTGCCTCACAAGCTGCCATGGATACAGTTATGGTAAAATTATTATTATTATTTTTGAAGGGGGAGTCTATTATTGCAATACTAGCATATAGCCCGTCATATGACAGCATCAGTAAAATTTTTAATTTTCCAGAATTGTAAAGAACCCTATGAGGCAGGTAAAAAAAATGGTTTGTTTTTTTGGCTGAGAATTTTACCTTTCAACAAAAATAATCAATTAAAATTATCACATATGTACTTAATCTATTATTTAAGTCAAATAAAAAAGAAAATTATTTATGTAATATCTAAGTTTAGTGATAAAACGTATAAAAATAATGCAGAAAATATTTAAATAATTTAAAATAAGAAATGATTAAATGAGATGGTTAAAGGAATGAAGTCATAATGCTAGAAAAAAAATTGTTATTTTTTCCTATTTCTTATGTGATAAATTGATAAATTTAATTGCTTGCTCTTAAAATGGGGCTTGATATAATGGCATTAAAAGCTCAAAAAGGGGACGGGGTGAATTTTGAACATTTTAAAGAGGACATTATTTTTTGCTGTGATACAAAGCTTATTCATACCAATTTACTTCAGAATCGGATCTATTGTTTAGGAAAAGATAAACTTTACTCGCTTTGAATTTTGCAAACCCTAACTCATCAAAAATCCAATATGGATGCCCAATCTGTTCCAGGTCCAACAGCTTCATAACTTTGAGGACAGACAGGCAGATAACTTAAACTATTATTACATTACGAGAAGAAAGTTTAAGGATACACAATATGACATGTTTATGTGGCCAGGGACATCCGTAAATCAATACGTAAATTTAATAAAATAAAAATAATAAAAATTATAAAACGTTGGAAAAATAGTAAAAATTTATTTTAAAAATAATAAAACAACTTTCGTAATAAGAATTTAAAAGAAAAAGCAGAAAATATTAAATTTATTAGACATTAGACTGCATCGGGGATAGAACCGTCAACCCGAGAAGTACGATGATCAAGTGGGTGAACATTCTACCAAATGTACAACTCCTGCACGTTGTAAGTGAACTAATTAGAGTATATGAAGGTTCGAGTAGAAACAGTCCAGAAGTTTAAATATTACTCTCTGCCTTTGCCATCCTACCAAGAATAAATTTTGTATAGAAAAAGAGGAAGGATACGGCTTGAAATAATTGCATTAAACACTCGAAAAGGGACGGATGGGGTGGATTTCGAACTCGATTTCAATTTTGCTAACCATAACTCATGAAAAATCCAATATGGATGGCTGTATCCATTCCAGGTACAACCGCTTCAGAAATTCGCGGACAGACAACTTAGGCTATTATTATATAGGGGATAATTTTAAAATTCTGTATCTGCTTATTCTTTTTAACAAAAATAGCAATGATAAGCATATCCATTTTACGTAAGAAAACTTAATATCCATCCCTATGTACATTTTATTGTATGTGTATGCCTAGATTTCAGACAGAATTTTCAATCTTGTACTACAAATTATTACCCACATAATTTAATTTAAAAAATGATATAAACAGAAGTACAATCAGCTTTCAGAAACTGAAAAAGTACAATATTATATAAAAAAGTAATATATCTAACAACAATGTATGTGTATTCTGTAATAAAAGATATATTAATTTTTTCATTTTATTAGTTATTAGTATTGGTTTTCAAGCTATATTTTTAGTCTTAAAACAATGAGGAAAGTGTTAATCTAAAATAGAAATACATAACCTTAAATTACAATTTACTATACTATATACAATTAGAAATTATTGAGTTTCTTTCTAGATTTTAGTTTAATTTTAGTCTCTACCATTTATCTAAAATATTGATGTATAATAAGTTATTTTTATTTAAGCAGTGATTAAAGATACTAAATAATCTCAACTTTACCATGCATAGACATAACTATGGTGCTATATGTAGTTAAATTAACTTGCAACTAAATTTGCTTAGCTCAATTCATTTATTGATAATCACATAAAAGGACATAGTTAAAATTATAAATTATTGTCATTTAAGAATTGAAGTGGAACATTTTTTTTTAAAACAGCTTTTGTTATATAAAGACAGTCATGAGTTTTTTGTAAATTCTCTGTGCATTTACGATTGCTTTTTAAATTTAATTAAAAATTTTAAAAAATATATTTTAATATGTATTTTACATTTGTAATAACATTTGTTTTATCATATCCTACAAAGAATATGCAGTACCATATATTGAGAACTTTTCTTATTAACTAAATTTATAATTAAATTAATTTTTTAGTAGAGTCTGATAAGTGTTATTAAATTTAAAAGAAAATTTTAAATAACCCTTCATGAATGAAAATGGTCAATAATTTCATATTTCAATTTTGTATCAGTCAGTAAAAGATGGCACTTCTTTCCGATGGGCTTACTTTATTCCAAATGGATGTGCTTTAAAGAAAATATCTGAGATGGTTGATAGGAAGCAGGTAATTGCCTCTTATTTGAATAACATAGCAAAATAATTATAAATTTATTATCATTTTATATTTCATTCTTTTGTTTTTAAGTTCTTAAGTTTTTTTCATGTTGATAGTGCATGCAAATACTAAATATTTTTTATTACTTTTTAAAGTTTACAAACAAGGAAATTAAATTTTTAATTTTAAGAGAACTATTGAACCTGAAAGTTAATATCTATTTAATATGTTAACACATTATATGCATACATAATAAAAAGTTTTAAAAAGTGTATTGCAAAATAAGTTTTCTATTTTATAAATTTTCTAAAATTAATGCAAACAATTTTTGAAAATAATTTAAAATCAATGTTGATATAGTAACTCATAATTCTTACTCTTTAGGTGATACCAGTTATTGAGAAAACTTATACATTTAATGATATTCCAGATGCATATGAAAGAGTGTCAAGAGGACATATGAGAGGTAAAGTTGTGGTAGATTTTAAATCTGAAAATATAACCACTACTGAAGATATAAAACAAACCATGTAAATATTTTTTATGTACAATTTTGTCAATTATTTTTAATTTATTGTTGACTTATTTGATCTGAAGAAAATAAAAATTCCAATGTTTAACTTATTGCATCTAATATTTAATCCAATTCTATCAGAATAGTTTCGTGATTGTTCTAACCAAAACTTTTTAGACCACATTAATTAATTTAAATTTTACTATCACATATACTAGAGAAGATTAAAAATTAATAAAAAAATTACTTACGGCTATTTAAAATAAAAGCATTAATTTAAACATGCTTCAAAATTGCTAGACAGTAATTATTATATTTTGCTTAAATTCAGATTTGCAATGTAGTTTATTTGTATGCATGTAGATAATAATTTAAAGGCCCCTTCACAGTTTTGACATTTCGACCTTCTACTCTTTATGTTAATAAAATAATATCTCTATATCAGAAGTAAAGGGTATTAAGTCCATTAAAAAAAAAAAAAAAAAAAAGAGAGAGAGAGATTTTTGCTTATTTATATATGATTTGTACACTTTTACAACATGATAAAAGCATTGCTCCCATTTCCTAAAATTGAGAGATTTAGTGAATTGGTAAAAGCACCATGAACCAATATGGTTATGAGTTAAAGACCCCTATTTGGACATAATACTTCTTATTTCTACTATTTTTGTTTGTTTGCAGGGACTGTGTCTCTCTTATTACCTCTAAAGTGTTTATAAAGTTTTCACTAGAAATTGCTCAACACAAACTAATTTGTTACCGATTTCAAATTTTACAGGAGAATATAGTCTTCTTTATTTCCAGTTTACATAAATGATGCTGAAGTTAACAAAGCCTTTAAATGTAACTTTGGGAAAGGATATATCTTGGAACCCTTGTCTTGGATAATAGCAGAATAAATTACTTAACTTTTGGTACTAAAGTCTATACATTTTTTAATTCTTCTACTACCTTGGAAAATAGTATCATTCTAAACTTGCTTTAAATGGGAGATCCCAGTGCAATTGGAAAAAAAAATGCCTTAGACCCTTTATGATTACATTTTGCTGAACCCCTCTGGAAATGGGTGTGCAATGTGTGAGTTGAGAAAATTGAGATTTTTGAATATTTGTGTATAATTTGTACTCTTCTATGTGATAAAAGTATTTACCTGCATTTTCTAAAATTGAAAAGTTTGGAAAACTGGAAAAGGTCCCATGAAGTAAAGACCTCTATTTGGACATAAAACTTCTTATTTCCACTATTCTTATATATTTACAGGCACTATGTCTTCCCTGTTACATGAAAGGCATTTATAAAGCTTTTCATTAGAAATGGCCCAACACAAAGAGAACTGTAAAAAATCTTTATTTTACTAACCTGTAAAATTTGAAATTTTAACATAGAACCCTTTACTTAAATCTATCAATCTAGTGCTGGAGTTAACAAAGCCTTTAAATATAATTATGAGAAAGGATAGTCTTGTCTTTCTTCCCCTTCTGGATAATAATAGAACAAAAAATTTTTGGTACAGAAGTTGATGTGCATGCACTTTTTAATTCTTCCACTGCTATGGAAAATTGTATCCATATCTACTTTATACAAGATATCTTAGTATAATTGGGAAAATAAGCTTTAACCCCTTCATGACCACAAGTTGCTGAACCCCTTTGAAAATTAGTGTGCACAGTGCTGACACGAGTTCAAATGTAAGGAAAACTCTGTTGATAATTTAATAACAAAAACATTTTATAGATTTTTAAAATATTGTATATGCAGATGGAAATTTAAAATTGTACCTATATTCCTTTAAGGATCAATAATGATTAAAATTCGTAAGGTTATTTATAAACCTGATATTAAAATAGTATCCAACTTTTGACTGAGAGCTTTATGAGTGCAGACCTGTCTATTAGTATACATTTTAATTTCTCAGCATACGAAAATGAGTTAAACAGGCACTTAATGAATGTCAATGGCACACTTACAAATTGATGATTTTCTTACAATGGCCCTTTTCATAGCACTAAGAACAGGTGGATGATGAGTCTGACATCATCTGCTTTTGCAGTTGTTTACATTGCAATAAACAACAAATTAAGACTAAGGTTTCAAAAAAATTTTTTTTTACTGGGAATCATTGTGTTAACACAGTCACTTAACTAATACAGATTCTGTAGTGTAGGAACATGTGTATCTTTTACTTCACTGCTTGTGTATTAGATTAGTGCTTTCCATGGATTGAATATGCATGCACAATCCATGCTAAAAGTGTAATATGGCTAGCAGGGGAGAATACAATGCTTTCATGCAGATGAGAGTAGTGAGGTGGGAGTACAAGGCATGTCATGAAGACATTCGGAGAAAAATACAGAATGGAAAATAAAGTAAATAAATAAAAAGGATATTGAGTGTTACATTGTGTAGTTTCAATGAAGTTTTGGAATTAAATTCTTCTTTTAACTTTGTGTGTTAAACAAGCCTTTCATTCTTCTACAAAATTAAAACAAGTATATTTCTGCTGTAAATATTTTTAATGGATTCTGTTAATTTTCCTCTCTAAAATCTAAAAATTAGTTCTAGCTGTAAAGACACAATAAAGCACCATTATTTAATTCACAATCCCTTTTATTTCTTTATGTGCAATATACAGATTTAAAAATATATTGTGTAAATGAGGCCAGATACATATTAATGATCAGTTTTAAACAAAGTTCCAATTTACTAAATAAAAAATATATTTTAATCATTTTAAATGTAAAGAATTTTTTATCTTTGGGACTAAGAAAGTCTTACTTAATTTCATCATGAGAATGATATTACATATATTGATACTCAAATTGTAAAACATTAACTTGTTACAATATTTAAAACAAAGTCTCATTGTTCATTATACACATTTGTAACTTGAATCTAATGAAGAGGTTAAAATCTCATGGAATTGAAATTCTTTGATTTTTATGAGCTGATTAAAATTGTAACATTTTAGCTAACTTTTTAAAGTTTAATATATACATTAAAGTTAAATGACAAATTTAATATTTTCTAAGATTTAATCGTGAATTCCATAGTAAATAATTCAACCTTTGGAAAAAATAAATTTTAAACCGACAAGGTTTCATGTATGAGTGTGTAATATTTGTACATTACAAAATAATCATAACATGCAATTTAAAGTTGCTATAAATTAAAGAAAAACAACTCATTGCTTAAACAGTTTTAACTTGGGATTTTTAGGCACCTTTATTAACTTTTTTTATTTTATGTATACTTATAAATTTTGAAAAATTATTTAACAATACTAGCAATTTATTTCTAACATATTCCATAAATATAAAATAACTTATGGGGTCAAGTACCCTATAATCATTTATATTGTTTATATTACAAATAGAATATCAGGCTAAAAGTATATTAAGCAAAGCAACATTTTCTTTTTGAGAAAATCTTTAAATGAAAAGAATAAAGTTTATAAAGTGGTATAAAAAACAAAATTTTAAGAACTACAAATAATAGATAAACCAGAAAACATCTTATAAATATAAGAATCTTATGCATCTTATAAATATAAGAAGGTTAGTACAGATTTCTAATTAAAGCAATCCCTTATGAGAAAAAAAAAGAACATAATGATGACTCATATGTTATACACTCACCTTTTATAAATAAAAGTAAATGTTTAAGCTTTATGTTTCAAGATACAGATACAGTTTAAACAAGACTTAGTTCAGTTAGAACTTCATAACTAATTAAGCACTCATTGTTTTCCTATATTAACTTAGAGAAATAAGAAGATGCATGTTTTTGCCATGCTTCCTCTGTATTCCAAGCAAATTATAAATAAATAGAATGTCTGTAAATAAAAAACCATGACTATCATTTTATTTACGGGAATAATTCTGGGGTGCTCATCAAGACCTTATAAAGGATAAATTATTTATTTTCAATAAATAATTCTGTATAATGTCCTGGTTGAAACATTTTATTAACACATTATAATATTAAATGGAAGAAATATATAATTATATGTAAAATATAATTATAGTTTAATTGAAAATACTTTTAGCTGTACATTTTTATCTTTGCTCTTGTTAGTAAATGTATATAAATTAAAATGATTTACGTTCAATGCAATAATATTGTTTTTAATACAGGTGCTATAAATGTATTCAAACACACAGATATTGTAATCCTACAAAAAGTTTAAGTCACCTAATATTAACTAAATTTTATGGCATTATTATTAATAGATATGATAGAAATTATCTATTTTTATATGAAATTACAATTTACAAAACTACAAAATTAAAGACCTGGTCTTCCAAGGGCAAAAGCAAATTACAATTATTGTTAAAATTTAAAGCTAATTAACAAAATGGAAGAATTTATCATCTTTACTGGGGAAAAAAATCAAAATTTTCTTAGGAGAAAATAAAAGGGGTATTATTTGCAAAAGAAATGATATGTATTGGTTGATATGTAGTGCTAATCTGCTTGGAATGTCCCTTCTAATAAAACATTTCATAAGTGCTTACCAGTGAGTAATATTTAAATATTTCGAAACAAGTTATAACTTTGAATTAAAGCATTTTGTGTCATTCAGAACTTGTAGATAAGCAAAAATACTGTGTTTGTGAAAATACAAGTTCATACTTCTAATGGAGGAAGCATTCAGTATATTTAGATGTAATGTATACAAACTCAAGTATGATGAATTTGAATAAACAAACAAAAAATAATTTACTGAAATCTGTAAATATTAAATAAACTTAAAAGGATTGGTTCAAATTTAGATTCTATGTTGAATAAAGTGTTCAACAAGAATTGAATTAGCCACTCATATGCATATTTTTTTACTTTATTATAAATTCATGGGACTAAAGGAGTAAATTTTATTTTCAATTAGATATAAATCATATTAAACTAAAATCCTCCAAGATTTATTGATATGATTTAAAATCAATGTTATTGGAGTTTTGAAAATATTAAGAAAAAATATAGATGAGATCTATATTCAATACTTTATGCAATATCATGTGTTATCAAAGAAGTAATAAATATTGTTTATTATTCATTAAAATACATTTACTCTCAATTAGGTACATTAAAACATTGTCTATTTCAAGGAAGATTAGGAAAAATCATACTAATTAAAATTAATTGTAACATGTTATTTCATAATTTTTTATTTACAATAAACTAAAATATTCTCATGCCATTATAAATCTTAAAGATTTCTAACAAAGTAAAGATGTGCTATGTTTTCATAGTGCAATATAATAGAGAATTAAGAACCTGATTCAATTTTGAAGTAAAAGCTTAAGCATTACACATGAAATTAAGCAAAATATTAATTATTTACATCTAAAACAAATGACAGTAGTAAAATTTATAATGCAGCATTAACAAATATACAAAAATAATTATTTACAAGAATTCATAACTAATATTAAACTACAGAAATAAAGAGAAGAATGCATCCATAAGAATGCTTTTCTTATAATACCATAATGTAGAAATATAACATAAATTAAAGGGATTCATTCAGAACTAATATAAATAGTCTAGTCCAGGTTTTAAGATGATTTTATGATAATCTAATAAAACACTTATGTTCAAATTCTATAGTTCCATATTATATATCATGATAAAACTCAACAACACTGAGACCATTTTTTGTTAGTTATCAAAATAACATACACCAAGTTTACATACAAAAATACATCTAAAAAATAAATAAATAAATAACAGATTAACATCAATTAAAAAGATCACTCTGAAAAATAATATGGACCAAATATATATGAAAACTCCAAAAATAATTTACTGAGAAATATCAAAAAATATTTTGGGATTTTAAAAATTAGTAAAACTAATATCAGATAATACACTAACAAATATACAGAGGGGGTTCACATATTTTTGTAACAATTTTGACTTTATGAATTTAAATGTTAAAAAATTAATGTGAACAGTAACATAAAAGTAAACATTTGGCTGTAAAAATAAATAAAATTTTCAAAAAATGCACCTTACAAAGGTATGTACACTTGTTATTAAATCTAAGGTTGTATCTCATGTTTCAAAAGAAAATTCAATATATTTTCAAAGAAGGAACTCCATTCCTTTACACAAATAATATGATTGTTCAATAAAAGGGCTATCTCTAACTGAACAATTAGAAAATAAAATTCTTATTATTTATGTATACCATTGCAAAACCATTACAAAAATGTGTAAACATACTTTGTAATTTCATAGAAAAACAGCTAAAAATATATAAATGAAAAAAAAGCAGTTTTTTCTGCACATCTATGGAATGGAAAAAGTGTGCTTTCAACTACTCTGCAATCTTACTAATTAATGAAATGCTTTTCCCAATGGAATTGTCTGGTTGATGCTACTTCTCTCATACAATGACTAACATATAAAGAAATGTTTATTTTGTTTACAACACAGGATTGCATTTTTACTGACCATAAATAATGGTATATATATTTTTACACAGGGAGATTAATTTTCTTTATCACATAAATATTTTAAAAAAAATTTGCTGTACTTTTAACTGTCAGTGAAAAGTACAGCATGATATAATACCAATATAAGCAATAAAAAACTGAAAGAAAAAAAAGAACATATGAAAATAGAATACATTTAATTATGCTAAAACTTTAAAATAAAGAAAAGCCCAGCCGACCTGGGATTTTTTGAGAAACTTAGATCTTGATTTTTGTCTAAATGTTGTGATTTCTAAAAAATTATCACTAATATTGTTGTATAAATTATGCAATTGCAGATACATTCTGTGTTATTAAAAAAATTATACTTTTTTAAAACACATATAAATTACTAATTATACTTTTTTGAAACACATTTAAATATTTTTTTAGCTGATTTGTGTTCAGCCTTTGGTCTGGGCATATATAATTAGAGACATCATGCAGTCTTTTGAAAACATTTTTGCCAGCTTTTATAATTTAAATAAAATACATATAAAAGTGTTGTATATGGTGATCGTTATATTCGTCTAACTGAAAAAGTACTATTGTATACTATAATCACATTCAATTCCCATATGCTTTTCATAAAACAAAAAAGTACCAAAATTTAATGAAAATTACAAAAAGCATAGTCGGCCAACTAAACTTCCATTTAAGCTGTTGGTTTGGTAAAATTTTCTGTATAGTTCCCTTCAAAATAGGAATTTTCCCCTTTATTTATAAAGAAAAAAACATTCCAAAGCACATTGCAAATAATTTTATCCTCAGGTAAATTACTGGTTGCCAAGTTACAAATTACCTAACCTATTTTGTCGGTGGTAAAATGCAACAAAAACATTTGTGTACCTGACTGGAAACATACATACTTGTTATACTGTCATATCACGAAATATCATAGATGGAAGAGGTTTTATGGTTGAGGGGCTAGGCCCACTATGTCAAACCCTGGTTCTGTTCCAATGTAACAAAAAAGATAATTGGCTCTGAAAAAATCAACCAATCATGTTTTAATAAACTCTTTAACAAATAACTATTTTCAACATCTCAAGGGGTTTATATACATTTTTGAAAATTAATAAATAGATATATTGTCTAGCCAAAAATATAAATTTTACTTAAGTCATGTGAAATAACTTTTTTACAGCATGTAAAATTCTTGTTTCTGGACATTGACCTATTTCGAATTACAACTTCACTCCTCCTAAGAGTTAAAGCACAGACACATTTCATATGTGAATCTGATCCTGCATAGAACTTACATCATTAATTACTATTTAATGGGGGCAGAAGCACATAAACATGAATGTTTGTGTCAAATATCACATATTTGTTGTCTTAGACAAATTATGAATTTTTATCCCCCCCAACACAAAATTAAATAAAATTATGTGCTAAAACATCTAATTTAAAACTTAGCAGATTTCTTTACTAATACGAAATCTGTTAAATATGATATAAGGACTGCTAACTATTATGATATGACAGAAATTCCAATTAATTAAATTCAATTACTAAATAAATTTCTTCTATAATGACTTTTATAAATACTTTGAAACAAGTAGTTATTTATGTGAGAAAAAAAAATCCCTAATTTGAAGACTGCTTTATAAAATAATTTCTAGCACAAAAATTATTTTAAAATAATTGCAAATAAGTATCAGGAATACTAAAAGATACAAAAACCAGAAATATATTATTTAATAAATGGAAACGGCAATAAAGATTTAAATAAAACTCCGAAAAGTTTTTTTTTTATGGTAAGGATGACAAACCACACAATTATATACATCTCTAACAAGGATTAATGTGAATACCAGAATTTTCTTCATTTCGTACTAGAGGTTTAGTCTGTGACAAACACAGCAGTACAAACCCCATTAGAACTGAAAAGTGTGTTAAAAAGCAAATATAAAAAATTAATTTAATATAAATAAATACAAATATATGTAACACCAAAATAACCTAGAATAAACACCCATTAAGAATAACAATAACAGTAGTGGCTGCAATCAGGGTTTGGTACTGTGGCACATCCCCCTTTTTTTTTTACCTAGGATTTTCATTAAAAAAAATTTTTTTTCTGTTACAGAAAGCTTTTCAATTGTAACTTCTATGCAAGTACTGCATATAAATTTGTTATTCTAATAAAATCAAAGTTAAATTCAATGTAAAAATAAATATTTAATATCAAACATAATTTCAAATACAGATTAAAAAAATGTACAAAAATCCCCTGTTGTACCTATTTTCACTGATATATGAAACAAGATTTTTTTTTTTAATTGGGATATAATTATAAAAGAAATTAAAATTTGGAATATTTGTATCAAAATCTACTACTTTTTAGTTTTGTGAAATTTTGTATTAAGATTTCATGTTAATAAATTAATCAGAAGACAAGTGCCAGCTTGCTGATCATTTCTTAAGCTTTTACAAAAACAGAAAAAGTAATACAACTTGAAATAGAAATAATTTTGATTTTATAAAGTTCTAAGTGAACAAAATATTATACAAGCATTAAAATTCTACATTAAAAAAAGTCATTGTGAAAAGATAAAATAATAAGGTAGAAAACCTTTTATAAAATGCAAATTATAAGATAATATTTTTAAACCAACATAACTTAATAGTATATAGCTAATATTTCAAATAAAAGATTGAATTTAAATTTTTTTCACTGTATTTGATAATCAGATTTAGTAATACTATGATAAAATAAAATTATACTGTTTAAAAATATGTTCCATAATTTCAATTGTGATCTTTTACCCTTACATATATATTATATTACCTAAACAAGTTCCAAAACTGAATAAGTACTTTGATTTTTTCTCTAGAAAATAATTATTCAAGGCATAAATACATTGGACTGTGGTTTCCTACAATAATATTAATACTAAATAAATAATTAATAAAATAAATATATCAAACAAAAAATGAATATGATTTTAAAGAAAAAAAAACGAAGAAATGATAGGCGATAATGACAAATAAAAATATTCCGTAAACAAAATTATAAATTTAGCATTTATTTCACTCATTATTCATAATTATTAAACTATTTTTCTCCTGGTAGGCAATAATTATTTTAACTGATAGGTAACACAAACTAAAAATTCAATGCAAAATCAGCTTTAAGGTTAAAATCTGCAAGTTATTATTTCCCAAAATCATTTTTACATTCGGAATTTAAATATATTTAAATACACTAGGGTGCTTCAAGCATGCAAGATTTGTAATTTTTGTTTTCTCACCAACAGAAAGCAATATTTATCATTAATGCATCAATTTAAACTGGATTTTACACATAAAATTCTGTTTATATATTTGACTTTCAATTACTATAAGGAAATTATGCATTATAGAAAGATTATTTTTAATAAGAATTAATTTATAAAACATTTTAAAAATAATAATAGAGATTCAATATGATTAACTTGGTTTCACATCCCTAAATAACTTTAATGACAATAACCAAATGAATAAAATGTTGGCATTCAACAAATCTATTGACCCTGATTCCACAATAGAAATCAATGTTTAGATGAAGTTGACATGAATTCTAACTGAAGGTGTGACCTTAAATAATAAAATATAAGCTTTCTTACTCTCAATCAATCAATGAGTAATTTGGTTGGCTAGATAGATTGAACCAGCATTCTACTTCTGGGATCAAAATTTCCTCCATGCTAGTGGACACCTAAAATTCTTGATCTGAGCCTGGCAGAAGCATAAAACAATTTCCATGTACACAAAGAGAAGTTAATTTGTGGACCTGGATGTCCTCTTGCTGAAAGACAGATACAAAATCTGAAACTAAAATTTCTTCTCATGAGGACATTTAAAATTGAGGGGAATTTCCAGTGTAGTATTAAGAATCCCTTATACTTAGGCAGCCTGTTGCAAGTTGCCAAAATACATTTTATTTTTGTCTTTAACACTAGTTTTTAAAGTAACATAAGAAGTTTTTAAAGATATGTATGTTTAAATTTTATCATTTTATTTACTTTTCTGTACTAATTCTTAATGGTAGGCTTTAGTTTAAACCAATTTCATAAAGAATGAAAGTCTGAAATGTACCCATACAGATATGGATTTCTATATTAAAGCTACAAACATACATAAGGTTATGAACAGATTATGAAATAGATGCTTTTTACTTAATACAAAATTCCATTAGCTAATTCTGGATGGATTTAGTATACATTCAAAACAATGAGTTTATTATTAAAAAACAAGAAAATTCTTAAACACTTTTCTGTGAAAAAGAATTTGGTAATAATTATTTTATATCACATAATTTTAATTGATATATGCTTTTTATTTAAAATAAAATTCAATTAGTGAATCCTGGGTAGATAAAGTATATGTTGAACATGTGTTTATTATTTTCAAAAAATGCTAAAATATCTCATTTAAAAAAGAAAATGGTAATTATAATGTGTAAAATTCCTCCAGTTAATTTGATGTTTATATAGAAGAAAAACAATTTATAGACAGTTCTTTTTCTTCATATATTTCTTTTCCATTTAGTCATAGGTTAAAAACAAATGACTCAAAACTCCTGGAAAGGATGTAAAACATTTAGAGTCTATATCTGTTATGATATTCCAATTATTTTAGCTAACAAAATTTTAAAAACTGCATCACTAAGAAATTTTAATTTTGAAATTAAAAATATTCAATTCAAATGCAAAACTCTTATAATTGCTATGCTTACAAATTTTTATCAATATACAGAATATTGTTGGGTTTTATGTTTTAAATTATTAGGATCTATATAAATTATGTAGCTGAAAGTGTACTAGAAAAGAATTCACAATATTTAAGTAAATAATTCTTTATTTACATCAAATTTTGTGAATTACAATAAATATGCATGCTTGAAACAAATGCTACATGTCAAAAACAGATATTTCACAAGATAAGGGAACGCATGTAGTTAATAATATACCTGAGGAACATGGATTGGCCATAAGCACATTACAATTCATCAGAGTTGTAATATGAAAGGGAGTAAATGAAAATTAAATCTAGAATCATAAGAATTAAAAATATATACATGCAACAGAATCAGGAAACCTTCAGCCCACATTCATCTTTAGCAAAAAATAAAGTAACCATGGAAATGTTTAAAAAAATATATGTTAAACTATCCTTATCCTTTATAACACAAAATAATGATTTAAATATATTATTATACTAATGAGTACATACATGATTTAACAAAGGAAATACATTTCCAAGAGTTTACCTAGAACAGTATAAAATTCACATTTTAAGTACTTTTTATTCATTAGATAAACACTGGACTGATTGAGTAGGAGAAAGAGAAAATATTATATTATTTTAATCATAACAAAACAACCTAATTTTCATATTATTTTAAGAGGTATTAAAGCAACTACTAATAAGACTTTAAAAAGGTTTGATTAGTAATCCCAAATTTTAAATGATAAGTACAAATAATTTTATAAAATATATTTCCCCCATTTCCTCATAAACTGGACAATGTCACTTACAAACTTAAGATATAAACTTTCATGCTAATCTCATAATAAATATTGTATAAACCATTTATTTTACCCCGATAGAAATATTTAAATTAAATGCAATAAAAATGAGTCAATAGTTTCTCATTTAAAGAATTAGAGTATTGGGCAAAATGAAAGTTTAACAAGACATATAAACTAAGCATTTATAGATTACATGAAACTCTAGTGACAGTAATACAGCACAACCATATTTATGATTTCATGTAAGTCAAATTACTGTCTTACACATTTAATGACATAAATTAAAAAGTCATTGCACTGCTTACATTACAGTATCTATGATTGAATAAAATTGATAAAACTTGATAAATTCCTATTAATAAAAGTCATTCAATATAAGTTAAAATCAATGAATAACTGTACAATACTCTGATAAGCAAGTATTAACAACATATAAAATCTACAATTGTACTGATAAAACAGCTTGGTCGGGTGACAAGCTTTCTAAAATAAATAATCCATAATTTACAAATGAATGTAACAATTCATAAGGTTTCAAAGTACTGAATAGGAATCTTGCAAATAATTATTTTATATTTAATACTTTAAATATAATTTCAAGAAGTAGAGTACCAATTATTATTTTTTACTATCTGCATATTTTTTCAATACTAATACACTATTTGCTTACGTACTTAAAAAGAGGGGGGGGAGTTTGATAGTTATATTTTAAAAAAAAACTGTTATACTGAAATTTAAAGAAATTCATACACTTGTATTTTCTGTTATTAAATGTGATTGCTAAAATATTTTTGAACAGCTCAATGGATATATGAATTAAATTTTTATTATAATAGTACTCAAATTAAATAATCTGTAATTTATTACAGAAATATTTGACTAATGTTAACACTAGTGAAAATTAAAATGCTGCTAAATATATTAATGGCTCAAATAAATATTTGTGTAAACTGCTACATATCCACAATAATTCTATTTTATTAGTTTCCTAATATGCAAATTTTAAGGGGGAAATCATATATTCATTACTTTGAAATCAGGTAGACGTAACAAAACAAATAAATGTAATAATTTAAATAATGAAACATTTATGCAAGATTAGTTTTCTTGCATTAAAACCCACAGATGATTATCTAAAACAGTATAAAATTTTATGAGAAAATTGGACATGATTAATGCATTAAGCAACCAACTATAACCAGTTGCAAAACATTAGATAAAATGCAATGAGTAATTTTCATAACCGTTGGGGACTGTCTGTATCTTTGCCGCCTTTCACTTTATTGGCTCTTGATAGAGTAATCACTTGCTTCTGCAGCACACGAACTTTAGACTGAAAATAGAAATCGGCATTTGAATATGCAGATAAAACACACATCTGAAACACATTTAATGAATATGAGAGGACAATAACTGTGATGAGAAATTCATTAATAATTTCTATCTACATACTTACAAGAAATGTACAACTTATAAAGTTTAGAAATAACAAGTGGTTTGTTATTTTTAGACATTTCATATAATGACTCACTTTTGCTTTAAAATGAAAGCATAAATTTAAAAAATGAAAACAAGAAAATCTACCAGTTATGAATGAATGAGCCTTTAGGGCAGCTCTTAGGGTATTCCCCAAGAGCAGGGCACTGCGACCAGAGGTCTTTTGTACCCAAACCTAGGAAGAATAAAACAAAACACGACCCAAGAGTGCCTATGAGAAAAGGCAACAAGCTGAAGCAAATCTCAGCAGAAAACTGATAGGGATGTCCTGCAGCTCCCAAGGCTCAAGAAGGTGGCAACCAAGGTGTTCAAACCTAAGAGCCAAGAAATACTCACAATCACACAAAATGTGGTGAGCAGTCTCCTCCTCAAGACGGCACTCTACCAGTTAACTTACATGTACGAAACAAATAATTATATTTATCATTAATACTATAATTGATCCACAGTAGTTACTCTGTAAAACTTTCCCACAATATATAGAAATTATTTTATACCATATATATATAATTAATATTCTCTCTCTCTTTCACTCACTCACTCGCAAAACAAAAGGAGTATTACTTTTTTACTGTGACCTCTTATTTAAATAAATTTCTACATTAACCATCACAAATACAAACATATAGAAATTAGAACGTAGAACTTTCTCATTTTATTGAGGTAATTCTATCTAATCCATTTTACATAATCCTTCTTACTTTTCTTGTCCCCTCTTCCTACTTCCGAGCACTAACCTCTTGTATCCTGAGCTCCTTATTATATAATGCTCTGGTCAATCACACCATTTGTTAGTGTCTTTGTATTTCTACCAATTTATAGTGAAAAAATTTAAACATAGTAAAGAATATTAACTTCTACACCTGCCATTTTTTAATATGCTAAAATATGCACTGCTATAATTGAAAATCCTTATTCTAGTAAAAGTGTGAAGGTATGTTACCTAAAATGATTATTATAACAGTTTTTTTAAGTTTTCCAATATGTATGGGGTTTTCTTTAACTTGATCAACTTTGGTCCAACTAAACAAGGAATATGTATAGGAATTTGTTTGTTTGTGCTAGAAACATGAATTGGAGAGAATGATCCTTTTGTTCCTTTGACAACAATATGCAATCATGAGGTAGCCTTAACTTTCAATATCTGCCAATATGCATAAAAGTTTATCTTTTCATATTGTCATATCACATGATAGGATTTACCTACAGTGTATTTTAAATATAGATTTATTTGCTTTGGCTAAAAATATAAATTGGCGAGAATTATCCTTTCCGTGCTTTGATACAAATGTGGAATCCTGAGATAGTCTAAATTTTAATATCTGCCACTTTTGTAACATATAGTCATATCCCAATTAATGGCATATGGGGGGGGTATTAATATTGATAATGTACATTTTACATCACCAAGAAATGCTATCAAAAATTTAGTTGCTCTACAACTGAAAGTCTGTATTTGTATGAAAAAACATAGAAACTGACACTCTTTCAAATATAGAAAAATAAGTAAGATATATCTTCATTTTCCTGTGTCTTCATCTGCATCAAATTTTAAAAATTCAAATTAGGTCAAAATTTTTTAGACACAATAAAATATAAAATTATCACTTAAAATAATATTCATGTACTGCTATCATACATTAATCATTATAGTTAATAGGTCTTTTTCTATCACCTGATAGCAGTAGGCATTTTAAATATTGACATTGTTCATTTTGGCAGAATTAAAGAATGATGTTCAAAATTTTGTGAAACTACTACAAACCATCCAGTTTTTAAAGAAAAACACATATAACAAGACAATCTTTTCCCATGACATTGATTCCCTGGAATTTTATCTTTAAAGAAACATTTTGATGAAATATTAATGATAAAAATTTTACTGAAACATAAAAATTAGCTGAGGATTAAATTCAAAGACAGCTCACATATAAATAAGTTGAAATAAATTGTTATTTATGCCGAATGCAAAAGCAAATTACTTACAGGATATCTGAAATTCAAGTAAAAATTATGCAGATGTAATTTAAATAATACAAAATAGAATATGAATGAGATATTTAAAGACATGTCATAATGCCAGAAAAAAATTTCACCATTTTATTATGTCAAAAACTGATAAATTAATTGCCTGCTTTTTAATGAGAGAAATTATGCTTGAGATAATGAGAGGAATAACAGAATGTTGTCATAATACCAGAAAACTATGCTTTTTCACCATTATGATGGGGAAAAAAAACACCTGATGAAATGACATAAAATGCTTCTTAAAAAAGGGAGAAAGGAACAGATTTTGAACATAAAGGTGAGAGTATTTTTGTTGTGATGTAAAACATATGTATACTAATTTTTTTAGAATTTAGGACTAATAATTTAGGAATAGATATGGAACATACTACTTACAATGAATTATATTTATAAAATATATATCCATATATAATCACTACTATTTTTTCACAGAAAAATTAAGAATAAAAGACAAATATTTCATAAAATTTCATAAATCCATATTTATATACCCTAGAAGCAACTTATATTATTTTTTATTTTACCTGAAGATCTTCTATAGTATCACCATGTTGTTTCTGCATAGACTGGATCTTCAATTTTAATTCTCTTTCTACAATACCATGTTGAGCTTTAGCATGTGCAGCCTACAAAAGTTTTAAAATATGGAAAATTCGCTAAAGAAAAATTTTAATGCATGAAAAGATTTAAAATTTCCAATATTTTTCCAATCTTTTATATGTTCATAAAAGTAAAATTTGCCCATGAGTACAACGAGAAAAATGATCCTCTTCAAATTTTTCACAATTATACTCATTTAAAACAATAAAAAGCATTATTTAAAAAATTCTATCTATATCATTCATATTTAAAATTTAAAAACAAATATGCTTTCATTCATGCACAAGGATAAAAATTTCACATTTAGAAGATGCAATGATTCAAAGAACACAAAACATTTCTAGAATACTAATGTTAAAGAAAATCTAGTTTATTTCCACAACAGATTAAAAGTGCAGTAATTACCCCAAAAAGCATCAAACATTTTACTGTATTCTTTAAAAGAGAGCAAAGTAAGTAACATGTCTTACCTACTACATCTTATATTGTTTTTGTTGTTAACAAGTAAGAAGAGAATGATTCAGTGTCAAGATGACACTTTAAAAAGGAACTGTACATTCAATAATCAATATCATTTTAATTCAACTTTGAGTTGAGATTTGGCTTACTAGTTGAAATCTACATTATTTTTAGTGGTTATTTTCTGTTTTATTTTCAAAACATATATTGATTTATAAATTGTATATGTTTTTTATAATTAATATGTATAATTAATATGTATTTATAAATTGTTTTAAAATAAATATTACAAACTCCTCACATTACAAATTAGGCTCTTAATTTAAATAAGAACTTACAAAAAATGTTATAATAATAAAGTCATCCTATTAACAACTAAAACGCTGTTAATGGAATGACACATGTACTTCAATTTTATAAAGACTGACCTCTTTTTCTCGTGCCAACATTTGTTGATCTTTAATCTGAAGTTGTCTTTTCAGTTGAGCTATTTGATCTTTGAGTTGATGCATAGCAACAACATGATCACTAGTACCTGTATCAAGCAGAGTACTCTCACTGTAAAGAGGAGGAAAATAAGAGGTAATAAATTTTTAATACTTTGTACCAGGAATGTGCAACATACAGCCCAGCACGTAATGACATTTAATTTGGCGTGTTTAGAAATTTCCCACTTGGCAATCTTTCCAAGATGGAAATTATACTTTGTTTTCTTACGCAACATATGAGTTACTAGAATAATTTATGACATAATGCGACTGTTTTATTACATTAGCAAAATGCAATGTTAAAATTTATTTCAATTTTTTTATGTTTAAATATATATATATATTGTATTGTTAGTTATTTGTAAAAGCATTTTTATATATCCTACATGTTTATTTGACATATACAGTGGATTCTGCTTAATATAATCATGGTTAATGTTATCAATCACTTATTGTTATTGAAATCACTTGGTCCCGATTTTCTTTATTCATTTATATGTTAAAATTATCGATTTATATGATCGTTTCATCAGTTAATGTTATCAATTTTCAAACCTCATTTCAAATGGCAAAGGAATATTTACAATGTATTCAGGAGGAACCCAATCTTTTCTTTCCCTCTGCTGTTGTTTGAATTTTCGAGAATTCTCCCTCTTTCACCTAGGAAAATGGGGAATGGACAAAGGAGTTGGAAATTGTGCTTTATAATGCATCTACCTCCTTAATACTTAAAGACTATAACTGTAGTTGTTTGCCATTGATCTTGACTTTCTTGACTTATATGTTAACTTAGGAACAGAACTAATAATATTTATTATTTAAGAATATTAAGTTAGTTTATATTTTATATTTTTATGCTTTTTGTTTTGTGCTCATAGTTCTGCTGAAGTTGCACATGCCTGCTTTATACAAACATACATTAAGCAAAGTTTATAATTATTAATTCAAATGTACCAAAAATTTTTAGATCAGACAGTAATGTAAAAAAACTTTTTTAGAAATTTAATTCTGGTAGCTTTGAATAATTAGCATCTCAATTAACATAATCTACCATCTACGATTTTTAAAAAAATTTCAAACTAATATAGAAACAAAAAAACTATGAGCAGAATAGCAATATGCCAATATTTATCCAGATAAATAATCTCTAAAGCAAAAGTATTAATCTTTATTTATACAACCACAGTTTTTTTCTTTCTTTCTTTCCATATTGCATACACTAATGTCAGCAATAAATTTGCAACAAATATATGACATGTAACAATTTTTCTCAATAAAAGTGAACTTCAAACAATTAAAAACACATAATACAAACCTAGTTGGCAAGATTCCATTAGTTGATTTTGATATCTCTGGCCGTGGCTTTTTACTAGGTGAATGCTCTTTCCTAAAAAGAAGTTGTTCATATAAAAAAAAAAAAAAAAAAAATCACAGCACTCTCTACTACATACTAATCTGCTATTCATCTTTTGAGCATACAGAATACCAAACTTACCTTTCACTAGCATGCACAAAATGAAATTAATAAAAATATTTTTTCTTCATTAAATATTAGAACTTTTGAGGAATTAAAATATTTTTAATATTATTAACACCATTTACAAAACTTTATTTAAAACAGTTATAATCATTTTAATTTTAAAATGTTAAGATTTTTAATGAGGGGGCATGATGTACTTTTTTAAATAAATTTTTTACCTACTATAAAAAAAATTATTCTTTATTTGTAAGTAACAGTACATTTCAAATACAGATTGCACAGTAAGTCATATTTTAAAAAAAGTTATTGATGAAATGAACAAGCTACAGCATACTATGAAAAAAAAACTGTAAAATTATGTTTCATATTTATAACACTAAATTACTCTGTGAAGGGTCAAAAAGGTATCTACCGGCAAAAAAATTTTTTTTAAATAACATACTTAGATTTGCTTGAATGGCTAGAAGAGCGTTTGTGATTTTGTGATGATGAAGACGATGAGGATCGATGATGGCTAGATGATTTGCTTAATGATGTTGAATGGCGAGATGAACTACTCTTGGTTTTGGCTAATGCACGCTTATATGATAAAGTACATAACCAGCAAAGCAGTTTACCATCCACCTAAAAAATTTCAAAAAGAGAATATAAAAATAAGAAATGTTATGTCTCAATGCAAAACATTTATTTTTAGAAAGAGAAACAACACTTTTCAAATTTTTTTTTTTTACAATAAATCTCAGAAGAATAATATATACACAGTCCAGTCGTATTAATGTAACTAATGCCTACTTTTGACATCAATGTTAAATAACCAACTGCAGAAACCACATGTCATCAGCAAATCTGGTGGATATAAAAAGTGTTATGTAGCCATTTGGAAAACATTTTAGCTCTTGCAATCATGCAGAAATGTTGTAATTTATCCGACATCCAAAAGGGAATGATAATTGGCTTTCAGGTCAAGGGAAGCATTTCCAAAATAGTTAATTTTATTAACAGTTTGCAGGCTGCTGCAGTAAAAGTATATTGTGCATGGCAAAATGGCATTATCCAAAATGTAGTACACCATGGGCCATAGATGGCAGAGGTGAATGAGAGCTGCAGAGATGCATCCGGAGAAATAGTTAAACAACTGACTACTTAGATATCCAACAGTGCTTCCACAGCAACAGTTCAGCAAACTAGGCATCTTCTGCATATGAGCCTCCACAGCAGACACATAAGTAATGCACATATACTGACTGCTGCTTATCAGCAACAAAGGCTGGAATATCATGCCAGTACCGTAACCGGACATCTACCAAGTGGAGATAGGTGGCCTTTTCTGATGAATTACTTTTTATGCTCCATTGGACAGATACATGTTAATGTATATGGTGTGAAATGTATGAAACAACAATTGCCAGAATGGTCCAAGCTGGATGAGGAAACATTATGGTCTGGAGAATGTTTTGTGGTATTCTCTGGGTTTACTCATCATTGTGGAACACACAATGGATCAACACAAGTATGCATCTATCCTTGTAGACCATGTTCACCCCTACAGATGAATTATTTTTCCTCAGGATGATGGCATTCCCCAACAGAACACTGCAATATGTCATTTCAGCTCACAGTGGTTCAAAGAGCACCAGGATAACTGGGTTTACTGTCCTTCCTTGGCCAGCAATTCCCTGGATTTGAACCCAATCAAGAATTTGTGAGGCCACCTAGATCAGGTTGTTTGCACCATGGATCTTCACCCACATAACCTTAAACAGCTGGCCACGGCACTGGAGTTGGCACAGCCCAATATTTAAGTGAACATCTTCAGGGACCTAACTGACTCTCTTCCTGCACTTCCGGCAGCAGTCCACTCAGCGAAAGGTGGTTATTCTGAATTTTGCCAGATGGTCACATTAATGTGACTGGACTGTGTATTTATGTATATATATATATGTAAAATCCTATGTGTGTGTGTATAAATATATACACACACATAGAAGAATGTCTATAATTGATATGCCTAAAACACAAAATTTTTGTTGTTTAAAATAACATTTTTTAACATTATGTCTGCTTCCTTTAATATATTTAAAATTTCAATTACTGAAATTTCTCAAAGCTACAATTTCCCCATCATCTGTGTTTGAAAATATATGCTGCAGCATCATACTTTTAAGATTGATAAAACTGGTTTCTTTTTATAAATGGTAACTTAAAAAATTAAACATTTAAAATAGAAGAATGCTTCTGGTAAAAAAGATAAATTAAGAGAGAATAACAGTTACAGTTTAGTACATATAAAACTCAAAAAGAAAACTGGTACTACAAAGTTGAGCTAACCAAGAGCTTTTACTGGACTATATCCTCAAATTTATGAATCCAAACATATAAAAAAAATAAGTGTTTAAATTGGTTCAGTCAAGCAGAATGCATTGAATGGTGTTTTACAAATGAATCAAAATACAACCTCAGGACAATATTACAATTAACAATATTAAATAGTTTTTATAGATAGAAAAAAGAATTAAGCATAATAAATTGTTGTGCATTCACAAAGTTCTTAAAATAGTACATATATCATTCTATAAACAATACTAAATGTTATGATCAGGGGTAATATATAGCCAGTGCTAACTTTAAATTATAACTTTTTTAGTACAGTATAATTTTCAAGTCTATGATTCTATTATTATTTAGAACAGTAGTACACAAACCATGGGTTCCAACCTCCAGAGAGGTCAAAAGAAAATTTTTTGAGTGTCATAAACTTCAAGGAAATTTGACATAAAAATTATAAGGATTTTCTTTGACAAGTAGTAGGTACCAATAAAATAGCAAAATAAAATTATTCTAGCTACTGTACAACCATTATGGTCCTTTTACCTTCATATTTTCTTTATTAAATTAACTCAACTGAAAATAACAGGTGTAAGAAGTGTTACCATTACTTCATCTACATTTACCATCAAAAATATATTGTTAAAGAATAGAGAGAACTCAGCCAAAACAATTTATAAAAATGGCTAAATCCACTATCAAGCTGATTTTGAAGAACATTATTAAAAACAAAGAGTGCTTCACATAAGACAAAAGTTGTTGCAATGTAATTCAAAACAAATTAAAGATAATTGGAAAAGTGTTTATAATCATTGTTTAATTTTTCCATTACTGTACATGTTAAAAATCTGTACACAATTTCTATTTACAGCACAGTACTACTATTAGCACATGTGGTTGCAAATAGCTATTGGCCACTAATGTTTAATTTGGTCATTACGACAGCAGGCATTTGGAGTGTAGAAGTATCGAAGATTTATGGCAACACATATTTACTTATTTTATATGAAGAGATTGCTTATAAAATTACAACTTTCTACCCCATAAGCCAACTCTGAGAAAAAATTACACTAAAAGAGGGTCACAAATAAGAATAATTTCCATCCCATTCATCTAGGATGTCAAAAAGAAATTATCAAAATAAATCTGTTCAGAAATTAATGCTTGATTCTAGCTTTCAGCAGCCATTATTTTAACACATGAATTTAAATTTTCAAATTCAATTACATCATTTAAACAAAGGACTTGCCTTACATTTTTTTTTCCATTTTACAGTTTAATAGTATACCTGATATGAACAAAGTATAAAGTTTTCATGATTTGTATCATCAATAAATAGCATCATTGCTACTCCACAATTTTACAGACAATTCATTTATTAACTAAAATTTTAGAACAAAAAATATATATACCTTTTTCCGACTATCATCTTTTCTGTCAAATGCACACCTCTGTTTACACTGTTCACAGGTCACAGGAGGACCATAGCGTTTTTCTGAATTTGTACATCTCTGACATTTGGCACCAATAAAGGCTGCAATGATGTTACAGTACTCACAAGCAGTAGGCTACCAAAATAAAAAAAAATATATATTAATTACGCAATTACACCTGCAAGGATTAGCATTTTATTGGAAGTTTAAAATTTTCAGTTACTATTTAAAAGTAATTATGAAAATAATAAATTTATTTATGGTTAATACTCTAATTTAACCTTAGTAATCAACTTAAGAAATAAATGCTTTATACCTTTAGTTAACTTTGACAAACTACAGAAAGCTATTTCTTAAATGTCAAGTATGAATTTAATTGGAAATTAAATAAATTAACTAAACATACACAATCTTGCATAGCCTACTGCTAATCTATTTCTTGTATGCTTAATTTAAAAAATTGGGTAAATCATTCTTCTTAGAGTTGTTTAGTCTCCGGCTTTATACCTTTAGTTAACATTGACAAACTACAGAAAGCTATTTCTTAAATGTCAAGTATGAATTCAATTGGAAATTAAATAAATTAACTAAACATACACAATCTTGCATAGCCTACTGCTAATCTATTTCTTGTATACTTAATTTTAAAAATTGGGTAAATCATTCTTCTTGGAGTTGTCTCAGGCTTTTAAAATACTAAAATTACCTTTTAAAAATCTATGGACCAAAAACTATTTTAACCTAGGGAATGGTCTAATCATACATTAAGATAATACTTCAGAATAAAATATTTTAGAACTATCATGCAGATGCATTTTTAATTAACCTCTTATGGTAATAAAAGAATTAATCTTAAAATAATAACTTAAAAACTTTTTAAAAAATGGATGCAAAGATTTTTTTTATATAAATTTGAGCTTTAACATTAATGGTTCAGTGATAAATATCAATGAATATATATCATAATGCAGGATATTTTTGATATTTTCAAATTATTATTAAGGAATTTTTGCTGATCATGTTTTCAAATGGACTTTGAAAGAATTTTTTTTGAACTTTGAAAGAATTTTTACCAGATTTGAATTTGTTCACACAAATCTGCGTAATCTCTATTAGCAAATCAAAGAACAGATAAACTCATATTTAAGTTAAAATATTTCGATAAAAAAAATAAAGAAAATAAAATACGAATTTATAATACTTTTTTTTTGTTATTTAAATAATAAAACTGTCTTGACACTTGAAATTTAGTTATATTTTTCGTTCTGAATAAAAAGCAAATATATTTCTTAGAAAATTGTTTGTTTAACAGAAGTTAATCCTATAATTTTGTTATCAAATGAAAAAAGTTTTAAAATATAATATTATTAATACAAATGCAAAATGGAGTTTTATGTTTAAACAAGTTACGCTTATATCCTGCATGAAACTATTAACATCTTAACAGAAATACATTGACTATTGAAAATATGAAACTTTCAGATATATATCAAAATATCAGATACTTCCAAAATATACTATAATTATTGTCTAAATAGCTTAAAAAATCAAGTTAAATTATTTTAAATTAAAGAATAACTGCTTTACAGTGTTTCTTATAAATTATTAACTGTTTAACAACTCTTAATTTTCAAGCTAAGTGGACAAAAGAAAAAAAAAAAAGATAATTTTTCACTCACCTTACCATACAGTTTCACATTACTGTCACATTTTTTGCACACTGATGTAGAACTACCTTTGGCACTAAGTAAATATTAAATTGATCATTAAAATAGAACAATTTAACAGCACACACACAAAACTAATAAACACATTGCATGTAATACATATACAACATGCATAATATTATAGATGTATATATAATACATACATGCATACATATAATGCCCCTCTCCCCCACCTTTGATTCCTCACCAATTTTCTTCAACATTCAAATGTTGCCACATACTGACTAGTGGCTATGTTCATGAACTAGAGTCAAATCACTGTTGTATATTGCTCCATCACCATTTTGCATTATGTGAGAAGATGAAAATCAAGCATTATTGCAAACAGGTCTGTTCCAATTCCAAGTAATAAATAAGGATCCATTGTAGTTTTAAGAACTTATGATGCTCTATTGAGATATGACACGTCGTAGCCTTTTGGACCTTGTGTAAGCTTTCCTACACCAGGGGTAACAACAACAGAACTTGTGAAAAATAAGGTTTTTTTAAGAGTCCCTTTAAAAAAAATTAAATAAAAATTATTTTAAGAACTCATTAAAATCCTGTGAACAAACTGGAGTGGAGCAGAAGCACTTGATTAATTTAAGATTTTGCAACTGTGACTTTCATTGCAATACTACTTAGTTTGTCTTTTGCAGTTATTCAGCCTTTCTTATGATAATTATTTTTTTAAATGTGACACATTGATCTATCAAAGGAATATGGCTGTATATTTTGTTAAGTATTTAGTATTTAATTTTTATACAAGTCACTAGTCTACTTGCATTTCTTTAGCTTGATGCTTATATAAATTATTTTATCCTCTTTTAACTTATTTTTTTGGATATAAGTTGATGCATATCAAATACTTAAATTGTTGCAACAGTATAAGTATCTTATTTTGTATTTTATTCTTACATAATCCATAGTAGTAAAAAAAAAACTATTTGCACTCACCTTTCTTGAAATTCTGTCCTACAGTATGTACATTTCACTAGAGTGAAGGATCCACGACAGTCCTAAAATCAACAGACATAATGTTAAATCCTTAACAAAGTTTGTTTACTTTTGTAAAGATTAATTTTTTAAAACTTAAGTTCTTATTCATTTTAATGACTTTTCACAAAACATTAATTGAAATAAATATACATTAATAAAATGGGTTTGTTAACTGATGAAAATCATTATGCTAACAGAAGAGTAGCAATGAATATTTAAAAAACAGAAGCCAAAAACAAAATAAGGCTTACTGTTCCTAACAACATGCTTATTAAAATAGGGATGCACACTTTAAATAGAAGTTAGAAAAACATCAAACAAACAGGGAGCATGCCTAGGAAAACCCTGTGCTCACTGCTGTCTTATTTTAAAAAACAATCCTTATTTTCAAAATCTTATTTTCCAGAAAAAATATAACCTATTCATGAGCATTTTATTATGTAATGATTAAATATAACCTGAAACCATAGTTATTCATTTAAAGATAACTTAATAGATTTAAATCAAACTTTTATAACAATGTATACATATTAGGATAAAAAATTAATTGTGATAACTTATTAAACTCTAATATTCATTTTCCAACTTAATTTGGAATAGAAATTTATGTAGTCGAGGACAGATAATACTCAGGAAACTAAACTTGCCTGGGAGCTTGCATGTATGTATATCATGGGGGTATTTAATACCAGACCATCATTTTTAGTCTATGTAAGAACTCTCTCTTACCTATTTACTTGTGCATAGTTGCTCATTAAACATGATGCACAAAACGTGTCTCAAGATATTATGTGCAAGAAAAATTAATAAAATGTCAAATTCAGAGAGAAAAATTAATGCAACAGCTATGTACATCTGAATCATGTACAAATTAGAAAAATGCTTAATAAGATATGGTTACTTAACAATGCAATTAAAAATTTTAAAGACAATTGAACATCTTTATAAATTGTTACAATTCTACATATTAAAAAAATTAGTTAATTCCAAATTTGCATAAATCCTATTTTGCTATATATCTTATAAATATTATTACAAAACACAGATTGTATACTCAAACATAAATTTACAGTATAATTTGAGAATTGTTTAACATATATGGAGAAATCCTAATTTTGAAACAAATAATAATAACTTAGGACAAAGTAAGCTTTTAAAAACAATATTTTATTTTCATAAAATAATTTCCGATTAAATATATTTATGCAATATTATTAATTAGAAATTTTTTTTTAATTTACATAGAAGAGAACAGAAAATTGCACATTTTTGACATTCATAAGCTGCATATAATGAAAAATAATTTAAAAATTAACATCAATATAGCAATAGAAAGTTTTAAACGTAAAAGAAAATATCGCCAAGGCCAGTCGCCAAACGTTCATGAAGATTGAGGGATGAAATAGTGAAACACGTCCAAATTAATATATAATGAATAGTTTAATCTCTAAACGCACACACAAAGAAAGAATAAAACAATGACAATTCAGTTCAATAACAATAAAGTTGCCTCTTTAGAGGATTTACATCAATTCATTGAATACCCAAAATGAACACTAGTCTTAATTGATAATTTTTTTTATTAATGGTAGATCGGGATGTTTTGAAAAAGTACTAAATATTAAAATAAAAATAAAAAGCATAAATTAAAGAATAGTTGTTAATGAGAGAAAATTAAGCTTTAATATGACAAACGCGACTTACTTTACAAAGTTGTTGACCTTGAGACAATTCTTCAAACGGATGACGGCTATTACACTTCGTGCACGCAAATAAGGGAGCCGACATATTCGAACAGTTGTAAAAATAGGCGTACGATATCGAATGGTTTAGAATAAATATGTATAATCAATCCAACTAGAATGTCTTAAATTAAGAGCAATCAAACACAAATATAGGACAATAAACAAAACGCTTCTCAAACCATTCAAGACGCAATCGTAAAATTGGTCACAGTTAATAAAATGACAAAAGCCACAGAGTAACAGATTTATTACTCTGTGGATAAAAGAACAGCGTACGACAGCTCCTATGCTGCAAAGTTTTGAAAGAAAAAAAAATTTCTTGATTCACTGGCACCATCTATTGACTAACATATAAACTAAAATTATGAAGTAATTATGTATGATCTTGGGCAGTTACTGCTTCATTTCTAATATTTTATTTACTTTTGTCTTAAATTAAATTTCTATTTTCTTACTTCTGATTTTTTGCTACTTAAATTGTCAATTCTTATTATGATTTTTGTTAGTTTTTGTTGTTTTAAGTTTTTTAAATTAATCTTTACCATGAAATTAGCTTCGCCCCATTTCTAATTTGTTATTTACGCTTTTGATCATTTTTAAAATTAATCTTCTATATTTTTGCTACTTTAATTGCCAATTTTTTATTATCATCGATGTTAGATTTTGTTATTTTAAGTTTTAAATTTAATATTTGCCTTTATAAACTTTCTTCGTACCTCATTAGGTCCATAATAGGCAGTAAATATACTGATTTTTAAAGATAAAAATATTTTTCTGGAAAAATATCATTGAATATAATATTTTAGGAATTTACATTTTCTATCAAAGAATATTCATTAGCTTAAATTTTACTATTCATTATCAGTATACAGCAATGTTAAATATTTATTTCACTTAGTAAATTTTATTTGATGTTGAAATTCAACCAGAGTAGATAGAAAATTAATCCATCTGCTTAGAAAACGTATTAACATATAATTTTCTTAACTGCATTTAATTAAGAGTGAAAATGGAATATTTACCCTTAGAAACAATGTACTTTTAATACTTAATTTATGAGTTGAAATATTTATTTAATATCGTTCTATACTTTTTGGGAAGAGTAGAAAAATTTAAGATTATGAATATTCTTTGAATGATAGGAAAATATAAGCTTCTAAATTATTCTATTCAATGATATTTTAATGAGTAATTTTTTATGCTTAAATCAAGCTATTTACTGCCAGGATAATAAAGAATTTACTATTAAAGTAACAAATATAACAAGACACAAAAATAAAAATTAATTTAAAAAATTGTCTAAAAGTATAAAATGGTGTTATAATAAAATAGCTCATACAAATCTGCTCAAGCTCATACATGATATACAGCATACAGCTCAAGCTTATATACGATTACTTAAATAGTTTTAGTTTATATATTATTAATCAACAGATGAGTGGTGCCACTGAACCAACCAAGTATTATCTCTCTGCAACCTTTGCAACATAGGGACTGTCCCGATCTTCACGTGTTGTAGCAATCTTATGGAAAATAAAATTCAAATTTATTTAAATATGTTATCATCTCTCCTCTAGACACATACTGATATACATATATGTATATATATATATATATATATATATATATATATATATATATATACATATATATATATATATATATATATATATATATATATATATATATATATATATATTGTAACGTACTGGGTATATAGTAGGCGAAGCCGTCAGTGAAACAGGCTAGAAAACTATTTAATCTTGATTAAATATTTTATTCAATCGAATAATTTATGTACAGCTATGTATAGATTCAGTAGGATGTTAACTATTTGGGGATGTCGTGCAGAGATGATATTCACACAATAAGGATGCGTGGGTTACCGGATACAGTATGGCTAGGACTTCTAATCACAGGAATTGTTCGCTACTTAGTGCCGGTAATAAACGCTGACACTATCACCTCCGGTTGACAATTAGCACAGTCGGCTTTCACAGCAAGGTTCGAAAGTTCAGAGTGCGTATCACGCTGGGGTTCGTGAAGGAAATCTCAGGAGGCAAGACGATCCAAATTCGAGAGCAAAGTCACTCTCGGCTACCTACTTCTATGTAAGAAGTAAAATAAAAATTAGCAAAATAACGGGAAAGGAATTCCCAAGTCGAAGGTCGACTTCCTAGCAACAGAGACTCTGGCGGTCTCTAAACAAGCAAACTCCAGGAGCGGAGATACGAAGCTACGAAGGCTCTATCAGACAGAAGCCTCAAGAAGAAAAAAGCTTCTTTTTAGTACTGTCACCCTTCTTTTATAGCGGCACCGTTTTTCTTTCCGCGATTCTTCAGGAACCTTCCAGAACCAGGGTGATGCAATCTTGCGGTCACCTCTCGCCGTGGATCAGCTGTTCCGCTTCCATATGTGGCCGAAAAGCCGTCTTCAGATCAGCCGACCCAAACAACTTAATTGCCTTTTTCGCTACCGCTAATGGGCGACAAGGTGCACTGTAATTATTTACGATCCTTTCACAGAGTGTTTCCATTCAACAGACTTACAAAGACTAGACGATCTGGCTCTAGCACACGGACAGTTTTCAATTAAGTTATTTTAGACCACCCGGTTCTATTTGCCGCTAATCCACGGCGAAAGGTCACCTTCGGGCTCCTCGTTCTTTAGGGTCATGTAACGGATCGTTACAATATATAATACATTAATTTTAAATACTTCCCCTAACAATGGAAAACTTCTACCATGATTCCATTTAATAAAATTCACATAAGGTTATTGCTTAAATATTATTGCCCAACAGTTTGCCCCTTCCTCGAAATAATCTGATTGAATACAAACTATACCTTAGGATAAACAAATTCCTGAGTGCTAATAACATTATAAGCATAAAATGTAAAGTCAGCGTAATTAAGGCACAAATAGGTAGAGGAAGAATGTAGACAGCTGTTCAGGAAAGCTCTGTGATCGTAAACATTCATGAGATTGCAGTCACTTTACTGATTTTTCTACTGCCTCTTTTATCAAAAATGGCATTCACATCTTGATCAACATTTTTGAGAAGCTTTCAATGTTTCCAAAAATCTATGTCAGTTAACATCAAAGTCAAGATAATTGGGCTCAATACGACGCCAAAATCTCAGAACAATAAAAAATCCAAAGAACAATTTGGTACATTTATAAAAGATGATTACAAAACAAAAAATTTTGCGCCAATATAAAATTTTCAAGTCCAAATTTAGCTCAAGAAAATTATATCAGGGGAGGTGTTTCTTATCAAACCAGTCAATTGCATATAGCAGTACCTTAACAACAGAGAAAAACAGCTTATAAACAAGGCTAAATGGCAAGAGAGCAAAAAGTTTTTTCACGCACATTATAATGATAGATTGCCACTAGGACTGGATCGATTATTAATTTATCTTCAAATATTTGTATAATTTAAGTATCGCGATAGCAATATTAAAATTCTGCTCTGTCAATACATCCCTGTCGGTGATACCTCCAAAATACATCCTATATATTTTTCATAAAGGAATATTTTTTCAAGTTATTGATTTCGTTTGACGTCCGCTTCGCGTATTTACTCACGTACTTGATAAAACACAAGTTAGAAAATTTGTTCTAGAAAATTATCACGTCTCCGTCAAGATTTTCGGTAGTATATTCCAAATCTTGATATCGAAGCACCGGATATTCCACAGCTCCCAATGGGCGGAGATAACTTGGTTGTTCTAGCTATCTGTGAAATGGTTTAGATTAATATCGAGAGGTGTTGATATTGAGTGTTTGATCATAATAATCAGTTATCGAAAACGAAGCACTCAGGCCAAGACTGGAAAAGCAATTGCTCGCAGTTGTCACTAATTTATTGGAATAATATCCAAGTATACCAACGACTGTTTGATTGCAACAGTCAGTGATTAAATAAAAAAAAAAGCAATATGACGTTGTTTATCCATACTAAGAGTATTTTAAGCCTAGGGCAACGCTCACTGACTCTCATCTTGCCGTGTTAAGTTTCCGTCCTGATATTTTAGTTTTGGAGGGTTTTAGCACTTTTAAACTTTTTAAACTTGTGAATATTAAACCCCACCCTTCAATTATTTCATTTCAGATGTTTTTAATGAAAATTTTTAAATTATAAATAGCAGAACAAAAAATTTTAAATTTTAAAGTCCTACTAGTAGAATTTTATTCGTGTTCTCAAGGATCTGAATTATGATTCTGTGCTATTTTTCGTACAATATAAGCATTTATATTATATTTAATCATATTTTACCTCATTTAACCGCATTTGATTACATTACATTCATAGTTACTCTCTCTCTCTTTCTCTCTGTGTATATGTATATATATATATATATATATATATATATATATATATATATATATATATATATATATATATATATATATATTGCCTTTTAGTATTTTTAAATCCACTTTATTTTAATTCTTTTTATTTTAACAATTTTATTTATCTTATGTAACTGGCATCTTGATTACTTATTTACCCATCATGAACCGCTCCCATATAAAATTAGCTACCTTTCTAACTGGAGATATGTCCTACCGAGCTATAGGTGCTCCGAAAACTACCATTGAATGGAGAACACGAATAGTCATTGATATATGCACGTGTTGATATGTTTCGATAGGATCCTAGGATCACAGGATGCGGGTATTACAGAACTACCTGGATCAAGCCCTCAAGTTCTGTAGTAGGGAAATTGGCAAACAAAACTATTGATATGATTTGACTTGGACATGAAAATATGAGTATAAGAAATGGGAAGGAATGCTTGAGTTTGGGCTGAGAAAATATAAGTAAATAAACGAAAATAAAATAGAGAGGCTAAATTCCAAGTCAGAATTTACTGAGATGAAACAATGTTAATTTCAATTAATGACTTTAAAATGTAGAGAATATCATGATAATTACGTTTAAAGTTTTTTAATGCAAATAAAAACTTCGAGCACAAAATACTCTAGAAGGTGATAAGCGAGAGTTTAGCAGACATAGACTGAAGAGCCCTTAGTTGGGATCCAAAAGAGAAAATCTCGACGAATCAGAAATGAGTATGAGGACCAATGGCAATCTTAGAAAAAGACCCACCAAAAATGTGGCCGCGAGAAGCACTGCTTCAAACTTTTGAAGTGCGAGAGAAGTTAGGAGGGAATGAAACATAGCAGGGGGGAAGGATAATGGGAAAAATCGATATGTTTTGATAACTTGTCGATTGCTAGTTCATATCTTGTGCTTATATCGGAGGCGTATGGTGTTTTAGGTGAATATCGGGATGAAAAATGAATGTTTGGAATCGTGTTGATTGCCCAACGTATCATGAAATTATGTCAGACAATGTAACAAAAAGCGATGTTTTGCAGGGTTTTTTTTTTCTAACCAGGGTTGAAAATGGCAAAATAAACAGTAAAAATATATTAATTTACATCAATGGATAGAAATTTTATTCTTGTAGCCGAACTAAGTCATACTTCCTTTGCGTGAACTCCATAAGAACAAGGCCACCGGCTTAGATGGGTTTCCAATCGAAGTCCTGAGGCTCGCTCACTCCACCGATCCGGAGTACCTGACAGCAATCTTGAATGTCTGCAGAGATGCTCGGTCGTTCGCGAGGGACTGGTAAAACGCACGGTGTGTTCTCATAGCCAAGCTTGATAGGAACCTCTTGTCCTGCGACTCGTACCGACCACTCTGGTGAGCTCTTGGGGGAACTCCTAGATAAGCTGATGTAAAATCGACTTAGGTACCTTGTTGAAAACAGGGGGCTTCTTGGTGAATACCAGTTCGGATTGCGGAATCACCAGAACGCGGTTGACGCGCTTCAGCTGGTTGACGGGTTCACCCGCACCAATCACGGTGATGGACTGCATACTGTGCTACTATCATTCGACATTAAGGGTGCCTATGACTCCGTGCGATGGACGGATGTCCTCCAGGAGCTTTACCGCGTTAGTATCCCTCTAGAGTTTGTTCAACTGTATGGGAGCTTCTTGGATGACCGTTTGGCTATCTATCATGGGCACTCGTTCAGCTTGTTCGACCTGGACGGCGGCTCATTCAGGAACTCTATACAAATAAGGTACCTTGGAGTAATTTTCGATAGACGGATCTCTTCCCTCCTCCCCTTGACTTTGTAGAGCAAAAGGTGCAAAAAGTGAAGCAGAAGCTGGCCAGAGTTTCTATACTCACATGGGGAGTTGGTGAAAAGACCATGCAAGCTCTGTATTGCACGGTCCTGGAGAAGATAATCCTCCATAGGTGTGAAGTCTGGTATCGGAATACCATGCGGCAGGATTGGAGAATCTCTCAGATCCAGCCTATCTTTTGTTAATAACAAAGACTTACAGGACCGTCTCGAATGAGGCCCTGCTAGTACTAGGAGGTGTTATGCCGCTGGAGTTTTCTGAGCGTATTAGACATCTCTGCAAACGAGGTGTATCTGACACTGATCTGTTCGGACTTACTCTCGGGCTGTGCTTACGGATCTCTTGGGCACATAGTGAGCTCATATGACATAGTCTCTCTCCACTTCGACGATATCCCACCGGTGGGCAGTGGTTGGGCTATTTTCACTGATGGTTCGAAGATGGATACTCCTCATGCCGGGGTAGCGTTAATTGCATACAAGAATAACTCGCTTGTATACTTTTACCGGCTTGCCGATTGCAAGTCGGTCTTCGACGCTGAGCTTTACGATATCCTTCAAGCTGTTCTTTGGGCCCTCGGGAACATCTCGGACGGTAAGCTGAGACTTCACTCAGATAGCCGATCCCCACTGCTAGCTAGAGATGTAAAAAACCCGGAATTTTGAAGAGATGGAAATAAACCCGGGAATTTTGGGGAATAAACCCGGAATTTTGGGAAGAAATCATTTTAACAATGTTTACATTTATTTTTTCAACAGTGGCTATTTAAGAACTAGCATATTATTTCTAAGAGATTTTTTTTTACTTTTGGCAATATATATATATATATATATATATATATATATATATATATATATATATATATATATATATATATATATATATTCAAGAAAAAATTGCAATGAGCATTTAAATGATTTTATAGTAGTACTTATGTAATTAATTACCCTGTTAGTCTTATCAGACAACAGTTGTTTCAATTTTAATTACTAATATAATAATTATACACATTATTTTTTATCATTATTTATTATATAAATTGTTTTATGCTAAACTTTTTCCCTCCTTTCATAATATAAAAATAAATATCTTTAAATTTAAAATGACAGTTTACTATGTTTTGTAATGCATATATCATTTAAATGTGTAATCAAATCACACTGTTGCATTTTGTGTCCAATTCCTACACACACATATTATATATATATATATATATATATATATATATATATATATATATATATATATATATGACATATTGGCGAGACTCATTCAAAATCACAATACAGTTTATTTCTGGTAATAAACATGAAATCCGTACAACAAGCAAACACCTTTACAACTTCGTGCACACAAACAATGTGCCCCCGCACATACACTTTTCAAGTAGGGATTCCTAAGGTAAAAGATTACGAATAATCCCTAAGCACAACTGATCACGTGATACAAAATACCCATGTTTAGAGAGAACTCGCTAACTATTGGCTAAATTAGTCCAGACAGAGGCTGAACTAAGTCTATAGCGTGTCTGGAGGGAAAAATCAGAATTACAGCTCAAACCCCGAACTCACTTTATGAACAAAAGTTATTAAATTAATATTAAAATACGTAAATAAGAGATTTTAATATTACATCCTCCCAATAACATTATTCGTAATCCTTTTTTACATCAAAATATTTACATAAAAATTATATCACATAAAAAGGAATCCTACTTGTGAAAAAAAATAACTAACATTTATACAAAATAACATATTACAAAGTTTTACATAATGATAAGCATAAAGTTAACATTTATACAAAATTAACATATGAAATTTTACAAAATGATCAGCATAAAATTAACATATTACAAAATTTAGATCTCTTAGAAAAATTACTGTTATTCGTGATACAATTTCAGTTTTTCTGGGGCATAGTAATACCTTAATTTACAAGCATGTACAATTTCAGATTCTTGTTTAGTTTGAAAATTTGGTCTATTGATTTCGTAATTAACTTCAGAAACATGTTTTAAAATTGTGTAAGGACCTGAATATGGTGGTGTCAACTTCCTAGTGTTTGGATACTGAAATTCTTCATATAAAACTAGATCTCCAATATTAAATTTTGATTCTATAAAACGACTATCATATCTTACTTTATTTCTTTTATGATAAGCTATTGTCCTTTCTTTTGCTAGTTTCCTCGCTTCATCTACTGGAGGATAAAAATTTTGTTTGTTTATCTGCAGTTCATAAGGTAATACTCCGAAGAGTAAGTAAGCTGGCGTAAACTGAGTCACAGAGTGTGGGGTATGATTGTATTCATTTATTACTTTATTTAATATGGTAATCCAAGGAATTTTACTTGAGGAATTATTAATTTTGCATCTTAATCTAGTTACTATCGTTTGGTTTACTCTCTCAACTTTTCCATTTGTTTGAGAGTGATGAGCAGAAGTGAGCAACTGCTTAACATCATGGTGTTCTAAAAACCTTCTAAATCTTGATGAAGTAAACGCTGCATTCCTATCCGTTAATATTTTCCTAGGGGTTTTAGACAATTAGTATAAGTTTCTGTTGTGACACTTTTGGACGAAAAAGCCCAAATGTAACGCGTAGCATGGTCAATGACTAAATTTAAGTACTTTTTAGTTGAATTGTAATAGTTAAACCCTCCTACGGTGTCTAAACTTAAGCACTCAAAAGGTTGGTCTGTCGGAGGAACCTCTTGCAATAATCCAAACCTTTTATGTCTTTTTTTCTTATTAATTTGACACGTATGACAATGTTTAATATAATTGGAAATATCTGATGTAATATTTTGCCAATAATAGACAGGAGTAAGTAGATGAATAGTTTTTTGAATACCAGGATGGCCGAATTTTTCTTGCGCGATTTGGAGAAGCTTCAATCGTAACGAAAACGGAACAACTATCTTAGTAAAGCCTTTTTTACGGAGACATAGAATATTATTAATTTCAATGTAATTTCCTAATAAATTGTCTTTCATTTGAGCTTCTTGAATTTCATTTAATACTAAAAGGTGCGAAACATGATTTAAACTACTTTTACTGCTTTTAACATCAGTTTCAACTGCATCTCTAGATAACATATCAGCCTCGACATTTGTGGAACCTTTTTGGTATTTAATATCATACCCATACATACTTAATTGCAAAGACCAGCGGAACAAACGACCTTTTAATTTTTTTTACATTTTTGAGCCACATCAACGCCGCATGATCTGTATGTATGGTAAATTTTTGTCCGAAAAGATAATGGTGAGACTTATTTAAGGTATCCACGATAGCCAGACATTCAAGTTCAGTAATGGCATAATTTCTTTCATGATCTTTTAATGAGCGGGAATGAAAAGCTATCGGATGTAAGACACCAGAAATATCGGGCTGTTTCAAAACTCCTCCTACACCATTTAAACTTGCATCAACAAAGAGATGAATTTCCTTTTTAGGATCAAAAATTTTCAAAACTGGTTTACAAATTAATAAATTTTTCAAAGTTACAAAAGCATTCTGGCATTCTTCAGTCCATTGCCATGGAGTTTCTTTCTTCAACAACTTATTTAATGGAGTACGAATTTTTGCATACTGGTTAATAAATTTATGATATACATTAATTGAACCTAGAAAACGTTGCAAAGCTTTAACATTGGTAGGTGGTTTTAAATTTTTTATTACTTCAAGATTGTGATTATCTGGAGAGACAGTGCCATTGGAAATCTCATATCCCAAGAAGTTAATTTTAGTTTGCAAAAATGAACATTTAGATAATTTTGATTTAATGTTTTCTTTCCTGCAAATTTCGAAAATTTCTTGAAGATGTTCTAAATGTTTACTATAACTTTCTGAAAACATGATTATGTCAGTGAAATAATTAGCAACAAAGTTAATCTTATGTTTTGTTAGAATTCTAAGGATGGTTCTTTGAAAGATGCTAGGGGGTTTTTCCAACCGAAAAGCAGACGTTGCCACTCATAGCCATGGATAGGTATATGCCAATAACCTGAGGCCATATCTAATTTTGAAAAATATTGACTTTGTACCAACTTGTCTATTAGGGTTTCAATGAGGGGCAAAGGTTCTGTATCTGATTTAGTAATTTGATTCAACTTTCTGAAATCTATACACAATCTATTATTCTTATTTTCATCTTTTTTGAAAACTAATGTAACTGGGGCGCAATAAGGTGATGAACTCTCTTTAATTATATTAGCATTCAATAATTCTTTAATTTGATTGTCTATTTCCTCCTGCTGTTTTGGTGAGGTCTTATACAGTCTTAACGAAATTGGCAAGTCCGACGTTAACCTTACGCGTTGCGGTTCTATCCTAATTTTTCCTACATCATATTTACTGGTAGCAAAAATATCTTTGTAGTTTCCTAATATTTCTTTTAACTCGCCTTGTGTCTTAGTCTCTGAAATTTCATAGCTTTCCTCAACCTGATCTTGACAATGTGTGCTCCCATCACCAAGATCCGTCTCAGAAGAACTGAGAAATTCAGGATTTTTACCTTTCTTTTTATCATATTTACATTTCTGTTTGCTTTCTTTTCTAGGAATTTTTCCTTGGTTTACCTGTATCTTAACTTTACTTTCTTTTCCCTTAACACTTTCTTTTATATTTTTTCCTTGACTTATTGTATTTATTTTTTCTAAGTGACTATCATTTGGCTCAACAAGATTTTTCAGGCATAATATGCAACGACAAATTGTTGCAATCAGAGTTCGAAAAGGTGATCAGGCTTTTCTTTCTCTGAACAACAACCTGTTTTGCACAATTTATTTCCAAAGCAAAATCAATGCAACTTTTTAAACCCAGAAGGGCATATGGTAAATCGATGTCAAGTACAAGAAACTCTGCCGATTTAACTATGTTGCCCACCTTAAGATGAAGATTGCATGTTTTGTTAAGCTTTATTAGACCCTTAGTTTGTTTTATTTGTATGTTTTCCCTTTCCTCAATAAGAACATTTAAACTTTCCGCAAGTTTACTCGGAATTATATTCACCGTGAATCCCGTGTCTATGTTTAACAATATTGTCGTATTTCTACTCGAGTTTTCTTTGTTTCGCATTTTTGTTTTATTTTGTACGTACGTTTTATTTTCGATGTACCGGATACAATTAATGAGGAATTTTCACGTTTTCTAATTTTGATTTTAAACGATAGAAGACAAAAAAGTAAGCAGGACAGTAGCTATTTTTCTTTCATTTGGGGGCCTAATGAGTGATTTATGATGGGTTTTATAGCGGACTCTTTAACGTCTCTCAAAAACGATACTTTTTCTCCGCCGAGTTTGTGACGTCATCGTTCATGTCGATACCGAGCGCCTATGCTGTTTACATTTTAAAAGGCGACTTTTAAATTTGTTTTTGTGTAAAGTATCGCATATAATAGAAATTTTTTTGTTATGTCTGGCATTAAAAAATCATACTCTAAATATTGTATTGTGCCACTCTGTAAAAATACAACAAATAATTGCAATGAGAAGATATTTTTCAGCGTCCCGAAAGACCCACATACACGTAAAATCTGGACAACTGCGATGAAAAGGGATGAGAAATTAAACCTCAAATTATCATATAAATCATCTCTATGGGTTTGTGAAGACCATTTATCGATAAGTAGATGCTTGCTTTTGTTTAAATATTACTACTCTAGAAAAATTAAAGTATATAAAAATACATCTATACCTTTAAAAGGATTGTTGATTAACCACTGCTATTTAACTTTTAAAACTGCTAATTTTCGAGTATTATCACAGAGTTCAAGTACAATAAATATTTTATAAAGCATATAAATATCGAAAAACATATAAATATCTAAAGCATATAATTATCTAATAAATAACTCGGGGGAGGGGAAGGTTATGTATTTTCAAGGTATTATAAATATTTTCTTTAGAGATGCATACTTTCAGTGATATTTTTCGATTAAATTGGTGACTAATTTGAAAAAAGTATATTTTAAAAATACTTAATAATGATATTACTTTAAAAATTAAATTTAATTTGAGAAATTTTATACATTTTTTAATTTGACATTAATATTAAAGGCAATAAAATTGTATTGCTATTTAAAAAATAATAATGTATAAATAATTAAATAAAGCCGTTTAAAGATTTTAAATTTCTTTTCATCATATTTAAAATATCTAAGAATTGGTTTGGTTTTGGAGTGCTACGGTCTACTTTTTGCAACACGAAGGCTAATGAGACCGGTCTCACAATAAATACCTCCTCTAATTTTTATTTTAATATTACATCCGTCTCTATTTATAAAAAAACAATGCTACTACAAATGTGTATGTATAGGATATATGTATATTTATTTGACTTGTTTGTGTTTACAAACAAAAGAGCTGTGTTTAGCATGAATAAAGTATTAATACATGTTAAGTAAAATTGGAAAAAAAATATAAATGATTTTACATACCTTTGGGTTTTAATTCCTCGTATTTCTGCTCCCATAAAATCCGGGTTTTTTGCCAAGAAAGAAAACATTGACATGCTGTCAATTTTCGGGAGGTTGTCTGATTGTCCTTTGGTAAATCCAGGTAGAAGAGACATTTATGACAAATTGAGATAACTAAGCTATCTAGATCGATAAAATAAACCTTCAGGTTTAAATAAAAATAAATTTTGATAGCTAGAAAATTTCAGGAACTTGCAAAAACAAAATCGGAAAATAGTGCGCGCTTAAAAGCAATACAAAAATATTGGTCTGCATGAACGATGACATCACAACCAATCACGGAGCGTTTTGATGTCACGTGATTTTCGCTTAACTTTAAAATTAATTTTTTAAATGATGGACCCAGTTTTTTACATTTTTGAGAACATTTTTGGAATCTACGAGTCTGAAATTATCAGAAAAACACTAAGTTGTTCGAATCCCCCACATGTGCAAATTCCTCATTGTCATTTTTCAGTTCGTTGTTTGGGCTCCAAATTTTCAGACACAGATGGTCTGTTTATACAAGAATAACCCCAATGAAAAGCGTTCATGATACCCACTTGTGCGCAGAATTTACATGGGTTGGGTGGTAAATCCTGAACAGCATGTGTCACTTTTCCTAATTTTGTGTTACTTTGAAACAGAGGTTTAGGCCTATTATTTTTTAACAGACACTCAAAACTTTAGTGGCCTAATTTACCACAGTTAAAGCAATTAACCCGTTTAGTTTTTTGGGTACAATGTTTTGATGTGTCCTTTAAGACCACAAGAAAAACAATTATCATTCCTTATAGGCTGTTTACTATCAGCAAAAATATCACGCCTCTGCTTCATGTCACATTGCCGAACGATGGCTGATTGGTTAGGGTGCTGGCCTTCGGAACCGGAGTTCATGGGTTCGAATCCCACTGAGGCATGGATGTTCGTAGCCGTTCGGAATCGGCGTTAAACTGTAGGTCCCGGTCTCATTAGCCCTCGTGTTGCAAAAAGTAGACCGTAGCACTCCAAACCAAACCTGCTTCATGTCATATGCCTTCGTCTGAGATTTTACACAATCAGTCTTCATATTTTCATATAATTTAATTTTCTCTCGAAACTCTCTTAAGTCTTTACACCCGTATAAAATACTTTTGTTTTCGGGTTTATCTTTAATCCCGTTGATAATATAATGCATCAAAGCCGCATCATCAATTAAACCGTTTCCTATTTTACGCATGTGTAGAAAATATTCAAACTCACTCTCACTGTCTTTTATTTGTCGCCTGCTAAGCAATTCGTGCAACCTAGCAGAATTCGAATCGGTGGTAAACTCATTGAGGAGCGACACTTTTAATTTTTCCCACGAGTCAACATCTACTTCCGTTTTTATGTACAGTAAAGCATTTCCTGTCAAAGAACGTTTTGCAAAAATAACTTCTGCAGTTCGTTGAGGTTTAACATTTTAGCTATATTTTCAAACTGTTGAACCCAGACATTAACATTTTCGAAAGAATTGGCACTAAATTTAGAGATTATATTCTCAACATCATTAAAATTTATATTACTACATTGACTATTGTTAGAGGAGTCTTTAATATTTTTACATAAGTCTGATAAATTGTTCTGTTCTATGGAATTACTTTCACTCTTAACATTATTTGTAGCAGATAATTCGACACTTTCATTTTGAGTCACAGCCACTTCAGTTTCAATTTCCTCTTCAGAATTTCGAGTCTCTTAACATAGATTTATTAAGTAGCTCAAAATCTGTCAAATAAGAAATGATGTTTGTCGACAGTTCGTCTTTTACTCCCTCCCCCGAAATATTTAATATATCACAAACTTTAATTAATTCAGGTTACGTAAATTGTTCCGAAACTTCTTTCACTTTATTTAAAAACTCCTTATCCCCTATCTGGAACGGAAATCCTTCAAAATTTAATATTCTATTACGATTTAATCTATCATTATTTGAACATATTATTTTATCAAGTAGTTTAATTGTGGAAGATTTCCGTTCTTTTACTGTTTTCTGAACTGCATCAAATTCTTTAAGTAACATTTTAATATAAACACTTATGTTAATCAAATATTAAACATAAAAATATAAAACACATTTCAAAAGAGAAAAAAAATATGCACATAATACACAAATCGAAAATGAAAATGAAACAATATTATAACTAACGCTTACTTCTTTAAAAGTTATCCACTATAAATACTGTTGGTTTCAAGCTGTAACATTCTTGGAAAGTATCATATTTGAAAACTGTCCCTTTTGTCACTAAAACCGAAATTGTTCTTTTGTCTCTGAAATCGAAATAATCTCTTTTAGTCACATTCGTGATGACGTCATCTGACCCGAACTGGAACAAGAAACACGAAACGTTCTGTAAATTCCAAAAATGTCACTTTTAGTCAGTTAATTGGCGACGTCATTCGGAACTGGTTCAGGGACACCCTTTTTGTATTTCCCTGGTCGTCTCTCCGCATCTCAGTACATGGAACACTCTTTTTCTTTTCATCAGAACATGCCTCATTTTACCGGGACGAATATTTTACAATCCACCATTAATCACTTCAAAGTTGATGCACAAATGGTATTCCAGACACAGCCCTTCTCTCTCCATGAGATAATGTTTGAAAACGAAACATAGCGAACTCATGCCGTTATTCGTTTCGTGAAATCTGTAGTCATTTCATACTCAGCCGATCGAAAAACACAAAATTTATTTTTCCATCGCTTTCCCGGCGCAAGCATATCCAGCCGACTTGAAATATTGGCAAGACTCATTCAAAATCACAATATAGTTTATTTCTGGTAATAAACATGAAATCCGTACAACAGGCAAACACCTTTACATATATATATATAAAGAGAGAGAGAGAGATGTTATCCAAGAAAAATAATGATTTATGGGTTTTGTGATACTACAGATTATTGCCTAATATTTATGTAATAATAAAAATATTGGATACTTATCAAAGGAAAAATATACTCATTCAAATATAGTTAGTTACTCCCAATTATTCAAACTTTTTCATAGCATATAATAGTTAAATTCTGTGAAAATATCAACTTTTGAGGTCTACAACAAAGACAGAAAAAAATGGTAGTTTTCATTGTGTCATAGGAATTGGTGACTGCAAAATACTTCAAAATTCCCATGTTTTGGAAATTTTCAAAAAACTCGGGTTTAAAGCGGGTTTTTTCCACTGCTCACAACTCTACTGCTAGTTCTCCGGAGCCTGGCTAGTTACCATCTTGGGTGGTGCTTATCAAAACTACTCTGGGCGCGTAAGGACGCAGGGGTTTGACATGAGTTTAGGTTGGGTTTCCGCCCATACAGGCATCTTCGGTAACTAGGTGGCTGATGAACTTGCCACTTTGAAGTCGCAGACCGACGCTTGATACTGGAAAGCATTTTAATATTGCAGTTTAAAATATTACATTAAAAAGCATTCTTGAATTAAAACACTTAGACTATGTTTTTAAATCACCGTCATTTATGGTTATAAAAATCCCCATTTATTAACTTTTCAAAATGTTTTTTTCATTTTTTTCTTTTGCATGTAAAATACCAATCATTTCATATACACATTCAAAAGAGATTCCTCTCATGAATTATTTTAATCAAAGCAGTCATGCTATCTTACATTAAAGCTTCGTTAGTTTCTTAAATTTTCGAAAGTTTATCATTTTCCAGAGGAGTAACCCTGTAAGCCATCAGTGCTAAATAAGGATCTTCCTATTTTTTGACGTAGGAGTTTGAGAGTTTTTATTACCGATTCCATAAATCTGTTACAAGTGGATGTTTAGGACTGGAAGTAACATGATAGAATCCATAAGCTCTTGAAATTGTAGAAATTAATAAGAATCAATTGGTTCAAATTGCGGTATATTATTTGTTCTGACAACATTAGTGATTCGATGCCTTGCAAATATGGATTTGCAATGATTGTATAATTTCTTTTTACGTCATTGTTTCCTAATTTTGCGATCTCTTGATATTTGGAAGTAATCTGTAGCAATGATGCATTTTTAACTTGAATAGATCCATGCTGATAATTTTCCACGGTCTTTCTGTAAATTCTGAAGGCATAAATGGTTCATGATGATTTGTTGACTTTTGGATACAGTTTGAACAAATTTTAACATTGGAATCACAATATGATCTGCTCTGCACTCAATTTTAAAATAATTTCCTTATTTTTGTAATGATTGGCTCTTTCCATTCCACAACATTGGTTCAATGTGAAGGAATTTCTATAACGGAACCCAAAAAAGAAATATCCAATTCTCTATGTATTTGACAACAAACTCTAACAAAATGTCTCATTTTTAGAACATTTTACCTATTTATTGGGGCAAGAATTCCTATCATATTTCATTCAACACTTCAGATTTTATTTTACTACCTTTTGGGTAATGAAGAAATTTAAAAGAAAAAAACCTTTGATTTCCTTTTTTGTTGTCGAATAAATTTTAAACAACCCGTTTTCTTTACCTATCATTTTAATATTTTAAATACATAATTATCGAGTGATTACGGCAATCCAATATTTAATTCAATATTCTGAGACGATTATGTATGCTTAACATAAAATGAAATTGTACGTTAGAATTTCTTATGCCGTTTTTTGTTTTTATTTTATATAAATGAAAATTTGTAATTTTCAGAAATTGAGAAGCTTTGTTTGAGAGAAAGAAATTTCTGTAAAACACTCTGATGAAAAAAAGAAAAGAAACCAGTTTGATTGTTGTTTTTTCATGTTCTTTTAAATTTTAACTCAAATGACCCGTAAATAATAAATAAAATAAATATTCATACTAAACTATAGATGTTACTAAATACAATTTTACTATTATAGATTTTGCAATAAAGGTATAGCAATTAAATTTAAGTACATTTAAGTACATTGTTTTAACAGCTGACTCTACGTTCAATTCAGCCTTAGCAACAAAATTTTTTATGATCCTTGTAATCAGAATTTTGTATCTGGCAACAATCTGGAAAAGAAAATGGTGGTAGATGTTGCTATCTTATATGGACTTACACTTGTACCAGATATTCGATAGTTTTATCCTGAAATCTGACAACCGTCATTTATTTACAGTCTTAAATTACAGAAAGGTGAAATGAACTTCGATAAGGGGCATAATGTATTCAGCGACATTCCTGGTTTTGATGCTTCCAGAGGTGAACGTACGTATATGATGTTTTAATGTAAAACAAGGAATTTCAGACATCGTATCATCTGTGATTTTTTAAAACGGAACATATTATTATTGTTATAATAATTTAAGAAAGGAAGGGAACTTACTCTTTTAAATAATTACATATAAAAATTAACATTTCTCTTTTTTGATTAAGTGCCGTATTTTTGTTTGAGAGTGTATAACTGTTATGTAAATATCAACATGAACAGCATAGGATCTACGGATATCGCCTCTGAAGTAGTAGTTGCAGACACTCGAGAAGTTGAAATTGCTGATATTCTTGTCGGAATGCCAGTAGAAACTGTCAGTGCCTCAGGTGAAGTGTCTGAGGAGCAACCATTAATATCATTGCAACCCTTACTTGATGCCAGTAGTCAAGGAATTATTCTACAACCTCAAGAAGAAATTGTTGGCGCTGATTCCGAGTCAGAAGGCCTTTCGGCATATGAGCAAATTCCCGTCTCTACCAGTGATGTTATATTGGACTCTGGGGCTGGCCCAGTAAATAAGCGCGGACGGAAAGGTAAAAAAATAGCCAACAAAGGCAAATTATCAGGTGAACAATTAACCGAAAACAAACGTGCCGCTAGGAAGTGGGATCGTAAGCAAGTTCAGATTAAAACATTGGAAGGCGAGTTTTCAGTTACTGTTTGGGCCTCTGGAAGTGATGATGATAAGAAAGGCATTTCAGTTGATGATTCTTTGACTCCTGAGCCTGATCCAGATTATACTGAATATATGACAGGGAAAAAGACTTTACCTGGAGGTATACCAGGAGTAGACTTGAGTGATCCAAAGCAACTTGCAGAATTTGCTAAAATGAAGCCTCGTAAGCAAAATGATGATATTGCTAGAACTATAGCATGTCCACACAAAGGCTGTAATAAAATGTTTCGAGATAATTCTGCTATGCGAAAACATTTACATACTCATGGCCCGAGAGTGCATGTTTGTGCAGAATGTGGAAAAGCTTTTGTTGAAAGTTCGAAATTAAAGAGACACCAGTTGGTTCATACTGGAGAAAAACCATTTCAGTGTACATTTGAAGGATGTGGAAAGCGATTCTCTTTGGACTTTAATTTGCGTACTCATGTGCGTATTCATACTGGGGACAGACCTTATGTATGTCCGTTTGATGAATGTAATAAGAAATTTGCCCAATCAACTAATTTGAAATCCCATATTCTTACTCATGCTAAAGCTAAATTTGAAGTGTTTGGTTAAGTTTTATTACCTTTAATTTTATACATACATATATATATATAAATCTATATAAAGATTGAACATTTATGCTTCTAAAAATTTGAAATTTTTGTTTTATGTAAATTTAAGTTTTATTTTACCTTTTATTAAAGATTAGGCTTCATAGTATTTAAAAATTTGAACTGAATTAAATCATTTTTAGATTTTTTTTTTCTTTTGAGGTACACATTTAGCTGATTGTAGTCAAATGTTTCAAAACATTGAAAGTTGATGTTGATTAAAAGATTTATTGTGGTGCTATGGCATATTTAACAGGTTGCATTCTTATATGTATTTAATTTTTGTACATGATTGGCTCTTATTTCTCAAATTTTTAAAATTATTTTTTGAAGGGTGCCCATTGGCTTTTATCCGCGACTTTTATTGATTCATTTAAAATACAAAAAGAATGCTGGCTATACTTATTATTTGTGTATGACGAAGTTTTATAACATTGTGTTAAATGCCTCATTCTTCTGAAATATGAATTAGAAGATACTTTGACAAATATGTTGTAATGTACTATGTATATACATACATACTTTTCAGCTTCAGTTTTAATGATATTGTGTGAGACTGTACATAAATATGAAATCTTTGTGTGAAATTGTGGTTGTGTATTTAAATTCATAGAGGAACTGTATATGGGTACCCTCTTACTGAATGAAAGTGGTTATATTAGTAAGTTTACATTTTTTTCACTGTTTTTGTAACTCTTTATTTAATACTTCATTAAATTTTTTGCAGGTGAGTCTGTATTTTGCCCAATTATATAAAGAATAAACTTTTAAATATGTATTATTAAAAGTATAAGAAAAAGCCCAAGAGGAGGCTTTTTATTGTATATATTTCTTTTTGCATATTGCAAGTAACCTTAAAATTGTGGCAGTTATTAAGTTTTGTGCCAGTTAATTTAGTTGTATTATACCTTTCACTTCATGTTTTGTTGTAAACTATTAATTTTACTGCTTGCATGCAGACAATAGCCAATAATTATAGTTTGGCTAGTGAAACAAAATTCTGACATTTTTAATTTCTGTAATTTGGTAGTGTAGATTATTGTCAGTCTAAATCTGTTAAGTCTTTTTCTATACAAAACGTAAAAAAATGCTTGTTTTTAATTCACTTTTGTAAGTGATACTGTCTATATGGTTTCAATAAAAGTTCTGGAACTACAAGCTGCTGTATTTTATCCTTTTTTGAAAAAGTATTTTGACAGTACATACTGAACCTTTCTTTCAAAGTGTGGGAAATTTATATACATTTACTCAAGTCATTTCTCCTTTAATCATTTTAGAAATAATTTAACTACATATTAATCTCTTAATTTCAAGCTTGAGAATGAACTAATATTTGTATTGCATCACAGTGACATTTGATAACGTATGAGGTGATTGTATAGAACATCATTAATAGTTTATGTATATCAAATTACACTATTTCATTATGTTTAGAAGTTAAATGAAACTTTTCTTAATTTGGGAATATTACTTCTGTTATTTTAGGAGGAGGAATGTTCAGATTGAATTTGAATTGTAACTGTGATTGGGAACTAAATTAAGAAATTTTATTACACCAAATGTTAGATGTTAAATTTTCAAAAATTTGACTTTGCATCTCTATTTTAATTTAGAGTAACTATCACACACATAAAGTTTTAATAATTTAAATTAGTAGTTATTTTAAAGGGTGGTGTATTTTACATATTGATACAGTGATACACAGTGACACCTTTTTTACCGTATGTATTTGAAATTTTATCAAAGTAAACCTTTGTTTCATGCTCTAGCCATTTGCTAGAGCATCTGCTAAACCAGTTTCATTATCTAGAAATTCTTTGCATTTATTTCTCTGGATTTTAAATCTTAAATATGTTAATTATAGAAATATACAGTAAAATAAGATAATCTAAATGCTTTGTAAAATCCACTTTAATTGTATGTTGGGATTTTTTCAATGAATAAATTAGGAAATATTATTTAAAGCTGTTTATATTTCTGCTTGAGAGATTTATTTAGGATTAAGCCGAATAATTTTGTTTAGCTTTGGTTTTCCGTGTGTTATATTATCTCTTAGGTAATATATCATTTCTAAAACTTTTGCAACATAACTTTAACATTTTGAATTATCAAATAAGATTTTGAGGTTTGGTCATATATTTATATTATAGTTTTAATAATTTTGTAGTGTTTCAGCACTTTTAACTGGATTATACGAATTCTTGCAAGGTTAAGCTTACAGAAGTCAGCTTTCCCTATAAACAAATTTTGGTTTTAAACTATATGTGTTATGAAATGGGGTTTATATAATATTTTATTTTAAAATAAATAATTCTGTAATAGTTAAAAAAAATTGCTGTTGTAATAGCTAAGAATGAACTATTCTATTTTTAATTAGTTGATTTTATATCAACAGTAACTATGAAGGAAGGAAGCAAATATGTTTATAACTTATCTGTTTATTTTCCTAAAATGTAAATATTAGAATTAATTTACACGTTCTTCATTTATGTGTACATTTTTTTTCTCATTATCTTAATATTAGTTTAAACCTTTTACACAAATTTTATTTATTGTTTTAAATGATAATAAAACAGAAAAATTTTGTTTTCTGTTTTATTTTGCTGTGTTTCATTCATTTGCTTGTATGAGATGAAAATTACAAGAACTTTTAATATTAGAACTAAGTCATTAAAATTATCTTTAGAATAAATCAAATATTTAATTCCCTCCAGTTGAAAATATTGAAGGAGTTTTAAATGTTGTATGTGTGGTTTTAATTTAACTTTATATTCATGGGAATATAATGTATAGCAAAAAGCAGTAGTAATTGTGATAAATATAGATGTATATTAATTTCTTAAAATATATAAGTGAAATATTTTACTAGGAAGCTATTAAACTAATACATATTAAACTAATTTTAAAACATAATTTTTTGAACTATAAAAATTTTTTCTTTAATTATTAAAAAAATAAAAATTGAAGCTCTTTATTTTGCTATACGTAATTATTTTGGGGAACATACATGATATTCGCAAAAGATTCTTTTAATAACTTGAGTCACTTTTTTATTTTTAGAATTAATCTTTTTTAGTCACTTTTTTTGAAAATTTATTTATTTTTTAATGGTCCCTAAAAGTTTTTTTAAAAAAGAATATCAGCCCAATATTTCTTTTTCAGATATTAGTTATTCTTTAATTTAGATAAATGAAGCTATCACTTATAGTAAAAAATTTTAGTACAAAACCAAGAGTATGATTTTTAAAAAAATACATTGTTCTTGAAATATTTAAACAATTTATATCAAAGCATTCAGCCATCTTTTGCAGATTCAGTATTTTTAAAATGTTTTAAGTAACTTATATATATATATATATATATGTTATGTATAATGTATAATTAACATAATTTTTCTGTTATAAGACAATATTAAAATTGTTGCTTGAGATTTTTTTTTTTGTCACTTGTAGTCATATGACCACTTAAATGACTGAATGATGATCTTTTAGGGAACATGGAATATTATGTTTGGAACTCATAGAATTGGGAAAACAAGAGGATTGTCCCTTTTTTTTTTTTTTTCTTTTAATGTAGTGACCTATAAGAATTTTTATTGATTATCAACATTTTTCCTGTGAATTTTTGTTTTTACTTGCCAAAATAAAATTAAAAACAAAATATTGATGTTAAACTTCTTTAAAGGTGAAAATACAGTATTCCAGTGAATTGTAGATAATTGTTTAGTGCAAGAAATTTTTGCAAACGTTGAATAGTGATAATTTGCTTTTAAAATTAATTTAGTTCTGCACAAACATTTTTAATGGTTCCATTTCACTGTATGTTCTACAGAAATTTTTGTCATATTCATTAGTTTTACTTTTAGTAATTAGACTGAAATCAACCTTTTCTTTTAAGTAGGTTTTTTTTTTTTTTTTTCCTGTCTGTGTGGAAAAGATTTATCAAAAGCAAGAATTTAATGTTAGATATATAAAAACATTTAAAGTATTTTTTTCTTTACATTCATGGGATCATTAGACAGAATAATTTAGGATTGTATTTATATATATTCTATTTTTGTTATGTCATACTTATTTTTAATAAAAGGCTGAGTTTTGTCCATTAAATATTTTACCTAATACTAATTTAAGAAAAAGGTTAAATACCTTTTGGAATGACTTGTTAAATCCACTCTGAATAGGAGAGTGTATGTTATTTGAGATGGGACCTATTTGAGAATCTTAACTTTTAGAGCTACAGGAAGGAAAGGTTATTTGTGACTATGTATTATTTATAATATGCTGATAATAGGAAAGCCAGAAAGGTTTAATCTTTTTAGAAAGAATACGAAAAATGATAGCATAGGAATATTATATTACTTGAAGTATAGGAAAAATTTTGTAACATAAAACTACAATTTTGATTTTTTTAGTGGTACTATACAGGAGGAATTTTAATATCTAGAAGTTGAGCAATATTAGTGAAAAATGGATATTCTGAACACTTAATGATGAAGTGCATTAAAATATGTACTATAAATGTGAAACATATGTGTATATTGACGGGATTTTCTATTGGTAGTAAAACACAGATATTAAGTGAATGATAAATCAAACCATATCTAGTAATTAGGACATAATTTGTCATTTTACTGCTGTTCCTAAAGCTTTGTAGTAGGGGGAAAATGCTCAGTGTAACGAATAATTTGCTTTTTGCATGGGATCCAGCTATTTAAAGGAAATAAATTTCAATATTTTGTTGAAAACTAATACTCTGTCTAATAGAATAATTCACTAGTTATATATGATGGGAATGTTAAGATTGAATTATTTGGGACTTTGAAATAAGAATATTAGTATTATAACATCAAAAATAAGATTAAAAAATCTCATGTTTTCACATTTAACTTTGGTATTGGTATGTTTAAATCCTTTGACAGTATGAAATACTTATTCTGCGAAGATGCTATTGCTTGATTATATTTGTTTAAATTGCATCGATATTATATTAAAGTCTTTTTTTCTTTTTTTTAAGAGTATGCTCATAATAAAATTCAGCTTTATCGGACTAAGTTATTCTTTAAAATGGTTTACTTAATGGGATATTTTAAAATATAGATGAAAAAGAATATAGAAAATTTTAATTTTGTTATTGAATATAATCTTAAATAAATAATGGATGTCAGCAACTATTAGTTCATGGATAGTTTATTAGAGTTTGCTTTTTTGAAATATTAGAATTTTTGCAAATACAGAACAACTGGGAATAATTACATCAATCAACTAATAGTTCAGTATGTTGAAATTATGAAAATCAATATGAAGACTGAATATGTCATTGTGTTTGAATTTTTTTTTGAAAGTTTTTCTGTCATTAAATGTTTAACAAAGAAAAATGATTGCAAATTATTTCTAAAGATGTGTATCCATCAGATATCTTGCTTAGTCTAAAATTTTTATGATATGATATTTAGAAGTATCCTGCATTAGTATACTTAGGGGCAAAATTATTATCTTAAGAATTATTGTTAAATTCTGTTAAAATTTTGCTTTATTTGATTATACTTCAGGATTAATATTGAGGGTACATTGAATGAAGTGAAAGCTATGGAGTTCTAGATTCACTGTTTATTACAAAATTTTAAACTAAAGAAAAATTTAGAAGGCTTATTGTAAATACACAAGAAAAATATGAATAGTCATAGACCTAATTCATCAACAGGAAAAGGTGAGGTATTGGCTACATGACTATATTTCCTCCTCTTTTTAAACTAAAAGATAAATTTTGTAAAATTTTACTTTGCATATTTGGATGTATGAATCGTACTAGTACTACATATTTGGAGGGCAAAGCTTAGAAAGTTAAGTGACATATAATAAATCAAATGGCATAACATTAACATAAGATGAACGACGTATCTTGGTGATTTATACTTGCTTATAATGCTTATAAGAAGTTTTTAAAATGCAACCTTTTTTGTGAAATTTATACTTTTCTTCAAGACAATTTTTTATTTCATGGTATTCTCATAAATTTCATGCATGCATACACATCATTATATATCTTTGAAAGTGCTAAGTGTATTCTTAAATTTAGCATTCTACAAATCATGAATATAATGCTTACTTTTCACTTATGTATTGTTTGTTAATATTTCTGTAAATTTGTATCTTAGAATCTTTTTAAGAGGTCTTTATGAGAAGTTATGAGGTCTACTTATTTAAATCCTAACTTATATGTTGTTTCAAAGCTTTATATATATATTTAAAAAATATTGTTATAAATAGTGTTATGGAGATGAAAAACTAAAGAAATGTTTAAAAACTTGAGTTAATTTACTTCTTAAATATGGAGCATAAAGATAATTTTTGTGGTTTTTAAATTTTTTTTTTAAAAATAGTTAAAAATAAGATAAAAAGTTTTTGTTTCTGTTTACATTTTTAATTTCATTTTAGTTACCATTTATATTCTAGCTATTCTAATATTTTTATAATTTAAATTCTATTTTCAATTAAAAGATACAATATTGAGTTGAAGGATTGGCTGCAGATGAGATTTTTTCTTTTTCAACAGTTTTCTTTTCAGATTTGAAATGAAATAGTTTATTGTAATTAATTCAAACTATTTCTATTTAGCAACCATCTTGTTTTGTATAAATAGTTTCTTCCTCTAGTGTCATTTTTTATTTTCATCAGTTTAATATTTTGAGCATTGCTGTTGATAATAGATCTAAGATTAAACAATTTGGGAAATTTATTCTAAATGCATTTTATGAAAAGTAGTTAGAAAATTTCTTTCTTTATAGTTATTCTACAGTATTTTTTATTTAAGCTGCTTATAATTTATGTCTTCGGCAGGCATTGTTAAAGCACTTCAGAAACTTTGGAAAAAGATTGAATATTTAGAACAGATTAGAATTTCTGAGAGAAAGTCTAAATCAAAAGAAATGCTAACAAGTTCTAGAGATGAAGGTAAGAATGTTTGTCTTAAATTGTCATGAGAATTTAAGGCATAGTTTTTAATTCTTAGTTTGTTTTGAAAGGAAAAGTTAAAACTTTTATGAGCTTTTAATACTGATTAGAATGTTTATTTTCAGCTCTTTAAAGATAGTTTTGATTATTAAAAATTTTACTTTTAATGTGAGAAACTTTAAATTTTATTGAGATTGTGCCAAACACAAGTAATAGAAAAAAAAAAAAAAAAAAAAAAAAAAAACTTGTCAAGATAATCTGGGTGAAAAAAAAAGAAACAGAATTTTTTTTTTCATTTATATGCAGCTTACTGAAAAAAAAACAAAACAGAACAGTAATATATGGAACAAATAATTAAATACACTATTTAAAAATAAACAAACAAATAAAAAAGCCATTTTAATAATTCAATTTTGAAATTTCAAATTCTTACTTGCCCAGAAAAAATACAATTTGATATAGTGCATTTTCAAATGTAATGATTAAATGTGACTTCAAATCAGGACTGTAGAGTTTTTTAAATTTAAAAAATGATTGTTTGCTTTAAATTGGATATTTTTAACAATATGTATACATACATAACTTCCCAGCACTGCAGTGCAACTAGTGGGACCAGGACCTACAGTGCTAATCTCTGTTTTTGAGACCTTGGACATGAAACATATGTCCTGGTTAGGTTGTTAACCTTACACAGAACCCCCAATGTTTAGTTCTCAAGCATGCCTGGTCTTCAGTTTGTCTACCTACTGAAGGGATGAAAGACTGAGTCAACCTTGCCGAGCCCGAGGATAAAATTTTAGACCTGTGTCTTCAGAGTACTACAACTTATATATATATATATATATATAACATTAATTTTTATTTTCTTTAATGATTATACAATTAAAACAAAATTTAATTGATACAAATAGCAACTTTTAAAAAATATTTTTAAACTACAGGTAAAGAATCATAACTTGGGAAATATATCAGAACATTTTATTGTGGAAAAAGGAAAAAAAAAACTTATTTTTTGAATAAATATCTTACAGTAGTATGGAATAATTTTATCTTTAATAATTGTTCATTTGCTTCATTAAGAATAATGTTACGAAAATGGAGCAACAGTTTTGTTTTCATTTATCTCTATTTAGATAAAAACTTTTCATTATTTAAAGTGATGACTCTTTTAGTTTCAGTTAATACACTTGCATACCTGCCAACTTGTATGATTTAGCTGTATGTGTATAGATTTGGGTCATGTTGTAAGATTTATGTTTCCATGTGAAAAAACATAAGTTAATATCTAAAATAAAATTGCAGAAAAAACTATTAAAAAATATTTTCTAACGTCTGAGATAAGAATGTGGTGACCATATATGCTTATTCTCTGTTTGCCATGCATAAACTTCTGCATCACAGAAATATCCTCTACTATTGTTATCACATGGTTTGTAGTCGAATGAAACTTTAAAATAACAACAGAATTTCAAAAGTTATGTTGTATATTCTAATACCACATAGCAGTGCAGAATAGGAGACAATACTCAGCACTGTACACAGGGAAAGAACTGAATTTAGAAATTCCATCCTTGATAAAAATATAGAAAATAATAGTTAAAACAATGATACTTGATAAAGATTTTATTAACTAAGGCAAAATCAGCCACATACAATAATTTAAAACACAAAAAGAAAGCTTTTTTTAAACATTTGCTCGTTTACTTATTTATTTATCGTGAATAGAACAATTTTTGAGGAATGCTCTTCATTCAAATTTATTATGTTATATTCATTCAAATTTTTGTCAAGTACTTATTTTAATTTAAAGATTTCAGTTGAATAATATTGACTATGATACTAGTTGCTTATTAGCATATGTAGAAATGTAATCACAAAAACACAAGAATAATTTGCAATTAAAATTCTTTATTGATATTTCTTTCATCTTCTTAGAGAAAAAGAGGAGTAAGCTTGTAACAATAAAATTACATAAAAAATCAAAATTTATTTTGCATATAATTCTTAAAATGTTTTCTTTGATTAGGATGTGTTAAAATATTATATATTAAATCTATCAGTATATATATATATATATATATATATATATATATATATATATATATATATATATATATATATATATATATATGTAAATTTTTTAATGTATTTACATCCTATATTTTTAATTTGAATATTCAATATGTGAAATTATAAGATTTTCAAAGTTGGCTATGCACTTGCATACTTTTCCATGCTAATACACATTTAGGAAGGGAGCAATTGTTCCTTTGTACAAAATGAATGTATTTGGATGTTGGTTTCAAAACCAACAATGTCTGTAGTAATTTTTATCATTTTATTTTTACTTACTGTACTGGATATCCTTCATTCAATGTTAAACCGTGGAAAATATAGCCTCCGCCTGGCTTACATTTTAAGAATTCTTTAAAAGAAATTATATCATGTGACAGAACAACAAATTATATAAAATGTTATATTTACTTTTTTTCCCTTTTTTTTATTGCTAGTAAATGTTTTTATTTGCATTTTAAAAAAATACTAAAATATATTTTTTCCAATGTTTTTAAAAGCGGGAAATAAAATGTCATAAAGAATTTTCTGTCCTATCATATGGCATAATTGTTTTAAAGAGTTCATAAAATGCGAACTGGACAAAAAGAATTTTATTTTTCCCATAGGTTAACGAGTGAGGGGAATCCAATATGCATGTACAGATCTATATTAAGATTTTTCGGAGATATCAATGTGTATCTTATGTCTTTTATTACATTCTTTCTTTATGGGCATATTTCTTTGGCAATGTTTGTATATATATATATATATATTTAATATATACATATATATTAAAGAGGTGAAGGAATCTCACTTTCTGTATTCCACTTTGCTCTTCAGAAGGGTTTCTTCAAAATCTAATTGGCCTTCAATATTTCCTTAAAAATAAAGCTATGAAAAATACAGTTGTATCAACCCAATGAAGTAATTATGCTTAATTTACATTAAAAAGTTAAACATCTTTATGAAGCTGTGCATGCAATTTTGTTAAATTATAACAGACATTTTTTTGTAACTGGAACAAATTGATTAAATCAATGCTTTTTAAGGGAGAAAAAATCAATTTAAGTCAGTGCAACCCTGCTTGAGATTTATAAGAATAAAAATTTACTATTAATAATTCCACTTTGCTTTTTCAAAGTGAATGTAAAACTTATAAAATCTCTAAAGGATTAAAATTTCAGAAAGAAATTTAAGATTTTCCTCAATTTTCAAGTAATCAGCCAAGATTCAAATATTAGGCTTATCTTGTTTTTTGTATATAAAATAAATATCGGATTGGAAAAGTATTATAAAAGATTATTTTGATGTAGAATAATAAATAATTAAAAATGGAAAGTTTATGGGGTAATTTGAAAAAAATATGTTTACATGATTTTTTAAGAAGTTATTTATTATTAAAAAAACATGGTTTTTATAAAAAAAAGAGTATTATATCTTATGAAACAACTTGCCATTGAAAAAAATCACTATTGAAACATATGAAGAATTAGTACAGGCCTACCTTTCTATTCAAGTTATTGAAATACAATTTGCCTTTTGTACATAGTTCTACCAATTTTTCAAAATTTTAGTATTTATTTTTTCAAGTAATTAAAAAAATAAATTGTCAAATGATATAAGATTGCATAAATAAATTCTCTACAAATTAATATTCATTTTATTTGATATCTCCGTATGCACACAATATTGCTTAGTCGACATATAGCTTCAAGAATTTTGAAAGATGAGTTACAGGAATGTAAAGTTATTCTTTAACACCCCCCCCAAAAAAAGAGGCATTTAAGTATGCAAAAGGTAAAGTAGTCACCACTACACAATTTCCTGTTTTTTATTCATATGAGATGATTTCCTTGTGGAAGAGAAAGATGATTATGAAACAGGAATTAATTGTCCTTTTTATATACATTTTGCCTCATAAACAAAATATTTGAATTTATTTCTCAATCTGTCTAAAAAACTGATAACACCAATTTAAAAACATACAACTGAATATATGTTTCATTCTTTTCAGCATTTGAATTGAAAAATTTTAGCAGTTAATTTAATTTATATTTGTAACAACTTAGCAGTTTCGTAATGTCTTTTCTGAAGAGAGATCTGGAAGTAAATGATTATTAGTGCATTGTATTAAACAAAGACATGATTAAAGGCAACATTAATGGTTTAGTTGGCAATAGTTTGTACAAACTCTCAACAATTTAATAACATAAATATTTTATATACTAAATAACTAAAACAAATCTTATTAGTTACCTTTGGAAATTTTGTGAATAATCATGTAGTTTTTACCATTTCTTGGAGCAATTTGACTATTTGACTAAGTAATTATGTAGAGAACAAAACAATATATATATAAATGATTTTCCATTGTGTAGCCGAAGTATAAAAACAAATACAGTTATATATAACTGAAACTTAAATTAGAAGTGAAACCCAAAGGATGAATTATTTGGTATATGTCTTTTTTAAATATGCAGAGGATTTTTTGTTACTTAAGATACATGCTAATATCCTGTTGAATTAATTTAACTTCTGTTATTAGTTGCTTATTAGTATACCAAACAGATGAGACAATATTACACATTTCCAGATCACCACTTGGACAAAATTTTGATAATTTTGTTCAATATAATTTAGACAAAATTAGTTTATCAAACTTTGAAAAGTTTTTACTTAATGAATTTCTATACTATAATAAATGAATAAATTACTATAACAAATGAAAACTTTTACAAATAGATCAAAATATTTAGAACATTCATCTGGTTAGTATAAATTCTGAAGAAAAAAAATACTGACCATGGTTTTTATTAATAGACTAAATGTTTATTTTTACTAAAGAAGTGTTTATATTTTTAAAAGTGTAGATCTTAAAACACTAGTTTATAGCCTGCCATAGGATGGTATCCATAAATTTTTTTAATTTTTCAGAATTGTACCCTATGAGACAGTTAAAAAATGGTTTGTTTTTTGGCTGAGAATTATCTGGTACACGCTCATTAATTTGTTTATCTTCATACTCCTCTAAAGTCTCCCGATACTGTGAATGCAGTTTAGAATCATGTTGAATTCATTTAGTCAAACTGTATGGTTATGTATAAAAAACAAACACATAAACGAACAAACTCCTTAATTTTCAAAGATTTATAACTTAAACGCTAGATATTTATTAGTCCATGAAATAGACTAGTAGACTTTTATGAAAGGAATTTGTTGTTAATACCAGTGATAAAATTTTCATTGCAACAAAAAATAATTGAATATTAAATTTAAAATTATCACATATGTACATAATCTATTATTTAAGCCAAATATATAAGAAAATTATTTACATAATATCTAAGTTCAGTAATAAAACGTATGAAAATAATGCAGACAATATATAAATAATTTAAAATAAGAAACAATTAAATGAGATGGTTAAAGGAGTGACATCATGATGCTAGAAGAAATGTTATTTTTACCTATTTATTATGTGATAAGTTTAATCGCCTGCTCCTAGCCAGGGAAAATAAGGCTTGGAATAATGGCATTAAATGCTCAAAAAAGGGGGGGGGAAGGGGGGATTCCTAACGTTTTACTCATTTTGAATTTTGCCTAACTCATCAAGAATCCACTATGGATGCCTCTATCCATTCCAGGTCCAACTGCTTCATAAATTTGAGGACAGACAGATAACTTAGGCGTATTATTATATAGAGGATTTTTTGGGTGCATAGCATATTATTACAAACAGCATTTTAATCACATCTTTGTACACTGGCTAATGACTTTGAAACCTGTGAATATTTTCTTAAACATTGGTTATGGATAAGATTCATCCACAATGCAAATGGCATATACTAAATATGACCTAAGTCAGATGTAAAAGTTCATTTAAGAAATATATATTAGAAAAAAAGAAAAAAAAAAGACTTGTTGAATATATTTAGCATGTGTTGGGATTTCCCAAACAGAAGGTTTTGCTGAATTCTCAAAAGCTGTGAATTTCAGTATGTTTGATAGTTTGAAATAGAACCCACAACATTGTCAAAAATAAGTAATCAGGGTGAAACATAAGAATGCATTAGTGCTGTCTCAGATTAATGATAGAGGAGAAATCTTATTAAAACTTCTTTCAATCATGGTACAGAGAATTGCTTAAAGGTGGTTTTTTTTTAATTTTTATTTATTTATTTTTTTTTATACCACTGAAGACATCTTAATTTCAGTGAGGGATTCACTTCAAGTAACACACAGAGAAATATAACTAGATATGTAAATACTGGAAAATTGTGTTTTGGTCTGATAACTATCTCTACTCTTTGTTGCATCAGTAGTAAGGGCAGAGTTTGGTAAGAAAAATTGGCAGCCATGTGGTTTATAACAAAATCTATATTTCTCATATGTGTTCATCTTGTTTTATTTTCATAGTCTGGTGGATTATTATAATAGAGTATGGTGTTCTGCTGTTTAAGAATTAGTGTTTCTGGAAGGTACAGCATTGACTATGCAATACTCGTATCCTTTTGATTATTCTGAAATTTAAAATTTATATTCTTAAAATGACATCTAATACAATAATGTAACTACAGTGGTACCTCTAAATACAGACAATGGCAAGGCCAGGTGCTTTTGTCCTTTATTGGGAGATGTTTGCGGTTAGGAAAAATAAATTTTTCTTTGGTTTTTAACATGACAAATCTAAAAATGAATGACTGCTATTGCTGATACATATCAAGAAACATGCAAAGAGATATATTAATGACTGTATGAAGCTTGCATCTCTCCATAAAAAAAGTAAATTAAGGTCATTGCTATTATTAATACATACCCCCCTCCCCCCCCAAAAAAAGTGCAAAGAAAATACTTATATTAATAATTTGTATCACATTTGCATCACAAAAAATGCAAATTAAGACACTGGTAAAAATTATTAAAATTTAATTAAAATACAATAACTACTACTCAACAAAGAATTAGTTTAATCAAAGTTTGTGCCAAAATAAATGTTAAACAAATTAAAACAGTCTATTAAATGATTTTGATTAATTTTTTTTTGTTACACAACAAACTTTTTCAAGGTGAATTTCTGAAGCATTTACCATTTCAAAGCCCTTATCATCCATTGCTTAACAAAAACTTTTGGAGTTGTTTAGTATATCTCAGTACTTCTGAAAATCCCCATTCCTTAATTTGTACCTTATATTTTTGTAAGCAATTTCATCCTCGTCAGGAAAACCATTCTCAGAAAAATAAATATTTCAGTATTGTCTCTAAGAATGAAGTTGGAAGCACCTCAAGCCCTCTCCCTCTCTCCACAAATCATTATTAATTTTGACATATTTTTCAGTGCTAACATTATAATCTAGACTTATCACAAACGTAAGCTCTTCTTTACTCTTTTAATTTTTTTTTGTTTCATTCTCAGCTACTATTATTACAAGGGATTATTTATAAATATAAATATGTTAAGTAAGAGAAATATAAAAAAAAAATAAATGTTTTAAATATTCTGCTGTATTACATTTCTCAATCTGAAAAATCTTTTTAGAATCATGATGAATATCTAATTTGCTTCTGTTTTGAAAATGTAGGCAATATATGCTAATTTTCAATTAGAAAAAGACGTTTAAATTTGATTTAAGATTAAAGTAATTTATACCAATCACCAAAATGAATTTTCTTTTTACTATGTACTCAGTAAAAGGCACCTATTTATAAGTGCAAATGTATTGCATTCTGCTAAGATCTATGAAAATGTCAACAACTCAATGTGAGAGATTATCAGTCTCTGACCTAATTTTTAATATAAATTATTTCCTTTTTTTTTCTTCCCAGACTTGACTGTCACAGATGTTCAGTATAAATTGCTTCTCCTACAATTACAATATGTACGCAGCCTTTTAAGACAAAAACTTCCCAAACATTCCATAGTTTCTCATTCAAAAATTATTGATGGTGGCAAAACTTCTGATAGAAATGATGCAAGCAATACTGAGGATATTTATCACAAAGGTGTTTCTCAAGAGACTCAAACTGGTAGTAGTTTGATTGAAGGATGGAATCCATCTTCTAACTATTCAATATCTAGAAATTCGCAGAGAACTGATTGTCAGGTAATGCAAGCTTTATTTTTTGTTTGAGTTTATCAATTATTTTATTCATAGCTAGCTATTGACTTTATTGAAGACTGGATACCAAACCTTAACTTTTACTTTGGTATGCAGAAGGGTCTTTCATGGAATATTTATTTTTTAAAATAAAATGTCTAATACATATGACTTAGCCTGAACATGTTCCTTTAATGCTATAACTTAAATAACTTATTGAAATTATCATGTAATACTGAATTCATCAAAACGGTTGAATTGCTTGAAATTAAAATTGTCAGATAAAAAATATTTTGTGAGTAATAAAGCTTTATTCTCCAGTGTCAGAGAATACCATTTCCTCTCTTAAAGTGATAAAAAAATTAGAAAGTTTATATATAATAACATATCAAAGAATATACAACAATATACTCATGAAATAGTTGCATACAGAAAGTGAGTGTTAGAAAGTAGTCAGCCAGCAGTACACATCTAGCAATGAAATTTTTATGTATTCACTTCATCACTAACCTTTCTCAGTAATCCTTCCCAAGCTGTCCTCCATTCAGAAACTGATTTCGAATTTTTTGTCTTAAGTATGGCAAAATCTTTCCATCTCTTTTTAGGTTACAGTTATTATAATAATATATCTTGTTAATGCCCATGAAGTTAATTTTAGGGATATCTTAAATTTGGCTTTCACATGAATGCAGAGAGCCCCTGCATTATGAGCAGTCAAATCCACAGAATTTGAAAATAATAATAATAAGCTATTCTTTTATTTCTGCCTTATGCTTTAACCATGGGAAAAAGCATATATGCAGTTATGAATTTTATAACTAAATAATTTATTGGTGTGTTTTAATAGCTCAGAACCTTCAAACTTAGGGTATGAAGATCATTCTAGAGAGATGTGTTAGGCTTACATATATCTGAAATTGTATAGCTTGCAATTATATGCAATTTTTCTACATCAATTCTGCATACCTAACTATAAACAGTGAAAGAAAAAACTTTATGAAAATTTTGTATTACCATAGTTTATTTGTTAATAGTTTTTTTAATTATACTGGTAAAATAATATTAAGTTAAAAAATATTAAATTGATCAACTGTTAAAGCACTAATTATTAGTCATGTTATTGATAATAATAAGTCTCAAGATTTGTAAAAAAACAAGTACTACCTGTTCTTTTGTAAGTAAAAAATGCTCTCATTTGAGTGATACATGTTTAATGCTTTTAACACTTTTTCAATAAAAGGAATATGTGTACCAAATTTATATGAAATTAGATATGAAGTTCCCTAGTATAGTTTTGAGTGATGGTAATAAAATGATCTCTTTTTAAGAAATGTCCAAAATATTTGTATTAAAATATTTCTGCATTTTAAAAAGGCACAACAATAATGTGGTTTTGTGAAATTGCTTACTTTAAGACTAAAATAAAATGACATACTATTATATAGCATTATAAATATAGCATTTAATGAATACAAATATTTAAATAATTATGATAATTTAAAATTTTATATAGCTTTTTTTCTATGTACAAAAAATAAGAATTATTTCTGTATTTTTAAGGAGTTTACGCTATAGGGTATAACTAATTTAACCTTAATCTTTGAAGAAAATATTCATTTCACTGATACATATGATTGTTTCCTATATATGATAATGCATATTTATAAAAATACCTAAATATTTTAGGCTACTGTAGATAGTCATCTGCTCAAATCTGGAAGACCCAATGACTGTTCATCTATAACAACTAAAATTCCTCAAAGTACATCAAAGCCACATTATCACCTGAAATTAAATGATGTACCATTTATTCTGGGAGCTGTAGGTACCCTATTTACAGTCTTGTTAATGAATAGCTAGTAATGAGTATCCTTAAGAAATAAGTTTTGCATTTATTTAACCCTTTTGTGGGCCGTGGGAAGATTACTTCCCACCTACACGATCTTACAAAATACACCTGTGGGAAGCACAAAACCCATTCTAATATATTGGTCTTGTTATTGAAGCAACGGGAAGACTGATTCCTGCTTCGTTTTTGTGCTGTTATCAATTGTTCAATCGATTGAATAAAATTAACAGCTCTGTTTTGAAAGTTTGGAAATGTGGAGTGAGAAATAAATGGCCCTCAAAAGGGTTAAATAGTAGACAAAACCATGATGTTTCTATCTCTTAATATAACCAATTTCCTAAAACACTTAGAATGAAACTATGAAAACATATTGTAGTCTCTGTTAATGAACAAAATTTAGTAAATATTTGTTATAGATTAATATTTCCTTAGAGTTTGCAAATCCCATGATTATAAGCTTTAATTTAAATGATATGAAGTAGGGAAAGAAATTCATTGGTAAATTTAAAGTGCATAAGAAAGAAATTTGCACATATATGTACAAGCATTCATATTTTTCAACCATTGCATTTAATATGCTATTAAATAAGCTATTTAAATTTAGCACAAACACTGTTATTAATTTTTTTTTTTTAAGTTTTGACTCATTTAGTATACTTTACATAAGAAATGAAATGATTTTTTTACTAAACATTTTCTATTTATTCAAGAAACTATAAATAAGAATAAAAATATATTTAATGCACAGTATCATGATAACTAAATTTTTAAGTTATTTAAAAATCTAAAGAACTAGTAATATCTCTAGGAATTTATAAATTAAAGTTCCATTTTATACTACAAATATTTTTTTTAAAAACCAACAAAACATTTTATGCATATTTTTTAATAACTTTACAGTCATCTACTGCAAGTCATTCTGTTGTGGCTAATGTACAAAATATTATTGCTATGATGAAATCTCATAATAAAGCACTTTGTGGTCCAAAGCAACATGTTTCCCGATTACCTGCAAGTACAAGTTTAGCAACTGTAGATTCACATGATGCTACAAAAATGTTAAATGAATTATCCCAAGACTTATATCAACTTGCACTGTAAGTATCAAATTTTATTAATTTGAAATTATATGTTATGTTAGGATAAGGAGTAATATAAGTTGTATCAAATATGAAAAAAGAATTTGTGCCACCACTCTTGGAAGATCTAAAATTTTTTAAAGCACAGTGAGATTACATATACCGTTTCTTTCAATGAAGAATTTTCACTAGAGCAGTTAGAAATTGAATTGAGGTAAGAACCTTTAATGCCATTTTAAAAGATTTTCTTTTATGTAGCTCTGCTTGTTTATTAAAAATGGTATTTTAGTTAAACAAAAATTAAGAAATCCATACAAACATGCAGAGCAGCAACTGCACTGTATGCAAACTTTTAAAACCTCTTTCACACAGGAGATGAATAAATACTAATGACTTAGACTTAATAATAATAAAAGTTTAATATTCACCTCATATTTGGTATACATAAAATATTAACAAAATCGATTAAGAAATTCTGTATAGGTAAAAATAAAGAAAAATGAAGTTGATGAAATATTTCAAAGCTGTTTTGATATATCAGGAAAATTGGGAAAAAAAACTCTTTCCTTAATCATTTATTTTAATTCCTGATTTGTATTTTTTTTAAATTCTTGATTATATATTGTACTGTTTATAATTTTATTTAAAAAATAGTACATCTAATTACTACCATACACTTTTAACATATTTTTAGTATTATCATAAAGTTTAAGATATGTTCATCTCCCTCCATTTATATTCCTGTAACCTATTATTGTAAACTTAATATAGCAAATACACAACTTAGTTTTAAACTGAATGCTACCAATCACAAAATGTCAATTTTTTCCAGTATTCACCCTGATCTTTATCCATCCACACCAGTGCTTTCTGACTTTTCTTAACTTGGCACTTTACAAACGTTTTGGGGTGGTAATTATAAGGTCAATTTTGTTAATGACATTTATATTACACAATGAAAAATATGAAGATAATTCTTTTCAATGGTATAAATATATGCCAGCAATAATTTAATAAACTCTAGTAATTGCTATAAATTTTAGTAAATATTTGTGTAGTAACCTAACTGCTAATTATTTTAATAAATCTAATTATTAGCCAGTATAAAGGAAATTCAGTATTTTGAACTGTATTTGTGAATTGTATGATAGTTTCTTTAATTGGAATATGTCACAGTTCTCAAATAATCTTGTTGATTAAAAAAAAAAAAAAAAATTTTTTTTGACATTTAATTTTTTATATAATTTATGACGTTTGAGTTGCCTATCTAGCAAATAAGTAAGATTTTTTCATAATGATGTATAAAAATAAACACTACTTTTTAATGAGGTAAACAAGTAAAAATGTGTGCATTAAGCAACGATATAATTATCCATTTTTAACGAAAAATACCTATTTTTTAAGCTACTCTTTTTTGATAGGAAACAAAAACCAATTTGAGGGCTGTTAGTTAGACAGTGCTGATCTACACTATACTTTTTGAAGTATTTTTTAAGTATTCATTATTATGTGGTTCCACATAATAGGTCAGACTTAAATTCCAATTTAAACCTGACTACTCCATTTAAAACAGTAAGAAGCAAGAATTTAAAATTTTTATTTATAAATACTAAATGCTTTCTTAAATAATCCTTAATTATTTTAGTTTCACACATTTACTGAATTTTTATTAGCTGTAACTTAAAAGTAGCTAAACTGTGTACACATTGAATATAACATCAATGCTGTATTCTAGATACAACATTGATGCACAGATTACAACAATGAGTAAGATATAGACTATTATTGAGAGTGCAGTTCAAGAAAACTGACAAAAACACTTATTTTGATTAAAGTTTAAGTAATTTAATTTTTATAAGAGAAAGTTTTTCTCTTTATTGCTGTACTGGTATTTTCTATGTGAATCTGTAACTAGAAATTAAGCTTTTCATCAACTATGTTAAAATGTTTAGAAATGATTTTTTAAAGAAATTTGCAGAAAAAGAGAATATTTTTATGTATTCCTCTTTCAGGAAGCAAGAAAAACTTGTCAAAAGATTTGATCTGGTACAAGGAAAAAGACATGACTCAAATTTGACCAAGGATTTTGAAGCGAAAAATAAAAACAGAGTTAATATACCAGTTAGTATCCTAAGAATATTTATTTTATCTTATTTTTTGCTAATATTATAACATGTTTTGTTAAGAGTAATCTAACAAACTCATTTAATATTAAAAGATGTTAAAAAAGCAAATTTCGATATCATGTTTGACATTTGAACAATTGTAAATACTTAAAATAGTAAGCACATTTTCTATTAAAATATCCTTCAGTATCTTATCAAGAAATACTAATTATGTATTAAAATAACTATTCAACTACAGTATACTCCCAAAACCAGCATATGCACAATTTTTATTGATATATGGAAATTTATAATAATTTTTTTTTTTTTTCAAAATGTCATGGAGGGAGAAGGGAGAAACAATCACTAGTCTTGCTGGCATATTTAGTTTGGTGTGGAGCGCTACAGTCTACTGTTTTGCTCATGAGGACTAATGAGACCAGAACTTACTGCTTAAACCCTATTCTGAATGGCTACAAGCATCCATGCCAGCAACAGGATTTGAACCATAAACTCCAGTACCAAAGAGCAACATTCTACCATTTGGCCTAGATGGCATAGAGAAGTGATTGTTTTAGGAATTTTATTTACCTATCAAATGAAATGTTACTCAGCAATTCAAATGGACATAATTTAACCTGATTATAAAAATAAAAAAAACCCTATAAGTATTTAAAGTATAAAGAGTGCAGCCTTTTTTTTTCTCTTTAAAATTTAGCTATACTATTTAAAACTAAAAACTTGCTTCTACAGCTATTTCTCTAATCAAGCTTATATTAGTACATTGGAAGTAAAGGACACCATGTCCATGTTTTAAAATGTAAGGCTGCATATTCCTGTATGATTTGTTTTCACCTTATGTGATAGAATCATTATCCCCATTTTCTAAAATTAAAAGACAGTAAATTGGAAAAGGCACTGTGAATAACTTGGTTTCAAGGTAAAGACTATCATTTGGACATAAATTTTTTTTATTTCTACTATATTTGTTAATTTACAAGCACTATCTTCCCTATTACCTAACATGTTTTTAAAGCCTATTCCTAAAACTCGCCTAACTTGAAATCTATGTAAATGTATCTTGAAAGAACTATAACATTTGTATAATACTTTTTTTTTTAAACAGAAAAACATTAAAAGATGTCGATCAAATTCAGAGTCTTCAATTAAGTTACAAGCTGAAGTGAAAAATTTTTCTACCATCAAAGAAAAGGATAGTGATCATAGTATACAGCAGAAGCAGAATACAAGAAGTCTGCCAAGTAATCCACCTATAATGGCTCGGCGGAAATTGCTACGATCACTCCAAAATTTCAAATCACATTTGTCAGAGGAAGATATTTCTTGGGAGTGAAATTAACTGCCTTCTGTTTCCAACTTTCTTGATAGAAATTAAGAAAATGAAATATTTCTGATTGTTCTTTAGTCCTTTATTTTTTTATGACCTCAAAATATATAAGCATTATACAATTATTAAAATAAAATTCTAATAAACAAGTTGTAGAATTTTGTTTTCATGCATCTTCTATACACTTAATTATACTAAATTAAAAAATTTCAAATATATGATAAAAAGAACTATAAATTCTTTTTGTTGAAAAATAAATGCATTTTTTTTTGCAATATCAGTCACATTTCCTAGAATAGAAATGGCAAAAATATCTTCAGGTTTCATTTTTAGTGTGTGTGCGGGGAGGAGGGGGAAGATGGATACTTTATTATTCAGTTGCTAAAAGTACTGTTTTGTCATTTAGTACATTATGCCAGTTTTCATGCCCTCACATTAAGTCATGTTTTATAACTTGACATTTTTCTCTTGCACTTCAATTAGTTACACCCTGTAAAATTAATGTATTTTTAAACCTCCCATCCATTTCAAAACATTTATTGCTTGAGGGAAATTTAATTTTTCGGATATTCAGCTTGATAGTCTGATATTTGGGATTTTAGAGTAGATATCAGGATGGAGTTCCAGGTCAGGTATTTGCTTCAGCTGAAATCACACATTTTCTGTAAAAAACTTTAGTATTTTAATACTAACATTTTTATTTTACATGTATTTACATATTTTACACAATTTTGCTTATGCAGAGAATCCTTTTTACAGACATTATTGTAATGAGGTGATTAAAATTTTATATATAAATTGGACTTCATTACAATTATTCCTCCTGTTTCATAATGTCCAAAATTGGATTTCACAATAATATTACCAATTCACAAAGTGCACTAGTATTTGTCATTATTATCCAGCATAAATGCAAGGTAAAATTAATGATGTTTATTAGCTATAACATCAAAACTGTTGGATAAATGTACATTTGACAGAAGATATTTTTCAAGAATAGGATTGTTTTATTTAGTTTACTACTGTAATTTTTGCATAATACCAATATACTAACATTTATGCCCAAATTGTAATACCACGAAGTTGACACAAACACTAGATAAAAAATTTCAAAACTTTTGAGATTCCTTATTAAAAAGTTTCGCAATTTTTTTTAAATGTGGTCTATGCTGTAAATTAAGTGTTAAAATTACATTGGATAATATAAATGATGCAAAATAGATCTAGGAAGATAATCAACATATACTTTAAAGATGTTTCTGCTCCTATTCAAGAAGTGGAGAATAATAATAAAAAAAGACTAATGTTCAAAATATTTTATTTTAAGTAGAATCTATACAACCCGTTTTTGGATATCTTTTGCATAGTTTTATGATGAAAACAAATTATTTGACGATGGGAATGTTTACTTAGAACATTTACTTTGAAACACCAATCACACCACATGCTAATCTTCCACCTGCATTACCAGTAGTTTTGCTAAGTTCATGACCCCCTTTTCCTAGGTCATCAGGATCAGCATGCACCTAAAAAATAGTTCTGTAAATATTTATTGAAATCAAGATGAAATTAAATACAGTTTTTAGTTTTCACACAAATGATTTTAATTTTTTAGGCATGCAAGTTGTCAGATACCTTAAAAAATCACCCCCTCTTTTTTTTAAATAAATCAGGATTAAAAAATTGTTAAAACAGCAAAATAATGTCTGTAGTTCCCAAACATTTTTGAGTTAAACCTATGAAAAATAAATAAAACTAATGTAACTGCATTATTGAACAAATTCATGTATTTGTTGTTATTCACTTTCAGGGTTAGCAATGACCTGATAAATCAGAAAAAGTATAGAATAATTTTCAAATGTTAGGAAAAAGCTTAAAATAAAGAAAATAATTAAAGGCTAAATTTTGAAACTATTTCTAATTAAAAAAGGACTTAATTCCCTAAAAGAGGATAACATTGTAAAGATCAAATCAAAACCTTTTAATTGAATGTCTGTAAAAGTGTGTCACTTTTTTTATTATTACTTAAAAAAAAGCAAGTGTTATTTTTTATATAATAGAATTTTTTAAAAATTTTTTATTGTCATAATTTTTATTGGGTTCATCATTTTTCTCCGACTTGTTAAAAATTCAGTTAAATCAACCTAAAGAGAGCACCTCAGATAGATACTACTTTTAAGTTAATAATGCTTTTAAATTAATAAGTTTAGGATATCATGGCTCTCTGTAAAGTTGTGGCACACACTTTGGGAATAACTGAACTTTTTTAAGCTCAGTTACAGTTCAATTTTTTGGGTCTGATATACAATTGAATAATTATCTACTAAAAAAAGCTTTAAATAAAAATTTTTGATTATAGGTCCATTTTTTTTTTGTATAAAGGTTATTAAATCTGGAAAAAGTGAGGCAATAAATGAAAATTTACTCTTTTTCAGCCCCCTTTTTTTTAATCAACACTAGTCATCAAAATTTTACACCATAAAAGTTAATTTTTTTTTAAGATTCATTTTCATATTTTCGTTGAAATACTTCCTCCCTCAATACAGCAAGCAATACTGACATTATCCTAATGCCTTAACATGGCTTCGAACCTGTTACTAATTTTAGCATCACTCAGCGAACAGCTTATGATATGCTATGGATGCAAGTAACATTATTCCTGCTGGGTCCTTGTAATTTAGAAGCAGGGACAAAGCAGAAGACCCGTAGAGGTGTCGTTTGAGAACTTTGATGCCATGAACATATTTTACATGCCCTAGTCACCTTTAGCACTCATAGCAGATTTTAGGTGGGCTCCAGCTTTGAACCTGCAACCTTTCAGTTACAAGATTGCTGCCTTTGCTGACTGAGCTACTGCGGCTCTTGTTTAAATACTTATCAACTGTGAAATCAAATTCAGAAAATATTGATCATTTCTCAGCAATCAGTTGCTACATCTGCATAAAACAAATAATATTTTTAAAATATTCATAATACAAGTTCTTTTAAAGTAAAGTGTTAAGTACTATGTATCAGTGTTCTGTACTCTAAACAAATTATAAAGGTAAATTTACTAAATTTTCATAAAGAAAATAACTTAAATCTTAATGCTACATGAAAAGGTTTCTAAAAAATTAAATTTATAAGTAAATTTTCTTTTTTTTTTTATTTAAAATGAAATGTTTATAATTTGACTATGAATTTGAAGTCTTACCACAACAGATCTTCCAATTATTGACAAAGGTCCAGTAAGAGAAATCAATTTATCAGTAATGTCTACTTTAGCTACTCCATCGTCTCCAGCTTCTACATTGCCAAGATCTCCAACATGTCTGAATAAAGAAAACAAATTTAAACTAAAAAAATACCATTACATTCTAATTTCAATTGCAACTGTGGAACCCAGGTGGCAGTTATTTAATTACATAAGTTAAAAACAATTTACAAATATAACAATTATATGAACCTTCTTTTTGTATAAGTCTTATTTTGCAACAATTTAAACTTATCTACCAAGCATCCACATATTGATAGTTACAGATTTTACATGTATTAACTTAAAAAATTACTAAAATAAAATTAAAAATTTTAGAATAATACAGAATTAATATTTTTATTGTGTATTTATACTACAGAACAGCATTCATACATTCTTTAGTTTGAGGTGGTCCTTAAAAAAGCTAAGTACATTTGCTAAGAAATTATATTGTATGACCAATCATAAAATGAAATTTTAACAAAATATTTTGATTTAGCTTTTTATTTATTTATTTTGGGGAAGGGAGGGGAATTTTTTTTTTTTTTTTGTTTCATCAATATTTCTTACTTTATTCCCCCTATACATTTTCCTCCTTAAAATTTCATGATTTATTATTTTTATTATGATTCTAAATGAATACCTATGCAAAAAATGCATTATTTTACAACTTTAAAGATAAACACTTTGGTTACCTAGAATTACAATAGTTATTTCATACACAAGCAAAACACAATTGAAGCGAATATTTTTTTGATATTCTGTTTAATTAGAACAACTTTAAACTCCATGCTAAATAAAAAATTAGGGCCATACATCTACCAGAATGGTGATGCAGCAGCACTAGATTAATGTAAATTCAAAATAATGCTAGTATTCAAACTTGACCACCAGTTTTTAAATTAAAAGAAAAAGTATAAAATCATAAAAAATATTAATGCAATGAGTAACACTCGATAGGTTTTAAGAAACTACTAACTCAGTAATACCAATCCTACAATTAAACATAATACAAAATCTTTAACACACACGCATACATGTCTGCAAGTTACTGGATTCAATAATGAAATGAAAAGACTAACTAGCATAGTAAATCTCTAATAAACTTTAGAGCCTCATTTATTGAAAACAGTATTAAATCTTTTAATACAACAAAATATTCCATATGCATAAATGTTGTTATCTGAAGTGAAAAGTAATTCTTGCCTATTATCATCTTCAGGAGCACCATGTTCTTTGCCATGAGGATTGAAATGAGCACCAGCACTTATACATCCTAGAACAATGCATTACATTATGGTAAATACTTTAGTCCTATAATTGTATACTTAATAGAACTGCAATATTACTATAAATTATAACAATTATACAGACAGAAAAAGTTAAAAATACAAAATTAAACTCATTTTTAAACTTTTAAAATCATAAGAAAAGTTACCATTTGTATTATCTCCAAACTCATGAATATGAAACCCATGAAGACCTTTGCTCAAAGAACTGATTTCTCCTGTAACCACAACAGGACTTCCTTCACCCTAAATAAAAATTATTAATAAAAACAACTAAAATATTTGTACAAGCAGGTTTTTTGGCACAATAAAATTGATATTCTCAGGGTAAAATACTATCCATATAGACTTTTAATTAAATATTAATTTGTTTTCCCAACCTACCTATTTACTGTAAATTAAAAACTTGTGCTTCATAGCTTAAGATATATAACTACTGATAAAAACAAACATGTATTAAACATAATACAAAATCTTTAACACACACGCATACATGTCTGCAAGTTACTGGATTCAATAATGAAATGAAAAGACTAACTAGCATAGTAAATCACTAAATAAACTGAAGAGCCTCATTGATTGAAAACAGTATTAAATCTTTTAATACAACAAAATATTCCATATGCATAAATGTTGTTATCTGAAGTGAAAAGTAATTCTTGCCTATTATCATCTTCAGGAGCACCATGTTCTTTGCCATGAGGATTGAAATGAGCACCAGCACTTATACATCCTAGAACAATGCATAACATTATGGTAAATACTTTAGTCCTATAATTGTATACTTAATAGAACTGCAACATTACTATAAATTATAACAATTATACAGACAGAAAAAGTTAAAAATGCAAAATTAAACTTATTTTTAAACTTTTAAAATCATAAGAAAAGTTACCATTTGTATTATCTCCAAACTCATGAATATGAAACCCATGAAGACCTTTGCTCAAAGAACTGATTTCTCCTGTAACCACAACAGGACTTCCTTCACCCTAAATAAAAATTATTGATAAAAACAACTAAAATATTTGTACAAGCAGGTTTTTTTGCACAATAAAATTGATATTCTCAGGGTAAAATACTATCCATATAGACTTTTAATTAATTATTAATTTTTGTTTTCCAACCTACCTATTTCCTATAAATTAAAAACTCATGCTTCACAGCTTAAGATATTTTACTGATAAAAACAAACATGTCAAGTTTTATAGCCAATTTACCATCTGCAAAAATATTTTCTTTAATCTTTAGTCTGGTTTGAGCAAAATTATACAAAAACAGAAATTTTTAAAAAGTTTTAAATCAGCTCTCTGTCAACACAATCATCCAGGGGTTCCAGTCTAACCCAAAGTAGCATGGCCTTCAAAAAAGCATGAATAAGCACCACCTGTGATGTATTTTAGTGTGTGAACTTCATAAGCAGGTTTAATAGACCATTAAATCTAAGTGATAGCAAGTCTTAGGAGGCATACTATTTTTGTTTAAAATCCTGTAAAAGATATTCTTACTACTGGAAGTTTTGATTTCCAAACCTCATTAGTTAATAAAGCTCATTAGAGATATTATTCTTCCAACCCCACTCAACTATGGATCAACTATAAATATTCTCAACTACAGATTTAATCAAAGCTTAAAAAAAATTATCAATGTTGAGAAATATAAGAAAAATTTTCCAACAAAAACTAAATTATAACACAGTGATAACTGTGTAAAAGAATAAAAAGAAATAAAATAAGAAAATAACCATAAAATAGATTATATTTTTATAAATAATAAAAAGGGTTACAAAACAAAATAGAAGTAAATAAGTACAGATAAATTAAATTTTGACAAAGATTTAAGTCATTGTACCTGCTCTATAAATGTATTAATGTTATGAGCAATTTTACAAATTAGACAGAAGGGGAAAAAAAAAAAAAAAAAAAGGAGAGAGAGAGAGAGAGAGTGAAGAACTATCCTATGAAATTGAAAGAAGGAAGAAACATTACTTTTCCGTAAACTGAAATTTCAGATATACCAATTTTATCATTGATATCATTGAGATATCCTGATTGTCTAACTTATGCTGCACAGATAACAAGTAAAATGACGACCTTCAATTATAAGAATAGAATTATAGCGGAAATTGACAAATTATGACGTACCAAACTTTTAGAACGAATTATTTCCCGGTTTGGTTTGGTTCTTATGAATCAAATGCTTACAGAATGGTTTATGTGAACCAAACAGAAAGTAAGGAATATAAAACTAGTCCAACTATTTTGATAAAGACTTACACTATTATAATTTATCTCTGATTGAAAAATAATTAGTCATTTTAAACTAATCAAGCTATTTTGAGAAAGAATCACACACTATTATAGCCCAAATAATTTATTCCTGATTGAAAAATAATTAGTTATTTAATAAGTAAACAATAAAATAGTTGCATTCAGTAACTCGAACGTAGTATTTCCAAAATGATTATAAGTCCCAAATCATTTGAAGAATCGAAACTAGATGACTATGCTCTGTTAATACACGACGAAACAATTCTGAAATAAACTAATCAAGCTTCCGGCATAAAGATTTAACATAAAACATTTCTTACCTCTTGGTTGAAAAAAACCGTGCCATTTACTTTTTCTCCTTTAAGAACACAAACTGCTTTCATTTTTCTATTAAGAACAGCAAAATTTCTAATGAATGAAAAATTACGCACAAATCTTAAAGTTACAAAAGACACGGACGTCTCAGTCACACCTCTCCACTAATCGAAAGATAAAATGATGTAATGCTAGAGTAGATATTCGAAACAAACAAATTATAAGGAAGTATCGAATTAAAATGTCAACTATCGATATTTCAATATTATTATTTTTTCTCTAAACTTCAATTTTAAATTCTTACTCTCATACTTTTATGAAAATATAGTTTATTTAAATATGCTACTAGTTATTAAAAATTTTTTTAAATAAGTATTTTCTTACATGAGCATAAGTCGTGCTGAATGGCAACAAATGCAGTCAAGATTTATGAATTATTTTCAAGAAATAGCGGGGTGAAATTAATAGAAATATTTTGATGAAATTTGATATTTCTTTGTAGGAACTTTAATTTATATAGTTACTGTATCGCCGTAAGGAAATATTATGCCTAAAAATAAAGGTTAGATATAATAGTTTGGGAATTTCTTTTACCATGTTGTTACTGCGTAATAAATTCAAGCATTTCTTATCTGAAAAATATCAAAAATTTATTATTATACTTTATATAGTAAAATATTTTTTTTCTAAACCTTTTACTGGGTCTAAATCTGTTTAACGAGAAATATAAATGTAATTTGTTGTAGAATACTATTGTTAAAATACTGTTATTGCTTTTAATCATATAGTATTGTGACTAGTAATTTTGTTATATATATATTTTTCGACAAATATCAAATTATAATTAAATTGGATTGAACTGCATTTCAGAATATTTATTACCGCTTTGTGAGTAGTTTGTAATTTGAAGTACTAAAACTGGGGATTGCTGTTATGTCTAGTTGCCAAATTTCATGCGTTTGTTTTATATTTAATCATAAACAGATTATGGAGGTAGTCTAGAGAACTTAAGTTTATACAATTTTATATTTATTATTGATTTAGTAGTATGTCCTAAATTTTGATTACATTTATGATTTCCATTCATATTTTGTGATTAAATAGGTAAAGGAGGTAAAAACAGAAGAAGAGGTAAGAATGAAAATGAAACTGAGAAGAGAGAATTGGTTTTCCGAGAAGATGGTCAAGGTAATTTTGTGAATATTTTGTATTAAAAAAGATGCAAGTTCATTTATTGTGATTTTGTTATGAAATTTAAACATAATTCTTTTCAAAATTGTCAAAAAGATTTATTTTACCCAAGAAAACTATCCTGTTCTTTTATTAAACGTTTTAGTTTTTGTCACGTCTCCAAGACTAAGGAATTGCAAGGAAAGATAAAAAATTTATGCTTTTACATAAAAAACAATTTATTGCACTTTAAAGCTTCAGCTTTTAACAGTTTATTATTTTAATTACTAAACATACTCAAGGTGTAAGGGTAAAGTTCTGGATTAACATTGATTTAAATAAATGTTATTAAAATTAATTTAATGTTAAATGGGGTTTTAATTTGTTTTTTGTGCAGACATAAGCATATTTATTCTAAATGATCATCTGCAGGTACTTTTTATCATTATCTTATTCAAACAAAGGTACTCTTAAATATAATTCTCTCTTAAAGTTATTTCACACATTATGAGGTAATTTCTACTCTGACGCAGTAAATAATTTTGCAAATGTATTTTCTTTGATAGGAATTATAACTTTTTTTTATCTTGAATAAAATAATTTTTCAATACTGGTATAGAGATCTTAATTCATAAGGCAGAATTGCTACAACTAACAAAAGAAATTTATTATTTTCAAATTCTTTGGGTCTTTCTGAAATATATAGTTTTATAATTAATTTCATTCTTCATGTGACATTCAATGGCTCATATGGTTTCAGTATTGTTCTCCATTTTCATATTTTGGTGCAGTTATGATGTAATTGTTCATTTATTTTATTGTGTGAATATAATTTTTTCCTCATGTGGTTATGTTTAAAATCCTAACAAGTCTACAAGACTGCATGTGAATTTTATTAAATTTTATAAGTATGCTAACAGTTTGAACATAACCATTTTAAAATTATTCAATTTCTCAAAATTGTATGAACATTTTTGATTTACATGTATTTTTAAATTCATTAGTATTGTTATTTTGTGTTTCTTTATCATTTATAATCTATTTGTAAAATATAAGACAAATTACAAAAAGAATTTGATTTTAGTTTATGCCCAAGTTGTAAAAATGCTTGGAAATGGAAGATTAGAAGCAATGTGCTTTGATGGCATCAAAAGACTTTGTCACATTAGGGGAAAATTAAGGAAAAAGGTAACTATTTAATATTGATATATCTTTTTCTCTGGTAAACATAATTAACTTTGGTTATGAATTGTACATAGACACCAAATTAATCAGAAAAATATCCAGTTAGTAAAAACATAAAAAAACTTTGGCATATTTGTTTTTTAATTATGCTTAAATTATTTGAATATAGTTTTATTCCCAGTAGAAAGCAATTTTACTTGTAGTCAGTACAGGGTGGTTACATAGAGTAAACAAGAGAATTGTCAGAGTACTTTTAAAATTTTGCAAAAATCGGGAAATTTTCCAAAAGTTCACAAGCTTTTGGAGAAAGGTTTTTTTCAATCTCCAAAAGTGCGATCACTGTATCAAGAATGGTATTTGTAATCATTTTCTTAAAAGGCCATTTTATATTTTCATTTTTTATATATTTTTTTATTTTATCAGGGTTTCCACAGTCATGAAAAGTCATTGAAAAGTGCTTAAATTTTCTTTTTGTTTTTTAAGGCCTTAAAAGTTTTTGAATTTTCTATGATGGTCATGGAATTTGAGGTCCGGTGCTTGATTTTTCTTTTTCAAGTCCCTGCAAGATGTTATGTAGCCTCCACACTATGGCCAATTGTTCACCACTTCCTAATGGGGACCTTGAACGATGGTTCAGGGGTTGCATCCACACGCTGGGCCACTCAATGAGCGAGCTCATGGATTCATCCATTGGGTCTACTGTGCACTTTAGTGGCGCATCTGGCTGCCTTTGACCTTTGGAGAAAAACCACCTCCGAAGCCATCGTTCGTCAAGGCTATTTTATCATTTTCTGCCATTGACCACTATAAGTCATACCCCCTCCAGAAGGTGGTGATGGCTTGCAGTGGACCATAGTGTGGAGGGGCCTTTAATTCATGTCTGCACTGAAAATTGAGAAGGATCGTTATCAGCAATTATGGGCGTGTCACTTGACTCATCTTTCAGGTACAGCAAAATGCACTAGCTACTGTTGCTGGCTTGATAAAATGTGATCTAAAAAGGGATATATAAAAATAAAAACTTTCGAATACTTTAAAAAGAAACTGTATTTTTAAACCAGTGTGCTTAATATGTGTGCTTAAAGCCCTTCGTTTTTTTTACACCATTTCAAAAGCCTGATTTTTTTTTTTCTGGGAAAAGAGTGAACATTATATACATAGTTCTACTGTTTTGGGGAGTTATTTATATATATATATATATTTTTCAATTATGAACACTGTATCAAAGAGGTGCTTAAAAAAAATCTCAGGTTTTGAAAAAGTCATTGAAAAGTGCTTGAAATTTTCAGAAGCAAAAGAGTGGGAACCATGTTTATTTTTATGTTTTTATTTATATATTTTTTATATTTTCATTTTAAGCAGGGTCTGTCTGGAATTTAGACAATGCCCTGTTTTTTGTGTAAATGGGAAAAAATTTTCTAATTTTTAACCTCAAGTTGTCATTAATCTGGTTGTTTTCAGGTGGAAGCCAAACTATGGCCAAATGGTTTAGGTGCTGATCTTTGGTACTGGAGTTCATGGGTTGTAACCCCACTGTGGCATGGATGTTTGTAGCTGTTTGGTATTGGCTTTAAGCAGTAGGTTCTGGTCTCATTAACCCTTGTGTAGCAAAAAAAAGTAGACTGTAGGTTTAGGTGCTGATCTTTGGTACTGGAGTTCATGGGTTGTAACCCCACTGTGGCATGGATGTTTGTAGCTGTTTGGAATTGGCTTTAAGCAGTAGATTCTGGTCTCATTAACCCTTGTGTAGCAAAAAAAGTAGACTGTAGGTCTCCAAACCAAACCAAATTTTCAGCTGTGGTGCTATTTTGTGAATTAATCTAGTGTAATGTTTTTGTAAAAATATACAACTTTACAAATCCAAAATTAGTACCAAGTTAAATTTTCATTTTAGAGAAAGTCTTATTGAAAAATACTAAATGTATATTAATTATTTATGTATATTTAAGTATATACTGATTAATAAATAAATTACACTTAAAAACTTTAAAATAAAAAAAACAGAAAAAAGCTGAAACTGTCCAAATTAGTATCTTAGCTGCTTTATGAGAGAGACAGCAAACTCCAAACATTGATTGTGTTCCCTTTCAATCCATTTTCATTTTAGGGAGGGTTTATTTGCTTTGCAAAAGGTTAATTTTTAAGGTAATACAGATTTGTGAAACAGCTTTTTTTGACAAGATGAATTAGTATAGGATGGTCTAATTGTAATATTTTGTAAAGGGTCTGTTTTTATGATACAATACTTTGTGAGGGTCTGTTATTGGACCCAAATTTTGCCTAAACAGACCATTGTTGAGGAATGTAATTTTTTAAATATCCATTGTGTATGTTAAATTTTGATATTTTTTAACATCTCTCAAAATAAAAAAATAGTTATGTAACCACTTTTATTTTCATTAAAAGTCATGACTTATGGGTTTTTTAGCATTATACTCTCATTGAAAGAATCTTGGTGTCATTAGGTATATCAAGATGGAGAAATTATGCCAGCATATACCTTGAAACTACATTGATTTATATAAATGCTAAAACTGACAAACCTCACCAGTATCAGGATGCAGCCTTTTCTAAATAAAATATAGAACATTTCCAAGGAAAGTCATGACTGCAGTATTTTGAAAAAAAAAAATTATGGTTCTTTTTTTTTTTTTTTTTTTTTTTTTAATTTATTTGGATTTTGTGGTAAAATAATCATTAGAAAATTTCATATGTAAATTGGGAAAAGCTACACTGTAACCACGTTCTGTTTTATATCTTAGTAGTTAGACTATTTGTAAATGATAAAGTTAAATGTTTTATGTAAATAGTAACATGCATTTACTATTTTGTGAATATTTTTGTTACTGTAATTAACTTATATTATTTGATTGGGATTCTTCACCCTTTCAAACAGTTTAAATAACACCAAACTTTTTTCTCATTAAATTTTTCAGTTTTTTGATCCATTGAAGTATAATCATAGACTATTTTTATTACTTTGTTTTAATGTTGAATACAATTTCAAAAAAGTATTTTGTTAAGCTTTTATGGGCAGGTAAGAGGGGTTGAATATTTAATTATAAACTAGAATTCTGAAATTAGTTAATCTTTGATATAACTTTCCAGTTATCAGCAAAACTTTTTGCCAATAATTTTATAACTGAATTATTGCTGCAAAATTTATGTTAAAAAGAATGTAGAAAATACCTTTTTTAACTTCTCCAATATATGTTAGTCAATGCAAATTTCCAGTCTTACTACTTTCCTTTTTCTCTAATATATCTTAATTTTTATATGTTTATGTTTCACATTCTTTTGCCTTAAATGAGCAAATATTTTGTTTAACACAGCTATTAAGAGTGTTGAATTTTTTTAGGTATGGATTAACCAAGGAGATATAATTTTACTGGGCCTTAGGGATTTTCAAGATTCTAAAGGTGATGTTATCTTAAAGTATAATCCTGATGAAGCTCGTAATCTTAAAGCATATGGAGAACTTCCTGAATATGGTACATTTAGTATTGATTACTTTACTTTTATTCATATTTAGTATTATATAAATTTTACAATAAGAATCAAAATTAGTGTTAAACACAATTTTTATTGTTTAGTGATCAATTTTATTAAGATTATTGAAGTGGGAAGTTTAATTTTCTAAGGTTTAATTGCAGTGGGCAAATTGTATCCCCCCATGCATCTAAAAGTAACAGTATCTTGTTCCTCTGTGTATACTGTGCAATGCAATTTTTATGAATTATTTTATACAGTTTTTGTAATTACCTGATTTAAAAGTGATGAGATTAAAAAATTGTCTGTAGAATATTTAAAAAGGAAAATTAATAGTTTGTTAAACATAATTTAGTTTATCTGAAATATGTATAGTGCCAATTTTAAAATTTTGTTTAAGGTTCTGTTTTATTCATTCCATCCAATTTTGTGTATTAGGCTTTTAATTTACAATGAAATAGGAAGAGGCTGAGATCCCAACCAGTCCTCTTAGATAAAATTTTTTTCAGCATCTGTTTTTGCAACCAGAGCATACTTGCAAAATTGGTATCAGTTCATGTGAAATTTTATTCTAGAAAAATAAAAAAAATTACATAAATTTCAAACTGAATATCTATTTAGACAAAATCAATAACTTAAAATCCTAAAATTATCAAAATTTAATTCATTTAAAGAAACTGATTTTCTTTCATTATTCCAAATTTATAAAAAGTCATATTTGCAAAACTTTTTGTCTATTTTTATCACAATTTATTGTTAGCAAGTTCATATATAAATTCAATGTATTTAAACATATTACTAATCTTTTTCCAAAAATACAGTTAAAATTTTAAAAAGATAATAGTACAGAATGTAGGGAGTGACAAAAGTATTAGAAATCATACATTTGTTAGAGAGAGAAAGAATAATAAGACAAGAGCAGAAAGAGAGCACAGCATATTTATAATTCTTATCAGTTATGTAAATTTCAGCTGAAATTAAATATTTTAAAATTCTTATACATTACTAAAGTAAAAAAAAATTTTTTTCAGTACCAGAAAGCATAAAATTTTGGTCTATTTGTAAGTGTAAAATTAACTGTGAACTTTATGAATAATCCCTAAAAGTAGTCAAATATACTAAAATTATATTTATTTTTAAGAATTATATTGCTTTATGCATACATAAGATCTTTTTGTCAATATTTTATAGTTAGTACCACTTTTTAGACATTTGATAAATTTGATTTTAAAGGAAAATTTCTAGAATTTATAGTTTTGATGGAAATTGAACAATTAAAATCCCTATGAATAATACTTCAAGCTTTTTAAATCTATTCAATTTAATTAAAGGACAAAACTATTACTTAAAATTTATTATATCTTGAAAAGTAAGCACAAATAGAAATGAGTATTTTATTTTTTTACCTTAAATATATCTATTGTATATAACTTCATTTTGAACTATGTTAACAGATATTTCAATGATGCTTTTAAAAATCTAAATTAAATTTATACAAACTTGGAGGAAAAGATTCCAAATTTTTATTATGCCTTATTCAGTCATTATAAAACAAATTTCTTCTTAGTTATATTAATTCATTTTATAGATGATAGTCCATTGAAATTATAAGAAAGAACAAAATTCCCCCAAAATATAAAAAATAAGTCTAATTTTAAAAAAAGTTATGAATTTTGTGTTAACCATTTATGCTCTAAATTAATTTTCCTCGTTCCCAGCAATCTGGTGCAAATTAATATTTTAGTTTATTAATTTTAATTTTGAGTAAGTCTAGTAATTTTCTAGTAAGTTTGAGCTAAACAAGTGTAATCAGTTATTCTTAAATTTGAAAGCCATGTGTCATTGGTGCAAAAGAAAGATGTGGAGTCACACATTGGAAGCAAAAGGGTTAAAGCAAATTAAGTGTTTTTAATTTAGCAAATGAAGAGCATTAAGAAATATAACCCTGTAAGTTCTTTGATTTAACCTTTTTTTTTTTTATTAGATATAAAAAAAAATCTTCAAACTTCTCTGGGAATTAGTGCTTTTGAATAGAATTCTTATATTCTAAAAAGTCTAATTTTCAATTGAATATTACATGTTACTTTTTTCATATTGGTTTATATGTTAGAAGTACTGCAATTTCTGAATTGAGAAAAGTGAAAAGCTAGGTGAGATGCACAGTAGAATTTTGGATATATTTTGTTGAAAAAGGAATATATATGAAAACTTTTAATAAAAGGGTAGTTTTTATTTTGGTTTGTTACATTAATGCCTTTTTGTTTATAGCTAAAATCAACGAAACTGCTACCTATGGTGATGAAGAGGAAGATGACATCATTGAGTTTGATGAAGTAGGTGGTGAAGAAGACATTGAAAATGTAAGTCTAATGTAGAAAATTTATTTTTTTCTTTATAAGCACAATGCCCCTTACAGGCCTTGGAGGAATCAACCAAATTCTCTTTTTTTAGTATCTTCTATCTGCAATAACTTCTATGCGGTCCTTGATTTTCAAACTTTTTAGTCATTTCCGATAATATCTAGTTGGTAGTTTCCCCGTAACTTGGGATCTCTCAGGCTTTTTTGAATGTTTTGTTTTGCTACATGCGATCATAGTTGCCTTCTTTGCTCCCAAAAGCATTTATTAGCCATTTTAATTCTCTTACCATTTTCTGCTCTTTAGTTTATTTTATCATTATTGTAAGAAATTTACACTCACGAATCATGTGCTTTGATGACATCGGCAGAATCGCCCCATTTGACCCTTTCCAACCGGTGTTTATAGGAGAAGTAAGAACCCGGCTGGCAGAAGGGGGTCTGATAAGGATGTTTCGGTGTCGTTGGTTGTTTTCGCAGGACCTTGGAGAAGGAGGATGCGCTCCTTTCAGTAGGACTCAAGTTTCCAGACCCCCCCTCCCCCCTGAAGAAGGGAGAGATCTGGAAGAGGGCAGTTGGATTCGAGCCGGTGACCGATACACATCCCTCTGTTTACAGGGGTGAACTTTATTCCTTTTATTTTCTTCTCGGACATGAAACGCTCAGTCATACAGTTATGATTTTGATTGTTGTCAGGCTCTGAGACTCAGAAATATGATATTTGATTTGCTTTGTTTCTTAAATGTTGTAAAAAAAATTTATTTTGTCTGTCCAAGTTTTCGGAGGAATTATTTTAAGTACATGCATCCCAGCAACCACTGTCGAACATACCTGCCCCAGTACAGTAGGCGGGCAAGTCCCATGCTAACATAGTGTACCAGAAAAGAGGGTGCGCTTATAATTATATCAGTATATACATACACCAGTCTTTCTCAACATGTAACCATTTATGCATCTCCGATTGCAATACTTTACTGTGGAAGGCAGTATTTCTATGAATTTGGTTTTAATTTCTTTGGCATTCTTACTTCTGCCTTACCATTTTCCATTGCAAATTAGATACTGGCATTTTGGAGTTCATTCAGTTCTTATAGTATACTAGCTATTTCAAGTTAGTGTTGGCTGAAATTTTTGTTTTATTTCTCCTCTTAAAATTGAGGCAGTTTAATGGTTTAGAAGAGTTTTTATTTTGACTGTATGAGAGTCAGAACCAAAGTTAGTTATTTGCTTTAAAGTAATAAAACAAAAATGATCCAAAGCTAGAATTTATCTTTACTAAGCATATATTATTTAAAACAAATAGCAGAGAAAATATTGTGGATAGTTTTGATTTGAAAATGTTTGAAAAAAAAATCTTTCTGGGTTCAGAAAGATTAAGAATACTAGTTCTATGTTATATGTTCTGGGAGAAATGTGACATAAGTGTATCTGGTAATTTTGTTCTCTCAGCGGCATAGACAACAATAAATACATATAACAATTTGTCTGTTATTTTTGTTTATATATTTATAGGAACAATTTCTATTCATATAACGTTTTATTTATTGCATTATATATTTTTTAAAAGTATTTTTTAAATAGAAGCTAAACACTGTGCTATAATATTAATGATATATACATGTACAGTATAAGATAACCATAGAAAATATTTTGCTTTTCATGTGAAAATTATCATTATGTATACAAAATATATTTATACTATCACTTTAGAAAGTTTTTGCTACTTTGGATACCATCATAGTCTTACTTTTTAGATAGTTATGTATCAGATATTTGTGGGAATTAGGAATCATTGCAGATTAAATTCCCTGTTAGCAAAATTCCTTATTTCTTGCCACTTTTCTGGCAGAAACTAGTTTTGGCCATACTGGTTATAACCTATGGTTTTAATCATTGGGTGGAAACATGTACCCTGTTTTGCACAGAGTGCAATGCATTGTTATAGGCAGCCAAATACTATCTTGAATGCAGGTGGCTAATACTTCAGAACTAGCTTTCATATATATATATATATATATATATATATATATATATATATATATATATATATATATATATATATATATATATATATATATATATATATATATATATATATATATATATATTATATATATATATATATATATATATATATATATATATATATATATATATATATATATATATATATATATATATATATATATATATATATATATATGTAAGGAAAATTCTCAGGGGTTTTAAAAACTTAAATCAAGGGCTAAAAATTCCTGCGTCATTTTGCATTCCCCTTTTTAACCCCTAACTTAAATTGACCACTGGGGCTACAGTTTACGCCCTCAGAGAAGGGGCCTGACTAATTATAACCCTGCATGGCCCTAGTGGACAAATTAGGAAATCTCCAAATAAAAAGGAGATACATGCTGTTGGAGGCAGATTTTTAGAGATATTTTCCCACAGATGTTGACCCAGGTGTTATGGGTCTTGTACATAGAACTTCATGCTAGCTGACCCTTCAGTTTGTCCTGTCCCTATGATGAAGTGGGAACCCATCCTCCAACGTTATCTCAGTAAAGGTCTTTAGCTAAAATGGTATCATTTTTATGGCCACGACTGCAACTGCCCATCGAGAAGTCTGTCTCATTACACACACACACACACACATGTAGAGTTGGGGCTAGTATGTGTGCAATGCATTGTTGTAGGTAGGCAGCCAAATACTATCTTGAATGCAGGAGGCTAATAGCCTAGAACTAGCTGTCATATATATATATATATATATATATATATATATATATATATATAAATTTGTTTTGTGAATATCTAAATATATTACTTTTCATTAAAAAATAGTAAATGAGAATATTGTATTGACGTGTAGTTGATCGCATTTAAGATTTCTATTGGAAGTGGCTGAGTATACATGTGTGATATGCTTATAAATGTAAGATAACTTTCAGAAGGCTGAAGAAATTGGCATTTTATTTAAATAGGGTATTGGCATATATCCTGTTTAAAATAAGTAGGGCATCAGTGTTTATATAATGCTAAGTTTTTAGACTGAGTGCCATGGCTATAATGAAGAAAAATGTGTGAAAATATTAAAGTCTTGAGGATACTTTAAAAGTTAAAATTAAGGTTGTTTCCCCCCCTCATTGGGGGAATATGCTAGCAATTGTCAATGTAATTATGTCAAAAGGATATTGGTCCTCAGTTCTTACACTGGGTTCCTTATTTATATGCCAGAGGTACTTCAGCAAAATAAGTTTGAAACTGGTGATCTAGTGTATGGCTTATTTAAATAGGGTGCTGAATCTTTTAATAGATTTAAATATGCTTTACAGAAAGTTTTTTTCTCTTAAGTTGAGTTCAAAGTTGATTTTGTGTTACCAAGTTGCAGCAATTTATCTTACTTATTTTGATTTTTCTGACAAGGTTTTTATTCCTTTGTTTTAAATCTTTTTTCCAGATCTAGTGCCTTTTTCAGGATTACTGTGAGCTATGTGCATACAAGTCTACCTTCAGCTTTCTATTCAGCTGAATTTGTTAAGAAATGGTGCTATCAGAGCTTTGCCAAATCAAAAGGCTTGTTGTGAAGTGTTGTTATATTTATTATTTGTAAGATAATGTTACTATGATAAATTAAAGGATTTAATAAATTTTGTTCATAAAACTTTTAATTTTGTTTGTTTTTTCTTTCTTTACTCATTGAATTATTTCTACTTTCAAAGGTCTTAAAGTGAGGTCTTTGAATTACTTTGATGCTACAATTCTTCATATTTAACTTATTTTTATAAATATCTGTTTGTGTATATACTGTAATTTTGAGTACATAAGCTGCTGCTTTTATGTGTTTAAAAGTTGAAATTTAATGCCTGTGTCATATCTACCAAATTTGTGTATCTGAATGAATTTTATTTTTTCTGTTACCAGTCAAAGTTTTTTTTTATTTAATGATTTTTGGCACCTGTCTTTATTATGCATTTAATTTTTTTCATCTTCTATATGCCGAAAAAATGGACAAATGATTAGGATGCTGCACTTCAGTACCAGAGTTCATGGGTTTGAATCCTGTTATTGGTATGGATATTTGTAGCCATTTGGAATTAGTTTTAAGCAGTATGTTCTGGTCTCATTAGTCCTTATGTAGCAAAACATTAGACCCTAGTTCTTCAAACTATTTTTTCTTCCTTATTGTGCTTTAGTATCAACCCTACCCATTCAGTCTTCATGTGACTCCAAGAAGAGTTATCCTTTTTGTTGGTCTTGGGAAGATTACTTCCCACCTACATGATCTTACAAAAAACACTTGCAGGATGTGCAAAATCCACTGAAGACCAGCTACCCAACACCTAGACCAGTATTGTATTAACTTTTTAGCTAATAAATAATATTCTTCAAGGAAAAGTTTAAAGCTAGAAGGAATTCTTCATTCCTTCTAGCTTTCAAACAAAGAAGTGTTAAGTTCTGGATGATGTATGCTCATTCAATATAGGAAATCATATATGAAGTTGGTTTTCAACTGTAGATGATGTAGGAAATGTAGGTCAGAAATTCAGAGAGTAATGAGTACTCACTCTATGTGTATAGTATGTGATGCACACATTGCAACATACTTTATGTTTCCATGACAAATAATTGCCATTAAATTGAATTTTCTATATGACAATAATTGGTTTCAGGGGAAGTATATTCCCCACTAGTAGAACTTAAGTATAAAATTTGTCAAAATAAAATATATTTTATTCAATGTTTATGTTTAATTGATAAAACACAAACTGGGTGTTGTTCAAAAGAGAAATAAATATATATTTAAGGGTTAACAGAAAATGTCTAAGGATAAATGACCTTGTTGGACTAGTATCATGTACTGGCCTCTCTTTTTTTTTTTTTTTTTTTTTTTTTTTTTTTTTTCTAAAGATTATCTAGAGAAATTGACAATAGAGCAGTGAAAAAAGGGATTATCAGTGTCAACAGCTTAAATTTATCTTCAAGAAAAATTGCTAAAAAAAAAAAATTAAAATTTTTGTTGGATATTCAATGATTTAATGAACTTTAATTCTTTTAAAATTTAAATTATCATTTGTGGGTATATGGCCTGTGGCTCTCTCTCTATATATATGTATAAATATTCATACATACAAACACCTTGTGTATAAGATGCATTCGAGACAAATGCATTTAGTCTCACCGTATGAAAAGGATCATGTAAATCATAATGATAACAAGTAAAAGGATTTCTGTGCATATATAGTCTTATGTATTGAACAGACCAAAATATGGCTGAATGGGTAGGGGGCTACTGAGTTTGTGGGTTTGAAGCCTACTGTTGACATGGTTGTTTGTAACAGTTCGGAATTGGTTTAAGTAATAGATCCTTGCCTCAATAATCCTAGTATAACAAAACAGTTGACCATGATGCTCCAAACCAACTAATCCACTAATTGAATAAGCCTATTTTCTCTTAATTTTCTACTGACAGCAGAAATATTTTTTGTTATGTCATATATATCTACTACATTTTCTCTGAAAATGTTTGTACATATGCTTGAATCTTTCAATTAAAAAACAGCAAGATGAAGGAAGTTGAATGCTGATTTTTGGTACCAAAGACCATAGGTTCAAATGTTGCTTTCAACAGTAGGTTTTGTTCTAATTAGCTTTCACATAACTAAAGGTTGACTGAAGCTCTTGGAACAAGTCAAAATGTGTATGATTCTTGTAATGGAAATATTAATGTTATATTATAACCACTTCACATGCCCATATACTGTTCAAGCTCTTAGGCAAAGATACAATTTGCCTGTATGCTGCTTAGGCAGCTTATTTTAACTACGTTAATTTACTGATTTCCCATATTTTTCATCTTTTGAGGCATATATAATTGTTTATTCACCTTAAAATTTTTTTAAAAAATGTTTCCTGTTGTTTAACAGATATCTGTAGTAGCTTAGTAGAGTTTGTTTATATTGCTAAACAACTGTACACATTTTTGTATGGTAAAGTTCAATTTGATTAGTCTCTCAGGAAAAGGCTGAATGGATAGAGTTTTGATCTGTGGAACATCTGATCTGTGTGCAGTTCATGGGGTCGAATTTGCTGGTATAAATGTTCACAATCGGCTTTAAGCAGTAGGTCCCGGTCTCAGCCTTTGTTAAACAGTTGACCATAGTGTACCAAACCAAGGATAATAAGTCAACTTTAGTAAAGTGCTGTTTTATTTATACTGTAAATAAATAAATATCACACATTAATAAATTCAGGAGTATAGTAATTTTGGCTGCTGGTTTCCATGTGTATTATTGATTTGAACATAAAATTGTTTAGTAAGAATGTGCTATTTTCTTCCTATGTCAAATTGTGTATGCGCTGAAAAAGGAGTGGATGCAATTTCAGGTTCCTTTTTGCAATGTGGAATGCGTTTATTTCTTGTGTGATAGTGAAAAATGTTCAACAATTTTTCAAAATTTGTGGTGTAAATACAGGGCACAGAGTAAATGTATTCGTAAAAGAACAGATCCCATTGACACTTAAATTAATAAGTAAAAGAGGGCATGTCACAGCACTGTTTTGAAAGACCATATATATGAACAGTAATTGAGAGCCGTTAACAGTTTTAAACTTTTATTTTCCCATTTCAAAATAGGGATTATTAAATACAATATTTCTAATGTAGCATCAATGAGTTATAGAAATGGGGGGGAAAATGGTAAACTAGAACTTTTATGTGATGTGTGAGCTTGTCGATTCTTACTCATTTTTAAAAATCGCGGTAGAGAGCTTGATACAGCTCTCGTTTTTGTTCCAGATTGATTTTAGCACGATATTTAGACTGTGTTTCAGCAACAGCTGAAAATAAAGCTTCGTATAGATAAGATGTTGCAAAGGAATTAAATTTTTTTTAATTTAAAGTTTTGATTTTATAACCCCATCAACCCCTTAAAGGTTACATTAAAATTTGTTTGAGATTTAATGAAATTAGGTTATGAATGTTGATTCATGAAAAGTAATTTTATATTCTATCAGGGGAGGGAATTTAGGGGTGGTTTAAGTGTGAAACCCTTCCTTTGTACAGCATAAAAAAATAACACTTTATTAAAATTTTAACTATATTGGAAAAACAGTGAATTGCTATCATTAAAATCATGTTATAAATAAACAGCTAAACAACTTATAAATGTTTTTTTGGTAAGTATATTTAGAGTCATAAGGGAGGAAAATCAAATTTCTGATATTTCCACGTAATGCAACATTAAACTTTTTTTCCCAATGCAGCTGACAATACAGGCATATATCTTTATGCCAAGCATGGTTGCGAAGCGTTTACTCATTTAGCACCACTAGGTGGTTCACGTGTAGTTGAAGCTCGGTTTAGAGCGCTACGGTCTACTGTTTTGCTGCACGAGGGCTAATGTGACCCACTTTTTAGTGCTGATTCCGAGCAGCTTCGAACATCCATACATTAACGGGATCCGAAATGCGGTACCGAAGAGCAGCGCTGTACCATTCAGCTGTTGTTCGGCTACGTTTATTTCAAGGAGTGCTACGGATGCAAGTTACATTGCCCCCGCTAGGACCTTGTACTTTAGAAGCAGGGACCAAGTAGAAGTGGCCTGCCACCCCCAGAGGTATCGTTTGAGAACTTGGAGGAAATTGTAACCACGAACATATTTTACGGGCACCAGTCGCCCTTAACGAACACAGTGGATCTTAGGCTGGTTCGAGCCCCGAGCCCGCAACTTTGTACTCACGAGATAGCTGTCTTTGTCGACTGAGCTACCACGACTTACCACTTTAAATTATAAATTAAAAAAAATCCATCATATGTTTCTCTATTAAATGAAATTTAACTGAGAATATAAAATTTAACTTTGATTTCGTTGTGAAACCATTGTCTGTTAAAGTTTTTAATATGAAAAAGCAAATTTTGTTTTCACGTGATTGTTAAACGGAATAAACTAAAGTAGAAGAATAAAACTGCTAAAAAAGAAATAGAATAAAAATTAATGATAAATATTATTAAAACCATAATTAAGCGCTTGACATACAATGTCGTCTGGAAGACATCAGTCATTTCATGTGCCAATGTAGAGTTTGACGTCTCCGAGACTTAAAGAACTGTCTCCGGTAGACATCGTACAGTATAATATCTCAAATTAATTGTTTAACTCGTGCTTCGATTCTGTTTTTATTAGAATGTTCAAGATGTCTTGTGTCCTTAGTAGAAGAGAAACAGAAGTGTAACGTCGGTTCCTATTCCTATTCGAAAATACTTTGAAATGTTCCATACTTTACAGAAATACTAATTTATTTTATACTACTAGGCGTATCCAGAAATTAAGTTTCCCGATGTTTTCCCCTTTAAAATAAACGTAATTAGCCTTGCCAATAGCGCGTGCTTAACAGATCTATGACATATTAATCATATGCCAGCTGGACAAGTCCCGATTTGTGCCAGTAACGGGGTAGCAGTGGTCCGAAATGAAAACTCTTAATTCCTTCTCCCGCCGCCTGCAAGGCTCGGTCGGTGATCTTGAATGCACTAAGCATTGCTCCAATTGAAATTCATCGTCATCTCTGTATGGTCTATGAGCCGAAACTGACACCCGAACACAAAATTCAACGTTTACGAGCAGCACTGACATTTCTGCTACGGTATCACGATGACAGCAACGAGTTCCTCGACAGGATCGTCATTGGCAATGAGACTTAGATTTCGCACTTTACCCCGGAAACCAAGCAGCAGTCAATGCATTGGCATCATAGTGGAGTTTTAGTCGGGTACAAATTCAAACAGACGCTGTCGGTACGGAAAAGGGGTGTGCACGATGTTCTGGGACATGAAGGCTGGTTCCATTCACAGGAAGAGTTCTACGACAGAGGTATACAAAAGTTGATCCCACAACAGGACAAGTGTCTCAATTCTGGTGGCGGCTATGTTGAAAAATAGCTGAAACATTGCTGTACTTGTTGCCAATAAATATGTCCGTGAAAGTGTGAGTTCTTTTTTTTTTTCTTTTAAATAGGGAAACTTACTTTCTGGATGCGCTTCGTATTAATTACTGTTCATTATATCATATATGAACCTAATTGAATGTTACACAGCAAGGAAAATTTAAAAATAAAATGTTCTGTTTCTAAGCTTGCATGTAACTTTTGGGCTGATCCGAATTAAATAGTATCTTTCTGGTGCATCAAATTTCGTTTTACTTCTATGTCAAGAAGTTAATGAAAAATATGGTCAAACATTCAAGTCTTGTTTCACCGTGAAAAGAGGCCAGGCTTGCACACTTAGGGGACCCCTGACAAAAGGCTTAAACAGGAGCATGCTATTTGCTCTGTCAGGTGAGTGTATTCAGAATTATCACAGGATACATCCCCATTTTGTCTGCGTCAGAATCCCATATCCGCCTTGTCTAACGTCACTAGAGATAGAACGCTGTTTGAATGGCTAACTCGTGATCTAGTCTACGACTGTCAAAGATCCAATCGGCCAATTTGAATATAAACTATGAGGAAGACCCCAACAGCGCTAACTGTATGGCAAGTCAACCCAGTATACACTATTATGTTGCATTTGCATTGCATTGATCAAATGCATGCGCAGTTACACAATCTGAATGTGAGGAGATTGTTGTCAGATTCTGGAATGGAGCATTAATATTTGCTCGGATTAACGGCGTTAATTCACGCAACCAGGAATATGTTGTTAAGAGGATTCACTCCTACCGTTTGAGTCTTAGTATATTTGTTAATAATCTTCATTGCTAATTTTGCATATACAGTCAAACTCTATTATAACGAACTTAAAGGGGCCACAGGTTTTGTTCGCTGTATCCGAAGGCTTGTACCGTTAAGAAAAAAAGTTAACTCACAAAATGCACTACTCATTAGTTGTTAAGAATATTCTATTGGAAAACTGATACTCTATTACAAATGATTTTTACTTTCTTGTATACGTAGTTTAGGGAATACATTATAATAATCTAAAAATTCGAATACGAGACTTTAATGGATATTCACATTTTGGACCTCTCCGAGTCCGAAAATACCATTTTTGAAATCATGTCTATATGTGAACACAATAACTGAACTTAGATACGTTCTGACTTAGAGAAACTTAATTTTGAATACGTACATTACACTCAAGAGCCAAAACATTATGACCACCTGTCAATAACGAGTAGGCCCACCTTTGACGTTCAACACAGCTTCAACCCGCCTTGGCATGGGTGCCACAAGTCCTTGGTAGATGACCGGAGACAGATTGAACCAGATGTTTAAGCAACGGTTAAGCATATCCGAGATATTGCGAATTGTTGGTCTTTGAACTCTGAGCTGCCGTCCCATGACATCCCAAATGAGTTCTATCGGATTGAGATCCGGTGAGTTAAGTGGTCAAGACATTAACTGAAATTCAGCATCATGTTCCTGGAACCACTCCAACACAATTTTAGCCTTGTGACACGGGACGTTGTCCTGTTGGAATATTTCATTTTCAAATGGAAAAACAGAGACCATATAAGGGTGCAACTGGTCCGCAATGATGTTCAGATACCCTGTAGCATTCATGGTTTGCTCTACCTCAACCACGAGTCCCAGAGACGACCAACAAAACGTCCCCTAAAGCATAAGACCGCCACCACCGGCCTGTGTATGACCTACTGTACATTGAGGGAGCAACTGTTCGCCTGGAAGACGGTCCTGACACGGTCATCGGCGTGGTGAATGACAAACCGTGATTCATCTAACCAGGCTACTCTCACCCACTGATCCATGGACCAGTCGCGATGTTCCCAGGCCCAGCGTAAGCGCAGTTGGCGATGACGCTTGGTCAGCAAAGGCACACGAGTGGGACTTTTGCTGCGTAGCCCCATATCCAACAGTGTCCGCTGAACAGTGTGCTCCGATACTATTCTACTTGGCCCTGCATTGTATTGGGTTGTCAGCTGAGCCACTGTCTGGCTCCGGTTTTGCTTCACCATGCGAGACAGTTTCCGACGACCTTTTTCTTTGATAGCTTGTGGACGTCCAACATCATGTCGTCTACTGCTGGTTTCACCGTCATTCATCCATTTTGCATAAGTACTAACAACTGTAGATCGCGAACAACCCAGTTCCGGAAATACTTGTTTCGAGCCTTCGAGCCATTAGAATCTGCCCTGTATCAAAATCGCTTAGATCTGCAGCCTTTCCCATCATACATAGAAGTAAGCAAAAGAATGATTCTTCAGACTCTCCAGCAGAAGTCAAATACCACTTCCAACTGATTACATGCCTTCCACGTCATCCAGGCGAGTTCATTGTAAAATGTAGGGGTGGTCATAATGTTTTAGCTCTTGAGTGTATATCAATAACCGTCGTTTACTATCAACTTTTGGATTACTTCTAGCAACCGGCTAGTTTTTGTATATACCGTTAACAAAATTGCTACATTGCTTCCGTTTGGTGGTGGTTTGTGTTCTTGATGTACCTGGCCAAATCCGGAACTTTAAATAAAATAAGTCTGGAGCGCTTTAAAAATTTTATTATGAAAATTTACTGAGAAAAAAATGTTTAAGAAAAATAAAAAAAAATTTCATTTATATGCTTCATATTATATAGAATTGGTTAGAAATATTCCTCAATTGTACATGTTTATGCACATTATTTTTTATTTTATATTCTTTTTACAGAATAAAAGACATTATGTGGTTTTTGTATATATTTTTTAAAGATAAAATGATGGAAAATTATGTAATCGAAAGCAGGACTCAAAATTTTTATTTTTATATATATATATATACTATATATTTTTATATATATATTCTATATATATATCATATAATAAATGTAAGTTTATTTTTAAACAATTTATAATCTTTTATATATGTCAATTAACAAAATTCTTCTGTTTTCGCCTGGTTGTTTATTTATTTATTAAAATTTTAGATTAATTTCATCCGATTTAAATTTGTATTATTCCAGAATTGTTCTTATTAGATTAGGTAAATGCTCTTAAAAATTCACTAACATATTTGCAGTATCTTGTTATTATTACCGCAATTTCAGTAAGAAATCCTATTGTTAATATAGTTAATTGAATCTAATTATGTTTGTATTATTACTTGGTGGAATCAAGTATTTTAAAATAATTTTTCCTTACTTTTTCCCTTTAAAAACAGCCCAATTTAAAATTTATTAAAAACATTTTAAAATTTATTATATAATTAAACAGGAAAGTCTGTAGATCGCTCTAGTATATATATGTCTATAACAATATATATTTGTGTTTCTATGAAATGACATTTAACTGTAATCCATGTACTAGGTCAGTAATTATATTTAGGAAAACAGCATGCTTAGTTGTAAATGAAGTTCATTTTGATTTGAAAAGGTATACTTATTGTATCACATGTGGGATTCTTAATGAATATCTTAGCGATTTAAGTACCAAACACAGTGACCTGTGTGAAAGAAAAGAAACTATTTGAATGTGCCCCGAGTCGAGACCAACGAAACTGGGATAGAGAATAGTGCTGTCCACAGAAATTGGAACCACAATAATAGTCATCGTTTCAATCATGGAAGGTCATTGTTTCAATGAATATTCTAAAGTAAGAATACAACTGTTTTGGTTTTCATGGTATGCTGACCCATAATTTGATAGAGACTGCCTTAATATGCAAAGTAAATCGATTGGACTGTAGATCATGAAAGTTATGGATGAGAATAATTCACCCTTACCTGGATGCATTCTGGCAGGAGACGTTCCAGGGAGACCTTCCTGTCAGAATACATTGATTAACAGTCAAAGTTCCCTGACGTGGAATTGTGGTCTTGTTTCTCCAGGACTGGTACCCTTGGCTTTGGTAAGAAAACGCCGAGCCATGACTATTTTAGACAATGTGCTTACTACAGATGGCATTTTATACGGGGCTGCGAATTTTCTGGAATGACAATCGATGTATTCAGGTTCCAACTTTTGAAACCCGCTATCACTTCTTAATACATAATTGTAATTTCACTGATGTAATTCCGTTACTCCTAGATACCGATTAATTACCATAAAAGTCTGGTAAAAAATAGCTCGAACCGGACATACTGGTGACTTGATGGCTAAGGTTTTTCTGAGGCCGGTGTTGTACCTCAGGACCGCAGATATCGTCATTTGCATAGGTGTTCAAATACTTATTGGTAGACAGAAAAGTATCATAATCGTACAAACATTCAACCTCGAGATTTTGGTTTATTTTTATGTCTTGGACAGTCACTCTCCTCTCTTTGGAACTATGTCAGGAAACACGATAACTAATACTTAACTAAGGGACAAAATGGAATATAAATTGCAGTAAAATTATATCGTCAAATTAGGTATATAAAAATCTATTTCCTTTTCTATCTAAATATTAATTGTAATATATTTTGAAGTACATACATGCATTTGATTTATATTTTACACGGCCATAAAAATGCTGGTAAGAAAATAGCGTGACTAGCACCAGTAGACAAGAATACGTATTTTCCGAGACTATAAGATGATGGTAAGGTTTTTCTGCCGTATGTTGTAGCTTGCAGAAATTTTTGTTTTGCCAATGTTTCTCTCTCTCCCTCTTTGTGTAACACATACACAGAAAGTGTAAAGAGTCTTGTAGAAATTCTTATTTTGACAGTCTCTCTCTCTCTCTGTGAACACGATAACTCGAATACGTTTAGACTTAAAGGGAAAAAACGGAATGCATAAATTGCAGTAAAATTATAGTTTTCTGTCAACTTTTAGGTTACTTCCAGTTACTGAATAGCTATTTCCTTTTAACTATCCAGTTAACATCTAATTGTAACTATGCATTTGAGTTTACATACATGCATTTGAGTTTATATTTTCTTACCAGCATGACCATAAAAATGCTGGTAAGAAAATAGCTCGACTAGCACCAGTGGACAAGAATACATGTTTTCGGAGACTATAAGATGACGGTAAGGTTTTTCTGCCGTATATTGTAACTTGTAGAAATTTTTGTTTTGGCAGTGTTTCTCTCTGTCCCTCTTTGTGTAAAACATACACAGAAAGTGTAGAGAGTCTTGTAAAAATTCTTGATTTGACAGTCCCTCTTTCTCTTTGTGTGTTTGAACACGATAATTCGAATACGTTTAGACTTGAAGGGAAAAAAATGGAATGCAGTAAAAGTAAATTGCAGTAAAATTATAGTTTTCTGTCAACTTTTAGGTTATTTCCAGTTACTGAATAGCTACTTTCTTTTAACTATCCAGTTAACATCTAATTTTAACTATGCATTTGAGTTTACATACATGCATTTGAGTTTATATTTTCTTACCAGCATGACCATAAAAATGCTGGTAAGAAAATAGCTCGACTAGCACCAGTGGACAAGAATACATGTTTTCGGAGACTATAAGATGACGGTAAGGTTTTTCTGCCGTATGTTGTAGCTTGTAGAAATTTTTGTTTTGGCAATGTTTCTCTCTCCCTCTTTGTGTATCACATACACAGAAAGTGTAGAGAGTCTTGTAGAAATTCTTGTTTTGACAGTGTCTCTCTCTGTGTGAACACGATAGCTAGAATATGCTTAGACTTAAAGGGAAAAAAATGGAATGCATAAATTGCAGTAAAATTATAGTTTTCTGTCAACTTTTAGGTTACTTCCAGTTACTGAATAGCTATTTCCTTTTAACTATCCAGTTAACATCTAATTGTAACTATGCATTTGAGTTTACCTTCTAACGAACGGCTGGACGCTAAAATGCAATTCTCATCAGGGTACCAGGATATGGGAAATGATCCGAGGAAGCTTTTTCGACTACAGTCGAACCTCTTTTTAACGACCCCATGATACAACGACCCATTCGTTAGAAAGACCATCTTAAAAAGGAATAATGTTAATTTTTAATCATTACAAAGATCCCAAGAGTATTATTTTTCGTTAGAGCGACCGCCAATTTTAGACCGCAGAACTCATGAGCAAGTGGGCTATTACAAAATTATTGTACTGTGGTGCAACTGCAGGAAGCCTGTACTCCTCTCTTTGTGCTTGCATAAAGGAGGGAAGGGGGTGTGACGAAAAGGAGAGAACTAAATCTTCAATTATCTTTTGATGAGTTTGTTGAGGTAGACGAAACTTTACAGTGCTGCGAAGAAAATTTGAATGAGGACGATTTTATTACCCGTATTGCCGGAAATGAAATAGTCCAAGCTTTTGAAAAAGTGAATGAAAAAGAAGCCTTCAATGCAATCAATGCCTTGCGTCAATATTTTGAAGGACAATTTAATTCTGAAGATTTCCTTCAACATCTAACGGATATGGAATCAGTGATAATGAAAAATTCCCATATGAACTTGAAACAGGCGTCAATCAGGCGTCAATTAAGACTTTTTTTTTTTCAAAAATTCAGTAATGGAAATACGAATAAATAGAAGTGTTTTCTAGGTATGTACAATTACATAATTTCTTTGCTCAATTTTTTTATTATTTTTTCAATTCGTTACAACAACCATATGATGTTGGTCCCACAGGGGGTCGTTATTTCGAGGTTCTATTGTATTTACATTCCGAAATTCTAATTTGTAAAAACGATATTAAAAACCATTTAATTATGTGGCACATTAATTTCCATTGTTGATTTGGCTTGAATAAATGAGCTTTCTCTCATTGTTGGCATCATTATGGTTCGATATTTGATATTCCTCGTAACATATATCTACATTGTTGAGTGTAAACAAATCCATCTGTATATATGTATGCATTTATGTATTCTATGTTTGTGTTTTTTGCCCACTATAAACTTGAATGATATTCATGCTGGATAAAGTGCAGTCGTTAGGCTGTGGAAAAAATAGCCTAATTTGGAACAAAAATATTGAGTGTATTGAGACAATTCATTTTGCCATTTTCCCACCAAAACATTTTACTTGCGTTTTTATAGAGCTGCGAAAGTGCAAGGGGACCAGCTACGCAGACCATTAAAGTTATATCCAACGTGACCATTTATTTTTTGACTCAAAACGGGACATTGGTTTATTTAGATCGAATCATAGTTAGTCATTGAAAAAACAACACTTTTTTTAAAGTTATTTATTCAGAAAAAGTTAGTTGGGTTAAAAGTTACGAATCACAAAATATAGGTATCCAAAATGTTTAGTTATATTTATCTGAAGAACAAATTTGTTTTAACATAGCTGGTGACTATTTCAAGTAAGAATGAAATTCTTGGCCCGTTTTTTTATATTAACCTTAATTATCAACATCGACTTTAGAACTGAAATTTGTAACTGGATTTACTCATGTCCACAATTTATTCATAATAGAAAATATTCTTTCTACTGGAGCATTTGTAGCAGGCAAACATAAAATATATTCAATTACAATAGAAAAGCAGGGCGGGGAACGGCCGTCTGCTACTCAAATGTTCTCTCGGTTTCTGAAAACGGGACAATTTTGCATCCCACAGTCCGTTTCGGGGACACTGGGACTTGTAATTGTAAAAAGGGACAGTCCCGTTCAAAACGGGACGTCTGGTCACGTTAGTTATATCACATGGGGAATGCTAAGAAATGAAACTAAGTTACGTAAAGTAGCTATATAAAAATTGAGCTAAGCAGAAATTAATTTGTTGTTCTCGTGGTCGTCGAAGGTTACCAGAATTAAAAGAGAAAAACAGAGACATTTTGCCAAAGGTTGTAATTTTAGATATGTAATCTCCAAAAATTTATTTTTAAATGAAATCGTAATTCAATTTGTTAGTTTGATTATAATATTATTACGTGTATGTATTTGAGGCTATCTTCTCCAGAAATAATGAATTTATTTAAGACCATTTAAAAATCAAAATTGCAACTAGGAGCTGTTTAAATCTTGATAAAATATTTTAAAAAGTTGAAGTAAATAAATGTGATATTTAAAATATTTTTAAATGCGATTTTTATTTGCTTTTAATTATAATTATTTTGTTATAATTATAATTATTTTATTTACAATTATTTCTAATACGGCGATTTCACGTAGTAGAGCACATCTCAACTTATGACGGATAAATGAGTAAATTTTAAATTTTACTAATAAAAGCAAATCTATATTTGGTTTGTCATGGTGTATCTTCAGCTACAAGAGGCATTTAAGGCATTTGAAAATATATGTAGAAAAGAATGATAAGGGAAAAATAAAAATGTTGTCCCATTGATAAAATAGATCAAGAAACTTAGACAGCAGAAAGTTCTACTACAAAAACAATACTACAATAAGGCGATTTTACGCAGCAGGACACATCTCAACTTATGACGATTCTGGCATTTGTGTCAAACGGAAGGGCAGCTTATTGTTTCCCTATTGGCTGTTGTAAACATGAAAATGAATGGGAAGGGCATTAAAGTAATCCAGACGTCGCCTGAAATTGCTCTATACTACAGAAATAAAAGAAAAAAAAATTGAAAATTAGCTCGCAAGGAACCGTTTAAAAATTAATAAAATACTTTAAAAAGTTGAAGTAAATGTGATATTTAAAATATTTTTAAATGCGATTTTTATTCGCTTTTAATTATGATTATTTTATTATTATAATTATAATTATAATATTTATAATTATTTTATTATTATAATTATTATAATTATTTTATTTACAATTATTTCTAATACGGCGATTTCACGTAGTAGAGCACATCTCAACTTATGACTATTCAGGCTTTTATTTGAAACGGAAGGGCAGCTTATTGGTTGTCTATTGGCTATCATAAACATGAAAATGAGCGGGAAGGGCATTAAAGCCGTTCATGACGTTCATTAAATCCCTCTATTTTGTATATGTATAAAAAAGTTTCCAAAATTTAAGCAGGGCTGTGACCGGCCGTCTGCTACTCAAATTTGTACATGGTTTCTGAAAACGGGACAATTTTGCGTCCCACAGTGCATTTCGGGGACACCGGGACACGTAATTGTAAAAAGGTACAGTCCCGTTCAAAACGGGACGTCTGGTCACGTTAGTTATATCACATGGGGAATGCTAAGAAATGAAACTAAGTTACGTAAAGTAGTTATATAAAAATTGAGCTAAGCAGAAATTAATTTGTTGTTCTCGTGGTCGTCGAAGGTTACCAGAATTAACCCTTTAAAGGACACTAATATAAATTTCTTAGGATTTAATAAAATTAAGTTATAAATGTTACCTATGAATCTTATAAATGTAAAATACTTGAAAATAAGAGATTTGAAAAAAAACTTTCAATTTTACAACTCCTCTTCAACCTCCACTCAAAATACAGTTTCTTTTAAGTCAAAGAGTTTTTTGCTGGATGAGATCCCGCCTACCCTCCCTCATCCCTTTGGACTAACTTTCTCTTGGTATTTTCCAATTTTTTTGTGAATTTATTTCTATTAACAATTAAATTTCGTTATTATCGATGTTATTTTCATTTCTCATTCGTCCATTTTTTCGCTGCAGATTACATGGTCTTGTACCAACTAATTCAATTGATTTAATGCTTCAAGTCTTATGCTTTGCAATGATCGAGCGTGACTTAAAATGACATATGCTAAGCCTTTACAATTCCAAAGGTTTGATAAATATGCTGCTTCTCTATTTAGGGTGCTACCTTGCATTTTATGACCGGTTGAGGCCCATGAGAGAACAAGCGGAAGCATATATCTTTCGGCTATAGAATTTCCACTCGCATCGAATTCTTTAATGGCTGGATAAATTACATGTTCTCCAACACCATTTTCAAAGTTAACTCTTACAGAAGGAATGTCAGTTTCATACATTTGATCTCTTCTGAAATGTGGCCACATAATTTCTGTTATGTTACCAATAGCACTATTACACTAAATCACAAATTTGTGATGAAAATCACACTCAGTTTATTTAATTTGTGATTAAGTGAATGTTTCAGTCTATTTAGTATGAATGTTATGTGTTTCCTTTGTGTTTTCTTTGTTAATTCAATTAGATTTTAAATATTCAATTTTTGTAAAATTTTTCCTCAAAATGTTGTTTTTGTTTATGTATCAATTTGTTGAGTTACGATCCCCTCGCCAGATTTCAAACGCCACGCTGCAAGCACGCCACGCACGCAAGCTGCAAGCACGCCAATTTCGCCAAATGTGGTTGAAGCACCAACAAGATCCATGATTAGAAACAGGAGAGTGGGCTAAGAAGAGGAGTTGAAAAATGTGCATTCATTGGGAGAAAGAAATGTTAGAGGCACGGTTTAAATGCAAAACCATCCCTTTGTACTGTGTGAAGATAACACCTTCTTTTAAATTTTTATTTAGGTAGGAGTTCAATGAATAATTATCATTAAAAGTGTAGAATATAAAAATAGCTAAACAATTTTTAAGTGTTATTTGAATAATATAGGTATTTGGGGTCACAAGGAAGATAAATCGAATTTCTGAATTTTCTGGGTAAAGCAAGTTTAAAAATGCATATTTCAAATGGAAAAATGAATTAAGTGTAGTGTTTTTATCTGCTGTAAGTTTGAAATGTCATAAGCATAGAAAATTTTAAAAAAGTCATTCATATGTCTTTAAAAAGTAGAAAAAGAAACTTTTAACAGGTGGATTCGCTGCAAAACCACTGTTCGTTAAAGGGTTAAAAGAGAAAAACAAATACTTTTGCCAAAGGTTGTGTAATCTCCAAAAATTAATTTTCAAATAAAATCTTGATTCAGTTTGTTAGTTTGATTATAATATCATTACGTGTATGTATTTCAGGCTATCTTCTCCAGAACCCTACATTTATTTAGACCATTTAAATCCCCAAACTGCAATTAGTCAAATAAAAATCAATTAAAAACGCAAAAATAACGCGTGACATCGTATATTGACTATATTTAAAAATAGCAGTCATAATTTATAATTTTCTGTTTTTAAATTGATATCTTACGTCTTCAAAACGTCACAATATTAAAACCACTTTTTTATGGGTGTACAAGAAGGTTGCCGGGTGGCTACTCCCGATTTTTTGAGTTGTCTTTATTTGAGAGGTATATAATGACAATACTTGGAAATCAACTGAAGTACACAGAGACCGTTGTTCATAATATATTTATTTTACATACATAAACTTTTAAATAAATATAGAGAAAGGTATATATTATTTTCCGTAAAACTGTCATGTACACTGAGAGATTCAGATTAGTAAAGCACAACCACAAGAGGCACCGACTTAAAAAGTTTAAAAATTTTCTTTTGTTGCTCTTGAAATCGCATTGACACAATGGTGGTAACATACCTAAAGTATGGATTGTCATGCAGTATTCACATGTATGGAGAGAGCCTTCCACTGAACCACCGGATTATATCGTATAAAGTTCACTATAGAAGAACAAGTCTAGCACCGCATGACTTGGCTGGTATAATTTCATGCATTTCAAATTCTAGGAAAGGATGCTTACTGTATTTACGAGGTACCACAGGGATTTCGAAAATAAATTTTGTTCAGGAAAAAGTACAGATGTAGCACAGATCCTCATTGGTGCGTTTTCAGATTTTGAGATGGTGAGAGATTTTTGCACTGATGTTACTAAATATTAGTAACTCATTTTTAAATTTTTAAATTTCAGCTCAAAATTTTGTATATAACGTTTTCGTCATTTGTATATATATATATATATATATATATATATATATATATATATATATATATATATATATATGTATATATATATATATATATATATATATATATATATATATATATATATATATACATATATATATATATATATATATATATATATATATATATATATATACATATATATATATATATATATATATATATATATATATATATATATATATATATATATATATATATATATATATATATATATATATATATATAAATATATATATATATATATATATATATATATATATATATATACATATATACATATATATACATATATACATATATATATATATATATACATATATATATATATATATATATATATATATACATATATATATATATATATATATATATATATATATATATATATATATATATATATATATATATATATATACATATATATATATATATATATATACATATATATATATATATATATATATATATATATATATATATATATATATATATATATATATATATATATATATATGTATGTATATATGTATATATATACCGGGTGTCATAATTAAACTGACAGTGCTCACAGTGTTCTGTAGCGCTATCTATTTGCGAGAATGACGCCACATTTTGTAGAAAGATTAAACAAGATGGGGGATGAAAGATTGCGCCAAAAAAAAAAGCTCAAAAAGTCACCGCTAGGGGAATATTTGGCGCTGTATAATAGAAAATAGTGTTAACAAATGCAAATCAATACGGAAATTACCTTCTGGCACTGTGCCAATTGATGCAACGTGAAATTTGAATAAAGAACTTCTGCTCAGCGTACGTGATATTGCAGATCACGAGGAAATTACCTTCTGGCACTGTGCCAATGGATGTAACGTGAAATTTAAATAAAGAACTTCTTCTGCTCAGCGTACGTGATATTGCGATCACGAGACTTTATCGGTGTTTATGTAGATTTTACGCTTTTTTAAAAGTGTTGTCATATTGCATTTGCACTAAATCAGAAAATGTGCATAATAAAAGGTAATTTTATTCCGTATTAATTCGCATTTGTTAACACTATGTTTTATAACACATAGCCAAATATTCCCATAGCGGTGAGTTTTGGAACTAATTTGTTTTTTTTTGCTGAATCTTTCGTCCCCCGTCTTGTTTAATCTTCCTACAAAATATGGCGTCATTCTCGAAAATAGATCTCGCTACAGAATACTGTGAGCACTGTCAGTTTAATTATGGCCACCCGGTATATATATATATATATATATATATATATATATATATATATATATATATATATATATATTATATATTATTGTCTTTCTTGCGTTCTTTTACTTGTTTCTTCGTGTATTTGTGCCATTTTACCGATTTGGTGACTTTTTGGTCCGCAACTGCAAAAACAGCCGCAATTGAAAACTGTACTACATCTGTTCGCAGAAAATTATTGCACAAAGACAGATATAACAGAACTAATTTAAGCATTACTTTGTTCGTAGGAGACAAAGATAATCAGTTCTAAAGAATTGTTATCAGATAAATAAGGACCTATAAAGACAAGAAAACTTTACCTCAAATATCTTATATACAGGAAGCAAAAATAAAGGCCCAAGCTTCATCCTCTAGGTCCACTAATACCTGAAATTTTTGCTTTTACGAAACAGAATAAAAATACTATAAACTATTAATAAAATTTTCAGAATAAAAATCGTTAGAATCTAGAGTAAGTTTGTATATAGTTGGGTTATTTCTTATTTGACTTCTATAAATATTTGAATTTCAAGTCATGCATTCACTTTTATTTTTCAACTAGTATATAGCCCATCATATGACGGGATTAGTAACATTTTTAATATTCCAGAATTATTAAGTACCCAATGAGGCAGGTAAAAAATGGTTTGTTTTTTGGCTGAGAACTATCTGGTTCACTCTCAATAATTTA
>CM063508.1:52788950-52806450 GCA_032207245.1 Pardosa pseudoannulata
TTGTGTCATGTTCTATGTTGACAAATTTAAAAAGAAACGAAGATAGATAAATTTAAACTTTACTATTAAGTAAAAATTTTTTTATTTCGTTTGGCCTGGGGTATATTTAGCTATAGTAGTCATTAACAGCATTTAAAAATATACGTAAAAATGAATGAGAAGGTGTAAATAAAAATGTAGTTTCAATCATTAAATAGTTAAAGATTGTTAGACAGCACAAAGTTTTTGTGTTGACGTGCATAGAAAATATCACAAAGTATATGATTAAGGCAAGTGTCTAACTGGGTAAAGTAGATCTGATTCAGTTTTGCTTCAACGCTGTTGAACTGTATTTATAGCCTATTTCAGCACTGATAAGTCGCTCGTTTTTTAAAGTTATGTATGCTATTTAATTTTGATTTAATATTTGCTCCTTAACCGTCTGACTGTTCATCCCGCGATTTCCACGGGCAATTCAAATGTAGCAAAATTTGCTCAACCCGCGATTTTCGCGGGCATGTGTTTTTTTTTTTTCCTTTATTAAGCACATTCTGCCTTTTCACCGTTTAACCAGTGGAATAAATTATATACAGTGCTAGACATTTAATTAGGTAATAAATAAAATTATATGACTAGAACTATAATTATATTAGATAATAGAATTATAAATAGAAATTAACTGTATTTCAGTTGAAATTTACTAAAAAAAATTTTTTTTATTTGATGACATCTGAAATTAGTTTTTCTTAAAGCTTAGTTTCTCATAATAAAAGTCAATATAAAAAATCTTTTCTAGAAAAAAAATTATTATTTCAATTCTCCAATTTATATATATACTTAAACAAAAAAATACCCAATTTTTAAAGAAATTTCAGTTTACAAATTAAGCAGTCAGAGGGTTAATCCTGTTGATTCATACTTTCATACTTTTCTATGCAGTTTAAAAGTGTTAACGAGGGGAAAGATGTTCTTCACGTACAAAGTAACTATTTGGCGTTTTACTGGTTTTTATTATGTCCACGTTGAAAAATTTAAGAAAAAGAAACGAAAGAAAGTTAAATTTTATTATTAAGAACAAATCTTTATTTAGTTTGGCCTGGAGAATATTTATCTATAATAGGCATTTACGGCATTTAAAAATATGCGTAAAAATGACAGAGAAAGGGTAAATAAAAATGTAGTTTCATTGATAAAATAGTTAAGGATTGTTAGACAGCACAAAGTTTTTGTCCTGAAGTACATAGAAAAATATGAAAAAGACTATGGGATTAAGGCAAGGGCCTAACTTGGTTAAGTAGAGTGAAGTAGAACTGGTGAGTTCTGATTCGGTACTTTTGAGTTGTTTATTGCTTATTTCAGCACTTATGAAGTCGCTTGATTTTAAGTTATGTATGCTTTTCAATTAAAATTTAATATTTTGGCTTTAATCCCGTAAGATTTTTTTCATATTTTTCTATGCAGGTCAAAAGTGTTAATGAGAAGAAAGTTGTTCTTAACGTACAAAGTAACTATTTAATGTTTATCTGTTTTGTGTCTACGTTGCAAAATTTAAGAAAAAGACACGGAGGATAAATGAGTAAATTTTATATTTTACTAATAAAAGAAAATCTATATTTTTTTTGTCATGGTGTATCTTCAGCTACAAGAGGCATTTGAGGCATTTGAAAATATATGTAGAAAAGAATGATAAGGGAAAAATAAAAATGTTGTCCCATTGATAAAATAGATCAAGAAACTTAGACAGCAGAAAGTTCTACTACAATAAGGTGATTTTACGCAGCAGGACACATCTCAACTTATGATGATTCTGGCTTTTGTTTCAAACGGAAGGGCAGCTTATTGTTTCCCTATTGGCTGTTGTAAACATGAAAATGAATGGGAAGGGCAAAAAAAGTAATCCAGACGTCGCCTGAAATTGCTCTATACTACAGAAATAAAAGAAAAAAATTGAAAATTAGCTCGCAAGGAATCGTTTAAAAATTAATAAAATATTTTAAAAAGTTGAAGTAAATAAATGTGATATTTAAAATATTTTTAAATGCGATTTTTATTCGCTTTTAATTATAATTATTTTATTATTATAATTATAATTATATTTATAATTATTTCATAATTATAATTATAATATTTATAATTATTTTATTATTATAATTATTATAATTATTTTATTTACAATTATTTCTAATAAGGCGATTTCACGTAGTAGAGTACGTCTCAACTTATGACTATTCTGGCTTTAATTTCAAACGGAAGGGCAGCTTATTGGTTGTCTATTGGCTATCGTAAACATGAAATTGAGCGGGAAGGGCATTAAAGCCGTTCATGACGTTGCATTAAATCCCTCTATTTTGTATATGCATACAAAGTTTCCAAAATTTAAATTAATATTTTTCATAAACTCATTGTAAAGTCCACTGTTCCCTTTAAGCAACAACTTCTATAAGGTGATTTCACGCAGTTGGGCAAATTTTCAAATTATGACTTAGTTTCAAACTGACTTTAGTTTTTCAAACGGAAGGGAAGTTTATTGTTTGTCTATTGGCTGTTGTAAACATGAAAATGAATGGGAAGGGCATTATAGTAGTTCCTGTCGTTGCGACAAATTGCCTTATTGAGATTAATAATTATTTCTAATATACATAACATGAATATTTCTAGTTGTTTAGTTATTTTTATTGTATATGCATACAAAGTTTTCAAAATTTAAGCTAATACTTTTCATAAACGCATTGCAACGTCCACTATTCCCTTTAAACAACAACTTCTATTGAGATTAATAATTATTTCTAATATACATAACATGAATATTTCTAATTGTTTAGTTATTTTTGTTGTATATGCATACAAAGTTTTCAAAATTTAAGCTAATACTTTTCATAAACGCATTGCAACGTCCGCTGTTCCCTTTAAACAACAACTTCTATATAGATTAATAATTATTTCTAATACATATAACATAATTATTTCTAATTGTTTATTTATTTTTATTGTATATGTATACAAAGTTTCAAAAATTTAAGTTAATGATTTTCATAAACGCATTGTAATGTTCACTGTCTCCTTTAAGCAGTAACTTATATTTAGGTTAATAATGATCTTAAATTTATATATCTGTCTAATAAGTCTTAAATATTTCATTATTATTTAAGATAAAGAATAAATCTTTTCTTGATAATGCTAAATTCTTTTCCATATAAATGTGTTTTACTTGGATTTTAAGAAAATATGTCTTTGAAATAAACAAGAAAAGATTAAAGCTAAAATGCAGAAAAGAATAAAATAATTCTCATTATTAAATCCAATTCTATAAAATTTTCGATGAAAGTCTTTTACTGAAAAATCATAAAATTAGTTTCTTTCTAGTCACAACTGTAAAATCTCCTGAGTAAAATGCAGCGAATTTAAGAAATTATCGCCCCCTCAAAACCCAAAAATAGAAGTCATTGATAATTAATTGTCTGTCATCATTAAGCTGGTCTCTAAATCTTACAAAAGTAATTATGGTTTTTTTTACAGATTCCTAGCAATTACCATTAAATTAAAAAGAAGAACTCTTTCTTGTTTGCGTTCATTTAATAAACACTTATTGTAAAATCGAGATAAAAAAATTAGCTCTGTCAAATCTAAAAAAATTAATTTACTTGATTAATCTTATTTCGAAATATGGAAGAGAGTTATAATTGAATGTAATTATGAATTTTTAAAAATCAAGCAGATTTTTGTTTTCTCTTTCTTGGTGAGCACAGAAATAAGTGATGCGATTACTTTGTATTAACACTAAATAAATGGTTTCTGTAAAAGATAAGAATTTTACAACAATTATAAGTCGAAAAGTCATGTTCTAAGTTGGTACACAAGCAGCAAATAATGATTCTAAAAGATGTTTTTAAAAGCTTTTTAAAGGTAAATTTAAAAGGTTAATTTATGCTGATGATGTGCTATCACAAAATCTGTGTAAGAATCTATTTTGGAATTAACGTAGAGGTTTTAAACATATGTATTGATAAATTCAGTATGTTACTATGTTGACGTCTTCATTTTCAAATTTATTTTGCCCTGTTAATTATAAAATTTAGCTGACTGAATTTAAAGGGATCAAAAATAATATAAAAATCTCTTCAGAGTGCCCTTGTTGATACTTAGCAATAAAATCTACTCTATGAGTAAGTAACAAAACAGAACCAGTGTAAATTTTAATTAGTAACAATCACCTTTTTAACTGCAACTGCCAATTCCTAATTCGGATAATTGGCAATTCGGGTTTCAAATAAGGTGATTTCACGCAGTAGGGCAAATTATCAAATTATGACAATTCTGGCTTTAGTCTCAAACGAAAGGGCATTTTATTGTTTGTCTATTGGCTGTTGTAAACATGAAAATGAATGGGAAGGGCATTATAGTAGTTCGTGACGTTGCGAAAAATTGCCTTATATGCAAACCAAATTGGGATAAAACAATGAGCTACACAAATTTTTTAAATAATCAAGATAATTATGTTGAATTCCATTAAAAAATAACTAAGTACATCTCATGTTGTTTATACTGCAGTAATTTTTAATCTTACTAATTTTCATAAAATTTCATCTTTTTAGCAATTAAATTTAGGAGAAAAGTAAAAGAATTTCTTTTAAAGTAAATTAATCCTTTACACAAGTCATTTTCTCGTTTATGTTTTTAAACATTGCTTATATGAATCTGCTTTAAAATTCGAGTAAGAACAAAACAATGGCTTGATACCTTTCAGCTTAGATGTACTGACTTTGTTCTCATTTTTACTAGAATTGATTTGAAGCAGGTCATATTTAAGGCGAATGCATACCAGCGAAACCATGGGTGCTAGTTTCTGTTTCATACACAAATATAAGTTCTAAATTTATAATCAGTAGGTTATCTCGAAGAAGATATTTCATTAACAGGATATGTACTTTCTTTAGTAAAGAACATCACAGCTCGGAAAACGAAACAGGTTAAACTCCAGTTTATGGCACGGTTACATATAACTGTCACTTAATCTTTCTCTATCAAGTTAAGGTGAATGCATAAATAAGAACAAAACTACTAATCTTGTTCGCTTGAGTAAGCTCGGTGGTTATATTTGATTTCTCCACAAATTGCTTATTGGTGATAAGTATTTTCGGATGTGATACAAGCACAAAAAGTATTACTACTTGTTTAGTTGATGAAAAGCGACTGAATATACAATAATTTTAGAAGGTTTACCCAACCTTTAACAAATCTAGATTTTATTTGTGGTTTTATATTACTGTTGGCATCATTTGCTATTTGTTATATCCAAGGTCAAATTCATTCCGTATTAAAATGTATTTTAGATAACGATTAATCATCGATTATAATACAGAGTTTTAAAATAAGAAAATATACTCGACAAAGGAATAAATAATAAATAAGAGTTAAGCTGACAGACAGAGAGAAATCTTGTCTTTCTCACACACTATTGTCACTAAATTATTTTAATAAAATATTTCTAACATTTTAATTGAAGCTTCTTCCTCTAATCCATCAAAATAACTTTATTACAATATATACAAATATGATTTTCTGCTTATATCAAAGTTATACACAAAACACTGATCATTATCCTCCCCAAGTACACTGATTTCGTTTCCCCGATACATACCTGTTATTCTATAAGAACTCGTGGAATTTCTTATCCACATAAAATATTTGACATCGTGCTGATTGTTTGTGCGCGGAAAATGATCAAGTTAATAAGAGTTTATTTTTCCAGCAGTCATCCTGCAGAGTCTTAATCATGATAAGAAGGGGTTGTTAAATTAACCAAAATATAAGTATATACCCGTCACAATATTGTAAGAAAGTTATTGTAGAAAATATTTTTGTCTGGTGATTTTTTTTTCTTTCAGTTCTTTCAAATATAATTGTATTTGCGGACCAACGTTAAGATAAAACATTTCAGACAGATAAAAATACCCCATTAGTTTCTTGGAAATGTTTTAAAACGAAGAAATCGTGCCATAACCTGAAGTTTTACCTCAGAATGTTTCGACCATCTTGAGAGGTTGTATCTGTAGGTGGGAGGTAGGCTTAGGAACAAGAGGGTGATTATACCCCTCTGGAGGCAAAATCACATGCGACTCGAAGTTTAGTTTTTTGTTCTAATTCTGCAATTCGTTCTGGCAGGCTGTCCTTTGTTGTTCGTGCTGGGTTTCAACCATTGTTGCCACATCTGCTTTAAATACTGGATATGTGGAGATTTTAATAGCGCCCTCTCGCCCACCGAAGAAGGGCATCAGCCAAGACATCTAGGTGCGCTTTCGTCTGAAAAAGATAAAAAACAGTTGTAAGAATATACATTGTACAAATAAATATGAAATATTGAAAAGATACAAATTTAAAATGTATTGTATAAGGCAATTTGTCGCAACGTCGCGAACTACTATAATGCCCTTCTCATTCATTTTCATGTTTACAACAGCCAATAGACAAACAATAAACTGCCCTTCCGTTTGAAATTAAAGCCAGAATTGTCATAATTTGAGAATTTGCCCTACTGCGTGAAATCGCCTTATTGTCGGGAACTTTTCATCAGTTTCAGTACGAGGTAAGGCACTCATCGACAACTGATAAAGACAACAATCTATAACCTTTTTTGAAATTTGTTGGAGGAATATTGATTCATTTGTATTGTAGTAACACTTAGAGGTTGCCTCTAAACTTGGTAATATTGCTGAATACTTTCAAGATTAGTAACTGGAACTCGAAGAAACAGTTTCTCTTTTACATTTTTAAATATGCTTGTTTTGGTTTGATTAGAAGCACTATATATTTTGATACACGAGGAACTAATTAGATAGGGCCTTACTTCAATTATTAAGAATAACCTGGAACAGCTATGTCAAGATCTGGTATCGAACTGGTGAACTACATTATAGAAAGGTATATACCGATTCCGCTCTCCCCTATCATGCTTGTTTTAAAAGTCCACTACCACTTTTGCTTCTCTCGTTTACTTGATCCTCAAACGAGGATTTACTTTAATGAAAGCTAATGGTTAAAATAATTTTCTACAAATATTTATCTTAGTGACATCTCATACAAATATAGATTTCACAAGGGGCTTCAAATGTGGTTTAGTTCTCGATTACAGTTAATTGGTGGAGATTGAAAAATTGATGTTTCAAATTTCTCCAATTAGTGAATACAGGAGCAAGACATTTTGTTTGCTCTTTATTACTAATATTTTTTAAAGACACTATAACAATGTAAGATGTTAATACAAGCATAAAACTTACTATGTAAATTCATTGCCAGTTTTGTTCAATTTTTCTACATTTACATGCATGTTCAGCACCAGCCATACAAACTTTTCAGCGTTTTTGAATTTTGATTAATAGGATTGTGGTGAACAAATTAATTTTCCCCTTATAATATAGAGTACTATTTTAAGTCATAGTACCTAACATTATTTTTTCTTTGATTTTCTTACGACACGTTAACAACAGCATTAAAGTAAAATAGACCGAATTATATGCTGTATATTCTCATTATTGGAGTTCAGGAAAATTATTCTTTATTGCGCTTTTTTCTATTCTTTATTGAATCTACAGCAAATATATACAATTTCTGTTTAAGTATATTAACAAACACTCAAACAATTTGTCTGTCGGCATTCGTATTCTATTAATAGCCTTTTGCTGATGTAAAAACAACCTTCTGTTTTCAGAAGAAGCACTATCTAATATGCGGAGGATTCGAAACTCTATGCAAACTTGAAAATATTCTACACATACGAAGAGTTAACCTCTAGGGATATGAAAACAACTGACCGTTTTGTAGAACATGCAGGCACGCATGTCTTCGTCTTCTGCGTTGGGACAGTCGATGAAGCCGTCGCAGAGTGCACGGTCTTCGATGCACCGGTACCGGTTCGTCCTGTCGGGAGAAGGACAGGAGAAACGCTCCGACCCATCTCTTGCTGGCGGGCACTCTGCAAAGACAAAGAAGTACATCAGTTGGTTACCATTGCTACATTACATTTTAGTTTTACACTCAAAGGTCAAATTATCTTTAACCATCGGACTATTTCAGTGTTTTCCAACCGGTGTTCCTTGGAGTGCTAGTGTTTCTTGGGTATTTTAAAAGTGTTCCGCAATAATGAATCGGATTTAGACGTAAATCGGATGTGTTCTATTGTATTCCAACATCCAAGTAGTTTTCATTTGAAAATGGCGTTCATAAACATTGAAATATAAATAAGCAGTGATTCTGAATCAGGACAGCTCAATTCTAATAAAATAACTGATGACAAGCTTGTGTATTTCACATCAATTAAGTGTTTCGCTAAAACATTATTCGCAAGCAGGACCTGTTACGGTTCTTTGGACCTATAGGTAGAGTATTTTTTTGCTCCCCTCCCAATGATGACTATAAATAAACATAAAATTCCGTGCCTTTTTTACCTCCCCTATAATATGACTATACGTGAACAATGACTATAAAAGTATGATTCGGTTATTTATTTCAACAGAGTGATAAATAAATAACTCAGCTTAAACACTCTTATTATGACAAAAATGATATTAAGTCTGTTTTTTTTATCGATTATGTTTTTTTACCTCCTGTTCGATTTTTTCTGTTTTAAACATGTGGTTTTGAGCAACTTTTAGATGTTTGTACCTTTTTTCATTCACCAACAGTTACTTATCAATTTGAAAAAGAATAGCTAGATTTTTAACCGCAAGCCACAGTAAATGGGCAACCGATAACCTAGAGAAGTTAAATATCTTGATGGTCGATTTACTTTTCAAAAATGTCATTCAGTATTCAGTTAATACGTTTTATACAGCTCGTAAAGATGTTTTGAAACTGCTTTTATAATCAAATAAGAACGGCGAAAAAACTGCTTTTATATAAGTCAGTTTTAAGATCCATGCTCCTCTATGCTGCCTTGGTCTAGGTTTGTTGGAGGCTACAACTCTGACATCCCAAAATTGCACACTATACAAAATAAAACTGTCAGGCATACCAGAAGGGCACCCCGATACCTTACTAATGTTCTTTTTCATCCTGATTGTGGCATGGAACCCATTCGAAAACTCATGCTGTCAAATTCTTTAAAAACCTTATGGCCACTGACAATGAAGAAATTATAAACCTCCAGGTTTATGATCCTAGAGAGTTTGGCAGAACACCTTGAACAGCTACAATTATTCCACCAATTATAAAATGACCAATACCTTATTTGCCTCATTTTTTTCTTATTGGTTTCCTTCGATACTAGTCTTTTGCATTGTTTTATTGCTCCTTGTTTTGATTTTGTTGATGATTGTTTTTTAAATATTAAAGTGATTTAAGTTTATAATGTGATCGTGTTTAAAGCACTAGTTAAAATAATGTAGTATATTATGTAGATTGTAGTATAATTATGTCTTTGTAGAGAGTGGACTTACACTTTCAAAGTAATTATGTATGTAACTTCATTAAATACATTAATTCCTAATGTCAATAAGGCGATTTCCCGCAGTAGGACAAATTCTCAAATTATGACAATTCTGGCTTTAGTTTCAAACGGAAGGGCAGTTTATTGTTTGTCTATTGGCTGTTGTAAACATGGAAATGAATGGGAAGGGCATTATAGTAGTTCTTGACGTTGCGACAAATTTGCCTTATATGATGAAAATTTTGAAGTTTTTTTTTGAGTTGTAATTGTTTCTAGATAAAAAGCTCATAGCATATTGCATTCCTCGTTATCTTAATTAACTTTTTGTCAATTTGTTCTGGCAGCATTCATGTTGTTATCAGAAATATATTTATATTTTATATCTATACAAAATATTATATTATATTTGGATACAGCCTGTTATCTTTATGCATTCTTTTGAAAACAATGTATTTCATGGAAGTTCTGATTACGGACTTTCAGAATTTTCAAGCTGTGTTTTTGGGATTTTTACAAAAGTACATTTAACTGAAAATAAACTGTCTATTTTGATTGTATTCACGCATGCGCATTGAGCATTATTTTCTTAACTGTCATTCCATATTTATAATTATTTTTTAATTGTTATTGCAGAATATTATGTGTAGAGTAGTTTGTCATGTTTTCGGAAAACAGCATTATTTTATATTGAGAAGTCTTCCAATTAGAAGCAAAATACTTGGTGAAATTTGGGATTGTTTGCATGAAAACGCTAATTTTCCTGTGAGTATATGTGCAATCCTCATAAAAATGAACACAGATTACAAATTATAAAAAGCCTCCTAATTAAATTCTCAACGCTTTTCAGACAGTTTTTACAGGGTTAACCCAAACATATTAGCTTTTCTTCAAGTTTTTGACGCTATCCTATGTGATTTTGGTAAAACATTTTAGCTGCAATATGTCACGTCTACCGTACTCTTTGCAGGCTTGTTAAAGGACAATTCCTCCTGTATTTTTCTAGATTTTCAACAGAACGTTGAAAATTGTAAATATCAGGACATGATTGGCCATATAGTGAGTATATCACACATCCAAATAAAATAAGTTTGTATGAAGTACAACAAAAATTGTATATAACTTAATAGGTGTACAAGGAAATCATGTGGTGGCTACATCAAAATTTTTAAAAATGACATCTTATGATGTTTAAAACTACACACCGTCCTCAAATGAAGAATTTTCAAAGGGATTCAAGTTTCATATTTGCTTCATTCTTAGGAGTTTATAATAAGTTATATTTAGGACATTCATCAATATATATTCCTCAGAAATGATTCCGCTGTTAATGAGTTAAAAGAGAACTTTTACTATTCCTTGAACAGATCGTTAAAAGATGAAACTAGTTCTTGTGATATATGTCGCCTATTCTTAGGCACAAGAAAGACATGTATTATGCAAGAGTAAGCCACAGATACATTGCTTTTAAAATTACTTCTTTCACAGTGATGGATGATTACGGCTCAATAGGAAAAGGAAACGGCATTGAGCTTGCAGAACTGTGAGTGGAAAATTTATGCTTATGGAAAAGGAATAAATGTGGATTCTTCATAGTTTTGGATTAGGAAGGATCTATATTTTTGATGATATCAAAATTCTTAAGGTTTTTAAGGCACTCTTTCGTTGTATAACCTTACTATTTAGCACTTTTTGTGTATTGAAAATTATACTTAAGCTCAGGAAAGACAAGATTAAGCAAAAGTAAGCCACAGATACATTGCTTTTAAAATTACTTTTTTCATAGTGATAGATGATTAAGGCTCAATAGGAAAAGGAAACGGTAAGTAGCTTATAATACTGTGACTGGAAAATTTATGTTGCTGAAAAAGGAATATGCAAGGTATGTCTTGGAAGAAATGAGAAAAAAAAAATTCTGTGAATTTCTGTCAAATTAGCAAGGATAAGAGGTAGCTCAGAAATGTTTATTAGAATGTTAGTGAGTCACTTATTAGTTCTGGGATAGACCTCGTACATTCTTCATCGTTTTTGGTTAGGAAGGAGCTTTACTTTTGATAGTATAACTCTCTTAAGGTTTTACGACACTCTTCCTTAGTATAACCACACTGCTTAGTGATTTTTGTATCTTGCAAATTGTATTAAGAACAGACAAGAAGGCTATTATGCACGAATAAGTCAGAGATATATCACTTTTAAAATTACTTTTAAACAATTCGGAAGTTTCTCCTAATTCACAGAGTATGCCCAGTCGCCTAAGAGTGATCTCCTGTGAACACAGCTGGTTACGCTTAAGATGCAGCGATCTATTGAATTATTTTATGCAATAAAATTTTTGCGTTAAACGCTGTAAAAAAGTAATGAAACCTTGAAAATGTTAAAGAATGGAGTTTTATCACAATCGCAAGTCTACAAGAGGCATACTGCGCTTAGGATCAGCAGACAGAACATTAAAGACGATTGGTGAGTAGGAGGACCATTGACTATGAAAACGGACGGAAATATTGAACGCGTGAGGAATGTTCTAAACATCAATCCCTGATTAAATTTGCTTTCAGTTGCGAAATTTTCAATTGTGAATTCACAATTTTACCTGGAAGTGCTCAAAAGCATGAAGAAAAGGGTAAACCATGTCCGGCCAGAGATCGCTGACAACAGGATTGTCGACCACGACAAAGCTCGGCTCCACATGGCGTTGGTTGAGAGTGAATACCTAATCCAAGAACAAATCTCTACTCTTCTCCATCCACGATACAATCACTACGTGGAAGTGATTTTTTTAAGGCTTAAGAAGGACAAGAAAGAACGCCATTTTGACATACTCCAAGATTTTAAAGAGCCGTAACCACAAGGTTTCTCGGCTTTTACAAAATGAGTTTGAACAAGGTTACAACCACTGGCAGCAACGCTGGATTCGTTGTATTGCTGCCCAAGGTATATGTCTTGAAGATTATTAATTGTTTTTCTAAGTACAATTATTTAATTTATGCAATTTTTTTCTAATCACTTTTGGGACAGACCTCGCACATTTTCCTTCGTTTTGGGTTAGGAAGGATCTTTATTTTTGATGTTTTAAATTATTAAGGTTTTACAGTACTTTTCCACTGTATAATCATACTATTTGGCTTTTTTGTGTCTTTCAAAATGTTTTTAGGCTAAAAAAAAAAGAATATTATGTAAGAGCAAGCCACAGAGGCATTGCTTTTAAAATTACTTCTTTCTCAATGATGGATACAGCTTAATAGGAAAAGGAAACAGCGAGGAACTTGTAGGACTGCGAGTAGAAAAAAATTATGCTGCTGAAAAAGAAGTAAATGCGGATTCTTCGTCGTTTTGGCTCAGGAATGAGCTTTATTTTTGATGATGTAACATTCTTAAAGCTTTACGGCACTCTTCCATAGTATAACCATACTACTTAACGATTTGTTTTTGTATTGCAAATTATCTTAAGCACAAGAAAGAAGACTATTATGCAAAAGTAAGTCAGAGCTATACCGTTTTTCAAGTCACTTCTTTCACAATGATGAATGATTATTGCTCAATAGGAAAATGAAACTACAAGAAGCTTGCAGGACTGTGAGAGAAAAATAAATTTATATTGCTGGAAAAGAAGCTAAAGTGACTTTTCATTGTTTTGGGTTAGGAAAGAGCTTTATTTTTGATGGTATTAAATTATTAAGGTTTTGCTGTAATCTTCCGTTATATAACCATAATATTTGGCATTTTTTTATCTTTCGAAATATTTTTAGGCACAAGAAAGAAGAGTATTATGTAAGAGCAAGCTACAGATGCATTGCTTTTAAAATTACTTTCTCAGTGATGGATTATTACGATTAAATTATTAAGGTTTTACAATACTCTTCCACTGTATAATCATACTATCTGTCGTTTCTTTGTGTCTTTCAAAATGTTTTTAGGCACAAGAAAGAAGAGTATTATGTTAGAGCAAGCCACAGAGGCATTGCTTTCAAAATTACTTCTTTCTCAGTGATGGATACAGCTCAATAGGAAAAGGAAACGGTGAGGAACTTGTAGGACTGCGAGTAGAAAAAAATTATGTTGCTGGAAAAGAAGTAAATGCGGATTCTTCGTCGTTTTGGCTTAGGAATGAGCTTTATTTTGGAAAAGGAAACGGCAAGGAGCTTATAGGACTGCGAGTGGAAAATAAATTTGCGCTTCTGGAAACGTAGTAAAAGTGGATTCTTCACCGTTTTGGCTTAGGAAGGAGCTTTATTTCTGATGATATAAAATTCTTAAAGTTTTAGGACACTCTTCCGTCGTATAACCATGATATTTGATGCTTTTTGTGTTTAGCAAATTATCTTCGTTGCAGTAAAGAAGAGTATTATGCAAGAATAAGCCATATATACATTGCTTTTAAAATTACTTCTTTCACAGTGATGGATGATTACGGCTTAATAGGAAAAGGAAACGTTGAGGAGCTTATAGGACTGCGAGTGAAAAATAAATTTAAGTTGTTAGGAAAGGAGTAAATGTTGATTCTTCATCATTTTGTATTAGGAAGGACCTTTATTTTTGAAGATATAAAATTCTTAAGGTTTTACGGTACTCTTTCAATACTCAATAGAAAAAGGAAACGGTGAGGAACTTGTAGAACTGCGAGTAGAAAAAAATTATGTTGCTGAAAAAGAAGTAAATGAGGATTCTTCGTCGTTTTGGCTTAGGAATGAGCTTTATTTTTGATGATATAACATTTTTAAAGTTTTACGGCACTCTTCCATAGTATAACCATACTGCTTAACGATTTTTTTTGTATTGCAAATTGTCTTAAGAACAAGAAAGAAGACTAAGAGTAAGAGTAAGTCAGAGCTATATCATTTTGAAGTCACTTCTTTCAAAATGATGAATGATTATTGCTCAATAGGATAAGGAAACTACAAGGAGCTTGCAGGACTCCTTGTAGTGTTACACAAAAGGTGCCAAACAGTAGGTGCCCCATACTGTTTGGCACCTTTTGTGTTTTGAAAATTATCTCGGAGTCAACATAGCCTATAGTTTTCCACTAACTTCATTAGGAGCTATAACTGTCTCTTTCATCGTATCTCGTGTAACCACATTTAAAAAACTTGTTAAAGTATATCGTTCTTTTTTGCCAAATTTACTTGGTTTATTTCCTTTTATCAATTTCAATTTGGCATATTTCTTTCATTTTGAATTCAGTTGCGCCATTTTTTATCCAGTTTTTAGACTACAATCACATTTCATCACTAACTGAGGTTTAGAAAGTATTTTAAAGTTTATGTGACGTGAGTAATTTTTATTTGTAGATACATCTGTTATGTTTGAATATTTGGCAAAAAAACTTAGACTTTTACCGTAACGCTATGCAAGGATAATCACTAAATATCACTGAATATAATTATTTTATTTCTTTAAATTATGTTTCTTAAGTTTATGATTGAAATTAAATTTAAATGAATGTGTTATTTGCTTTATGATAACGAGTTGTTTATTTTCGAAATTGCTTTTATTGATAGTGTAATATAATCTAAAAACTAATTTTAATCCCCTTTATAATAATATCCCCCTTTATAATAATAGTTATCTGTCCGTCTGTCCTCTAATTTATGAAGCGGTTGGATCTGGAATGAATAGAGACATCCATATTGGATTATCGCTGAGTTAGGGTTAGCAAAATTCAAAGCAAGTAAAGTTTATATTTTTCTAATTTATCGATCCGATTCTAAAATAAATTGGTATAAATATGCTTTAATTAAAAAATACTGTCGTCTTTAAAACGTCCGAAATCTGCCCCATCCCACCTTTTCGAGCGTTTAATGCCATTATTTCAGGCCCTATTTTCCCCGGTTAAGTGCAGGCGAGGAAATTTATCAATTTATCAAATAATAAATAGTTAAAAATAATATATTTTTCTAGCATTATGACGTCATTCCTTTAACCACTTTATTTAATCATTTCTTATTTTAAATTATTTAAATATCGTCTGCATTATTTTCATACGTTTTATCACGAACTTAGATATTACTTCAATATTTTTCTGTTATATTTGCCTTAAATAATAGATTAGGTACACATGTGATGATTTTAAATTTAATCAATGATTATTTTTTGCTTCAAGATAATTCTCATCCAAAAATAAACCATTTTTTTACCTGCCTCATAGGGTACTTTACAATTTTGAAAAATTAAAAATTTTACTGATCTCGTCATATGACGGGCTATATGCTAGTTTTGAAATAAATGTAGCCTGTATTTCGGAACTTTAATTACCCAGACCGAATAGTTTGCGCAAAGCGGATAGTATATACTAAGAAAAAGTTCTTTTATTTTTACCAAAAAAATTAAGTTCGAATCCTTTATACATTACAATTATTTTTATACCAGTTTCGTTCTGATGGAAGAATTATTTTCCCTATGAAATATTAACGAATCCGATTCATTTTGACGTCATCCACACAGTCGAATTCATACTGTCTGTTGAAATGGGTGTCAGAGTTTGTCACTTAACGCCGTGAAATAAGACGTTGGAATCAGCATTTTTTCCCTCCCAATCTTCTCTCTTAGTGGTCATAGAAGTGGATAAAAATAGTCCTATGGAGAGATGAGACTTATTACGCCGTATAAAATATTCGACTTCTCTAACAACTAAGGATGGAAGCTCCACTTTAGACGTAAAAAGTTAATATTCCTCTAGTTTTCTTCCAGGAAAGACGTTGAAGATCAGGATGAGACTTTTTTGCAGATTATCGGGAATTAAGTTGTCTCGGATTTTAAACGTTAAAAAAAAATTGATACAAAAATTTTAACGAATATTTCTTTGGTTCTGAACAATTTAAAATATTGCATTGAAAATACCAAGTAGCGGACGAATTATAGATTTGAAATTAGCTTTTAAAGTAATTCATAATTTTTAACTTTTAGGTTCATATTATTTTACTATACATAATATACATATCTCATCATACTATACATATCAATAACTATTTCTATACATACATATACATAAATAAATAAATAAATAAATGAATATGTTTATATGTATATATACATATACAATATATATAGATATATAAATACGTATAAATAAATAAATTTACACACACGCACACACACACATATTGAAATTTGAGAATAGGTTTTTAAAACTACTGTATTAAAATATGAGCAATATTTATTTAATGCTCAAAGTTTAATTGGCAGATATACATTATTAATAGTTTGCGCAAAGCGGATAGTATATACTAAGAAAAAGCTCTTTCATTTTTAACAAAAAAATTAAGTTCGAACCCTCTCTACATTATATTTATACCAGTTTTGTTCTGATGGACGAATTATTTCCCCTATGAAATATTAACGAATCCGATTCATTTTGACGTCATCCACACAGTCGAATTCATCCTGTCTGTTGAAATGGGTGTCAGAGTTTGTCACTTAACACCGTGAAATAAGACGTTGGAATCAGCATTTTTTCCCTCCCAGTCTTCTCTCTTAGTGGTCATAGAAGTGGATAAAAATAGTCCTATGGAGAGATGAGACTTATTACGCCGTATAAAATATCCGACTTCTCTAACAACTAAGGATGGAAGCTCCACTTTAAACGTAAAAAGTTAATATTCCTCTAGTTTTTTTCCAGGAAAGACGTTCTTGAAGATCAGGACGAGACTTTCTTGCAGATTATCAGGAATTAAGTTGTCTCAGGGATTTTAAACGTTAAAAAAATTGATCCAAAAATTTTAACGAATATTTCTTTGGTTCTAAACAATTTAAAATATTACATTGAAAATACCAAGTAGCGGACGAATTATAGATTTGAAATTAGCTTTTAAAGTAATTCATAATTTTTAACTTTTAGGTTCATATTATTTTACTATACATAATATACATATCTCATATATCATACAATACATATCTATAACTATGTCTATACATACATATGCATATACATACACATACATAAATAAATAAACAAATGAATATATTTATATGTATATATACATATACAATATATATAGATATACAATATATATAGATATACAATATATATAGATATATAGATATATAAATAATATATAAATATAAATAAATAAATTTACATTCATGCACACACACGCACACACATTGAAA
>CM063508.1:52816450-52821450 GCA_032207245.1 Pardosa pseudoannulata
TTTTCTAAATATTCGACAACTTGATTAATTAATCCTAACTATACAGGCATTAAAAATAAAAATATATTTCATTTGTCTAATAAATATTTATATTTAATTTCAATATTTTCCACAAGTCTAATCTTTTAAAAGTAATTCCCCATATGTTTTACAAACAACTTAATGGCAATTTAAACTGATATTTTGATTATTTTATTAAAACTGACCTTGTTTTTTTATTTATATTAATGCTAAATTTAGAGTTTGAGTTTTTATCTAGAAAACTTCTTCAAGCATTTGCGCAAAATAAATGGTTTTAATTTTTCTAAATATTCAACAACTTGATTAATTAATCCTAGCTATCCAGGCATTAAAAATAAAATAAAATAATACTTCATTTGTTTAATAAATATTTATATTTAATTTCAATATTATGAACAAGTCAACCTTTGAAAGTATCCCCATATGTTTTACAAACACTTGGTAATTTAAACTGATATTTTGATTATTTTATTAAAACTGACTTTGTTTTATAGCTTATATTAATCCTAACTATATAGCCGTTAAAAATAAAATAATATTTCATATGTCTAATAAATATTTATATTTAATTTCAATATTTTCAACAAGTTTAATCTTTCGAAAGTAATTCCCCACATGTTTAACAAACAAATTAATGGTAATTTAAACCGATGTTTCAATTATTTAATTAAAATTGACCTTGTTTTATTGTTTAAATTAATGATAAATTTGGAGTTTGCGTTTTTATCTAGAAAACTCCTTCAAGCATTTGCGCAAGATAAATGGTTTTATTTTTTCTAAATATTCGACGACTTGATTAATTAATCCTAACTATACATTAAAAATGAAATAAAATAATATTTCACATGTCTAATAAATATTTATATTTAATTTCAATATTTTCAACAAGTCTAATCTTTTGAAAGTAATTCCCACATGTTTAACAAACAAATTAATGGTAATTTAAACCGATATTTTGATTGTTTTATTAAAACTGACTTTGTTTTATTGCGTAAATTAATGATAATTTTGTAGTTTGAATTTTTATTTAGAAAACTCCTTCAAACATTTGCGCAAGATAAATAGTTTTATTTTTCTAGATATTTGACGATTTTATTAATTAATCCTAACTATACAAGCATTAAAAATTAAAAAAAATATTTCATATGTATAACATATAGTTATATTTAATTTCAATATTTTCAACAAGTCAAAATTTTTAAAATTAATTCCCTATGAAAAATAAACCAAGCAACCAAGCAAATTCCCCAAGCAACTTAATGGCAATTTAAACTCATATTTCGATTATTTTATTAAAACTGACCTTGTTTTATAGCTTATATTAATGATAAATTTGGAGTTTGAGTTTTTATTTAGAAAACTCCTTCATTTGAGCAAGATAAAGGTTTTATTTTTTCTACATATTTGATGATTTTATTAATTAATCCTAACTATACAAGCATTAAAAATAAAAAATATTTCATATGCACAATATATATTTATATTTAATTTCAATATTTTCAACAAGTCTAATCCTTTGAAAGTATCCCCATATGTTTTACAAACATTTGGTAATTTAAACTGATATTTTGATTATTTTATTAAAACTGACTTTGTTTTATAGCTTATATTAATCCTAACTATATAGCCGTTAAAAATAAAATAATATTTCATATGTCTAATAAATATTTATATTTAATTTCAATATTTTCAACAAGTTTAATCTTTCGAAAGTAATTCCCCACATGTTTAACAAACAAATTAATGGTAATTTAAACCGATGTTTCAATTATTTAATTAAAATTGACCTTGTTTTATTGTTTAAATTAATGATAAATTTGGAGTTTGCGTTTTTATCTAGAAAACTCCTTCAAGCATTTGTGCAAGATAAATGGTTTTATTTTTTCTAAATATTCGACGACTTGATTAATTAATCCTAACTATACATTAAAAATGAAATAAAATAATATTTCACATGTCTAATAAATATTTATATTTAATTTTAATATTTTCAACAAGTCTAATCTTTTGAAATTAATTCCCCACATGTTTAACAAACAAATTAATGGTAATTTAATCCGATATTTCGATTATTTTAATAAAACTGACCTTGTTTTATAGCTTATATTAATGATAAATTTGGAGTTTGAGTTTTTATCTAGAAAACTCCTTCAAGCATTTGCTCAAGATAAATGGTTTTATTTTTTCTAAATATTCGACAACTCGATTAATTAATCCTAACTATACAGGCATTACAAATAAAAAAAATATTTCATCTGTCTAATAAATATTTATATTTAATTTCAATATTTTCAACAAGTCTAATCTTTAAAAAGTAATTCCCCATATGTTTTACAAACAACTTAATGACAATTTAAACTGATATTTTGATTATTTTATTAAAACTGACCTTGTTTTTTTATTTATATTAATGCTAAATTTAGAGTTTGAGTTTTTATCTAGAAGACTCCTTCAAGCATTTGCGCAAGATAAATGGTTTTATTTTTTCTAAATATTCGACAACTTGATTAATTAATCTTAACTATACAGGCATTAAAAATAAAATAAAACAATATTTCATTTATCTAATAAATATTTATATTTAATTTCAATATTTTCAACAAGTCTAATTTTTTGCAAGTATCCCCATATGTTTTACAAACACTTTAATGTTAATTTAAACTGATATTTTGATTATTTTATTAAAACTGACTCTGTTTTATAGCTTATATAAATCCTAACTATATAGCCGTTAAAAATAAAATAATATTTCATATGTCTAATAAATATTTATATTTAATTTCAATATTTTCAACAAATCTAATCTTTTGAAAGCAATTTCCCGCATGTTTAACAAATTAATGGTAATTTAAACCGCTATTTTGATTGTTTTATGAAAACTGACTTTGTTTTATAGCTTATATTAATGATAAATTTGGAGTTTGAATTTTTATTTAGAAAACTCCTTCAAGCATTTTCGCAAGATAAATAGTTTTATTTTTTCTAGATATTTGACGACTTTATTAATTAATCCTAACTGTACAAGCATTAAAAATAAAAAAAATATTTCATATGTACAATATATATTTATATTCAATTTCAATATTTTCAACAAGTCTATATTTTTAAAAGTAATTCCCCATGAAAAATAAACCAAGCAACCAAGCAAATTCACCAAGCAACTTAATGGCAATTTAAACTCATATTTTGATTATTTTATTAAAATTGACCTTGTTTTATAGCTTATATTAATGATAAATTTGGAGTTTGAATTTTTATCTAGAAAACTCCTTCAAGCATTTGCGCAAGATAAATAGTTTTTTTTCTAAACATTCAACAACTTGATTAATTATTCCTAACTATACAGGAATTAAAAATAAAATAATATTTCATACGTCTAAAAAATATTTATATTTAATTTCAATATTTTCAACAAGTCTAAACTTTAGAAAGTGATTCCCCATGTGTTTTACAAACAACTTAATAGCAATTTAAATTGATATTTGGATTATTTAATTAAAACTGACCTTGTTTTATAGCTTATATTATTGTTAAATTTGGAATTTGAGTTTTTATCTAGAAAACTCCTTCAAAAATTTGCGCAAGATAAATGGTCTCATTTTTTCTAGATATTCGACGACTTTATAAATTTATTCTAACTATACAAGCATGAAAAATAGAATATTTCATAAGTCTAAATACATTTACATTTAATTTCAATATTTTCAAAAAGTCTAAATTTTTAAAATAATTTCCCATATGTTTTACAAACAATCTAATGGTAAATTAAACGGATATTTTGATCTGTTTTATTGCTTATTTTAATAATAAATTTGGAGTTTGAGTTTTTATCTAGAAAATTCATTCAAGAATTTGAGCAAGATAAATGGTTTTATTTTTTCTACATATTAGACGACTTTATTAATTAATCCTAATTATACAGCAATTAAAAATAAAATAATATTTTATATGTCTAATAAATATTTATACTTAATTTCAATATTTTCAACAAGTCTAATTTATTGAAAGAAATTCCCCATATGTTTTAGAAACAACTTAATGGCAATTTAAACTGATATTTTGATTATTTTATTAAAACTGACCTTGTTTTTCTTCTTACATTAATAATAAGTTTGGAGTTTGAGTTTTTATTTAGAAAACTTCTTTGGTACTTCTGAGGAAAAGGGTGCCCCTTGGCAAATTTGGTGAAATTATTTTCGGTGTTTACTAAAACATAAAGGTATTTCATCCGAGCAACATGGTATCCCTTGCTATTTGGACGATTTTAATTGATGTAGATTGCACCATTATAATAGAATTATATTCATTTTCTTAATTAACCAAAATCACTGAGAAAGCGGGCATTTACATTTATGGACAATTAATCTCTTAACAGTCTACAAAGCCAACAGCTCCAAATTATTAAAAACAAGTTTAACCCTAAATTACATTACTATATTACTACTGTACGTTGATTAGCAACGTTAATATACATTGCCATAATACGTGGTAGAATAGGAAGCAGAGGTTTTGACAGCAACAGTGCTAATTTTGTTGGTAGTAATAAATGTTTTTCAAAATTAAGGAAATTTATGACAAACCACATAGTTTTGTATGAAACAGAAACACACATTCATATTGACAACCATATGAATATGAAGATAACTATATAAAATGATAGGTTTTATTTGGCCATGAGAGTCACTGAAATTTGTACTTTTTGTACTTAGAATATTGTTGATATGCATTTCATTGTAACATAAAAATGAACCAAGAATTAAATTTAAAATTAGTTCTCATATAAAAATGCTATAATTTGCGTCACATAGAAATGAAAGTGAATCACTTTATATCTCAAATTTCAGTTCAAATCGAATAGATACTAAGCAGACGATTTTAAATAATATAAAATAAGAAATGAATAAATGAAATATTTAAAATGAATGACGTCATAATGATAGAAAAATATCATTTTCGCCTATTTATTATGTGATGAATTG
>CM063508.1:52831450-52833950 GCA_032207245.1 Pardosa pseudoannulata
ACATGGAAATTTGCATAATATCGTTTCTAGACGTTTTCATAATTATGTAACCATTACTTTTAAAAAAAATATTGCATAAATAATTGTCATCTAGTTATCATGCAATAATTTTGCTTGCAGAACGATGGGCGTATGGATAGGACGCTGCATTTCGGTGTTGGAGTTTGTGTATTCAAATTCTACTGGTCGCATGGTTGTTCGCAGCCGTTCAAACTGGCTTCAAGCAGTAGGTTCTGCTTTCATTAACCATCGTATATAAAAATAGTAGATCTTAGTGTCCCCAACTAATAGCTTAGTTTAGTTTACAACAGTTGATATATATATATATATATATATATATATATATATATATATATATATATATATATATATACATACATTGCTATGCACACTTTGGATGTTATATGCAGTAAGTTAGTCTTAGCAGATTAACCCTACCAAAGGCAATGTGGCGAAAGCTCCTATTTCCCCATAGATGGCGCGTTTCCCTATTTACGTCAGAGAATGTAACGCGCCTATGCGGGCATTTTGAAAATAGGAGTTCGGTGGGACACAAACCCATTATGTTAGTAACTGTAAATAGTCTGTAAATAAATATTACATTTTATAGAAACTGTAGTACTTATACTTTTATGGATTTAGGAATTTTGTCTATTCCGGCCTGCACCTGCAGTTTTCTAAAAACGCCTTCTTTTATTTTTGCGATTTTCGTGTCTGGCAAAGATTTGTGTATAGCAAGTGGTGACTATTAAGGTGATTTGTGAAGGAATGATTTTATTCAGGGACTTCAAGTGAGGCTTATGGCAATGGACGCGAAATAACAAGTTAATGGTTTGTGTATTGCAAGTAGTGACTATTAAGGTGATTTGTGAAGGAATGATTTTATTCAGGGACTTCAAGTGAAGCTTATGGCAATGGACGCGAAATAACAAGTTAATGGTTTGTGTATTGCAAGTGGTGACTATTAAGGTGATTTGTGAAGGAATGATTTTATTCAGGGACTTCAAGTGAGGCTTATGGCAATGGACCGGAAATAACAAGTTAATGGCCCAATAAGAAGTGGTGAACAGGGGTCACCTAAGGCCAAGAGGTCAGGGCCTGTGGCCACCTGCGACGTGAATAGGTTTCCATGGAAAAGTGATGTAGGACCCTGGGATGCATCTGGAAGAGGATCCAAAATGTTCATAGTAAACAGAAAAGGTTTACACCCATTATATATTGCTATTGGCAAATCTTGGATTGTAAGAACGATTGGACGTGAGAAGAAGAGACTAGGGTCCGAGAGTGAGGTCTCTGTTGATTTCCAGAGCCGTGCCTCGACAGTGGCGGGCCTCTTTTGTTACATACGCTAGTTCTTTTGCGTCCAGGGGGTAAAGACCCAACTCCGTTCCTGTCAAGAACGCCCCAGCGTCAAGCCCGAGCCGTACCGGAACTCACCATGGGCCGCCCTACTACAGATGCCCGTAGCGGTATTTGAAGTTCGCCTATTCTGTTTCATACCGAGTAAGTCACTGCCTTTAAGACAATAGTCACCACCTCATAGTTAAAGAATATTTAGTAGAGGTTATTAGATTAATCGTTTAATTCTGGGCCTTTATACTATCCTAATTGTACGCCTATAACTGTAAATAATGTTTAAGAATAATAAAATGTTAAGTTTGGAGAATTAAGTACTAAGCTTTATTTTGTCCAAGCACACAGCCTGGGTTAGAGCTATAGGGAGCTCAGAGTTATGAGTACGTATTGAATGATACATATATTGTAATATATATATATATATATATATATATATATATATATATATATATATCCCCTATATAAGCTTAAGTCCGTCTGTCCTCGAATTTATGAAGCGGTTGGACCTGGAATGGATAGAGGCATCCATATTGGATTCTTGATGAGTTAGGGTTAGCAAACTTTCGAAATATGCCCCTTCACCCCTTTTCTAGCATTTAATGACGTTGTTTAAAGCCCTATTTTCCCCGGTTAAGAGCAGGCGATTAAATTTATCAATTTGTCTCATAATAAATAGGTAAAAATAACATTTTTTCCTAGCATTATGACGTCATTCCTTTAACGATCTTATTTAATCATTTCTTATTTTAAATTATTTAAATATCGTCTGAATTATTTTCATACGTTTTATCACTGTACTTAGATATTACGTAAATAATTTTATTTTATATTTGGCATAAATAATAGATTAGGTATGTGATAACTTAAAATTTAAACATCGATAATTTTTGTTGCAATGAAAATTTATCACAGTTATTAACAACAAATTCTATCTACCTCCAGAGTGTAGTCGAAATGATAGTTTCATTCTTTTACTTCCAACAATCACCGTGGAAAAAAAATGGGAAGAACTTAACGATGACGTGGCTAAGATAACTTTAAATTATCTTTCTAAATGAAATTCAACGTGATTCTAAACTGCATTCACAGAATAGGGAAACTTTAGAGGAGTATAAGGATAAACAAATTATTGAGCGTGTACCAG
>CM063508.1:52836450-52868950 GCA_032207245.1 Pardosa pseudoannulata
CACTCTCTATTCTGGCAGCACTTAGAGTACACACATTCTCTCCCTAGCCGCGAGTTAACTTAGTTGTGTCAATCAGACTAGTCATGTCAGTATGCTTATAGCAGACTCTGTATCGACAGTACTTCCTATTTAAGATCTCTCATGTCTGGACTATCAAGAATAAATAAAGATTTAGGAGTACAATAATGGACTCTTCGTGACTGCTTTATCCGAATGACACACATGACACACACACACATATATATATACTAGTTGCTTCGCACCCAGCCTTCGGTCTGGGTTATACATGTTTCTTCAATGAAGTTTTAGAATCACTATTAAAGATAAAAGTATTAATAAAAATGTTGAATAAATCTCGCATGCTGCAGACTGTTGAAGAATATGATAGTTTATTAACAACATGCAAACACTGCAATACATATGTACATTCGCCTTATTGTTCGGCAGCCACACTTTAAAGTGGGTTAAATTCTTTCTCTACTACATAGGTCAAACTTCTTTATGTTATGGATATTTATGCTTTTAAATGTCTTTAGTGTAAACATTTCTTTAAAATAGATTTTTATTCCTTAAATTTCGTGTTTTATAAATACTTTCTTCAAGTGCTTAAAATGCAAAGGAATTTTTTTTGTTCCATAACCGATATTACGCCTCATTTTTTCGGTGTATAGAACATAGGTTCCTTTTTTGATGTACGGGAGAACCAAGAATGGTGAAAATGGAGTTTTAGTCATTAATAAAGTATTAAATTTTTTTCTCTATTATATGGGCTCAACTTGCATAAGATATTCGATAACTTTATGTTATACAACCGTTTAATAACTTAAGTGAAATTCTTTCCCGTACATAAGTACATCTTTTGCCTAATACTATTTGAAACATTAGTGTTTTATACATAAAAATGAAGTTTTAAATAACATATAAATCGCAATATAACAAATTATTTTAAAATGTAACCAAAAAATCCTTTAAAATACCTGAAAAATATTACATTTAATTGTAATCAACTTCCAATTAAACATATTTTTTCCTATTTTATTATTCTTTATCAAGCATGGATTTGCTTTACTTACGAACCCCACTGGCAATATTTTGTAGTGGCTCATATTTTTGTTACCTGACCATACAACTGCGTTTGTCACAAGAACAGAGTACCCCCACCAACTTGGCGATAAATCTCTAAGCATGGTAGCCGAACAGTTTCTACTGATCACTCCGTGTCCACACAATCTTTATCTGAATTTTGATTTATATTATATTATTATCCATTTCTACTTGAGCAAACTTTTTTTATATATTAAAAACACATAATGCGTAGAAAATTAGATATAGTGAGCCATTAATGGTTCAATGTGGTTATTTTTTAATAGTTTGGAACCGATGGCTTTGTAAACTGTTGAGAGATTAATTGCCCATAAATATAAATGCCCTTTTTCTAAGTGGTTTAGGCTAATTAAGTAAGAGTATATAATTCTATTTCAATGGTGCACTTTGGTTCAATTAAAGTAGCCAAAACAGGACACATTACAATGTTTGAAATAATAAAAATTATTTTGAATACTATAATTTTAAAACAATAATATAATAAAGAAAATAGCGAAAACTTTGTATATCCTGAAATTATAGATAAATGTACAGGAAAAATTTTTATTCTACTCAATTTACATCTCTTATATTTTGATTTATATTATATTAGTAATAAATTCTCCTTGAACAAACTTTTCTTATACTATATTAAATGCATCTTATGCTTAAAAAATGAGATATAGGGAACTGTTAATGGTTCACTACAGTTAATTTTTTAATAATTTGCAGCACTGGCTTTGTAAACTGTTGAATAAATAATTCCCGATAGAGTTTGGATTAATTAAGTGAGAATATATAATTATAATACAATGTCGCACTATGCGTTAATTAAAGATGCCAAAAAGGCAAGGAATAGAATGCCTTTGAATTTTAGTAAACATCGCCAATAATTTCGCCAAATTAGCCAAGGACTACCCTATTCTTAAATATGTTCAATACTCATACTCTTTAATAGTGAGAAATTGTCGAGTTTTCTAATGATAAACAAAAATTCTTATACACTTACAAAAGCTCTTTGACATCTTTATAGTAAAATAAATTGTTTTTTAAATATGGAAAATCGTAATATGAAATAACTGAAATTAAATTTTCCAAGCAGTTCACATTTTACTGTACGCGAGTTGAGCAGCATTTTTTTTTCATCCACTTCCTGGAGTCTGTCGTTTGCTTGTGACTGAAATTCTTTAATTTATTTTTATGGCATTTTGGGTACTACTCTACTATAGTTGAGGTATTTCATAGATGATACCAGAGGCATAATGACGTCATAAGTCGCTATTATGACACGGCATATAGGTAAATCTCTTGTAATTTCTAGAAATAAGTGTAAAAGTGCACCAAATTTAAAAATCACTAGTGAACCTGTACTTATGTAAATCACTTATTTCTTGCATTTAAGCATGAATGATTTAGGTATATAAAAATAAAATTTTAAATAATAAAAGCTATAGAAAGCGTTAGTTTTCTTTAAACATTGACAATTGGAATATATAAAAATATTCATGGAAAATGGCGACTTTTAATTTATTTAAAATAAAAATACTATGATGGTAAAATATAAAAATTTTTTCTATCAAAATAATAAACATCTACGTTAATATATCAAAACCTATAACAATAAGTTAGTTTTTTTTTAAGAAATGGCAATTGTGAAATAAAAATTAATTTGATAGAACATGGCAAGATTTTAATTACCGAAAATAAAAATCTCGCGAAGATAATAAAATCGAAAAAAAAGTGATCTTCTCAAAAAAGATGATTTAAACGTTTACCAGATACGAAAATAGTCTTATATACGTACAATTTATCATGAATATATTTTTTTACACTTTAATTTTAATAGGATAGGTACGTTTTTATGTTACTCGGAATACAAAATATGAGGCGATAATAAAGCCAAATTTGAATAACACTATCATTTTTCGACGCCAACTCAACAATGGAATTGCGCGTGCAGAAAAATAAAAGTGCCATTTTGGTCGGTTTTTCGCTCATATTTTTCGAACTAATTGGAATATCGAAACGCGAATGAGCGAAATGACATCCCCGGGTCGTTCCGCGTCTTTTGGTACCTTCAGCGCCCTTCTGCATCCAGCGGTTCTGGAGGAGATAGACGCACATAGATACATACAAACATAGTTACAATCAGATTTTAATATATAAGAAGATATGTGTGTGTATATATGTATATATATATGTGTATGCAAACATATATATATATATATATATATATATATATATATATATATATATATATATATATATATATATATATATATATATGTATGTTTGCATATAAATATACAACCAGCGAAAATTTCTTTCACCGTTTACACTTGAGGTGAGGTATTATTTCAATTGCCCGGTTTTGCTGGGCAATAAGAACACCTAAGTAATATAAAACGTGTCGGCCATGTCAACCCCACAGTTAGCAAATTTATTTATTTCATTCCCATGAGACTTTGATTATTCAGCATTTTTTGGGTGCCAAGTAAGAACTTTGATGATTTAAGTTATATCTAAAACCTCATAGGCAGTAATTTAGTTATTGGAGAAGAGAAACTAATTTCCTGGTAAAGCTTAAAAATGTGGCCAGTAGACAGAAAATTTGCATTTATTTTTACGTTGGTTTTGGGACATGAGTAAAAAGAATAATTTTAGATAGATATTTAGGTTATTAATTTTGATATATATATATATATATATATATATATATATATATATATATATATATTAATTAATAGTTCTTTTTAGTTATCATTATTAAAAACCTCGGATAAATTTTATTCTACAGAGAGCAGTGAGCATTTTTTAACATAAGATGAATCAAAGATGGCTGTTTCCACCAAAGTTTTTCAACTCGAAAGGTACTATGTCCTCTTAAATAATTCTTATTTAGGAGACCAAGAATGGTATAATGAGTGATAAGAAAGAGTAAAAGAATAATGAGTGATAGAATTCCTTTGCCACAGTACACGGTATTGAAGAGAACTATATTAACTATAGTCAGAGACTTATAACGTTTCTAAAATAAGCTTTATATATATATATATATATATATATATATATATATATATATATATATATATATATATATATATATATATATATTTAAATTTTTAAAATTTATTTTGCAGCTTGACGGAAAGCAAAATTTTTGCGGTTTGCCTTCGGCGTCTGAAACACTAGGACCGTTACATCAGTCCTATCATAGACTGCTGTTCAAACATCGGAGAGAAAGTAACTGTGGTTTTTTTCTCTGTTCTTTTCGATACATGTCCTTCTATTCAATTTCGATTTTACCGATAAGCAAAATCGAATTGCATTTCAGTAGCCGCTGACGAAAACCGAAGTTCAGGAAAGTAAGTTTTACTTTTGAATACTGTTTATATTTCATTTCACATTCGGTTTTGTCTTTTCAAAAATCGGAAGTTAGTGATAGGCTTACTGAAAATGTATTAATTTATTCATTTATAAGTTAGATGAGACAAAGGTTTCTTCCAGGCATAAACACTCACAGGCACATGTAAAAATTCGACTCTTGTTATCTCTTTCGTTTATCTCGAATATCCGTTTATCCCGAAGTCCCAAATTTATGTCAATGTAATTCAACAACGATATTGTCACTGTTTTTAACGATATATCGATATTTATACGTTCATATATATATATATACACACACACACACACACACACACACATATATATATATATATATATATATATATATATATATATATATATATATATATGTGTAGATACACACACTATATATGTATATATATAATGTATATACATATATATATATTTATATATATATATACATGTATATATATATATATATATATATATATATATATATATATATATATATATATATATATATATATATATATATATATATACATGTATATATATACATTATTTCAATCATAAAGTCTATGTACCTGCTGGAAATATAAATTTATGTGCGTTGTAGAAAAATCATAAAGTTACCACCCAAACGAAAAATTTACAAATAAAAAAAATTGCTTGAAAATTTTGTAGATTGTTTATGAGATTGCTCTCTACCTATTCTCAAAAGGAAGAGTACCCTAATATTTTTATAATATATTTTCAATGTTTCAGTCTCTTGGAAGCATTTGCGGTAAAACCAGATAAAAAATTGAGAAAATATAAATTTTTTTTTTAAATTTATGAGAAGAAGAATTCATTCAGCTAGTTACAATGGACAGCGTTTTTAATATGGCCAATACAATTTTTTTTGATTTACAGTTGACAAAATTCTGTGTGTACTTCATCCACGGGAAATCTTCGACCTCTATGAAATTCTTTGAACCAACTGATTACTATAGAACTAGATGGATATTATCTTCCAAATGCTGATTGTAGTTATTATTTATTCTTGTTGACATATTAATAGTGAAGAAGAATTTATTCAGCCAAATTCAATGGATAGCGTTTATAATATGGTCAATACATTTTTTTGGGACTGTATTTGACAAGATTCTTCCTGTATGTATTTCATCCATGAGAAAACTTTGACTTATATGAAATTCTTTGAACCAACTGATTAATATAGAACTACATGGATATTCTCTTCCAAATGCTGATTGTAGTTATTATTTATTCTTGTTGACATATTAATAGTGAAGAAGAATTTATTCAGCCACATTCAATGGATAGCGTTTTTAATATGGTCAATACATTTTTTGGGACTATATTTGACAAGATTCTTCCTGTGTGTATTTCATTCATGGGAAAACTTCGACCTCTATGAAATTCTTTGAACCAACTATAGAACTAGATAGATATTCTCTTCCAAATGCTGATTGTAGTTATTATTTATTTTTGTTGACATGTTAATGATAAAAAAGAATTCATCCCGCCAAATTCAATGGATAGTGTTTTTAATATGGTCAATACATTTTTTTGGGTTTACAGTTGACAAAATTCTGTGTGTACTTCATCCACGGGAAAACTTCGACCTCTATGAAATTCTTTGAACCAACTGATTACTATAGAACTAGATGGATATTCTCTTCCAAATGCTGATTGTAGTTATTATTTATTCTTGTTGACATATTAAGGGTGAAGAAGAATTTATTCAGCCAAACTCAATGGATAGTGTTTTCAATATGGTTTAATACATGTTTTTGGGACTGTATTTCACAAGATTCTTCCTGTGCGTATTTCATCCATGGGAAAACTTCAACTTATATGAAATTCTTTGAACCAACTGATTAATATAGAACTAGATGGATATTCTCTTCCAAATGCTGATTGTAGTTATTATTTATTCTTGTTGACATGTTAATGATCAAAAAGAATTCATCCAGCCAATTACAATGGATAGCGTTTTTAATGTAGTTAATGTATTTTTTGGGACTACAATTGACAAGATTCTTTCTGTGTGTACTTCATCAACTGGAAAACTTTGACCTCTATGAAATTATTAGAAACATCTTATTACTATAGATCTAGATGGATCTTCTCTTCCAAAAGCTGATTGTAATTTTTATTAATTCTAAAAAAACATTAAAATTCTAGAAGCTATTTGTTAGCAATATCTAAAAAGGAGTCTCAGTCTTTAATGGATTGACAAAAGTTTTTGTAATACCCCTTAACGTAATCCGTAAATTTAATCGTAAGTGAAACGTAATCGAAAAATTGAAATAGAGTTGAATTTGAATAATCAACGACTAATTTAAAAAATGATTAAGATTTAGAACTTTCCAATCTTCAATAATATAATTCTACACAATTTTCATTCTCACAAAATGTCGAATAAGTCAAAAAAAATAAATCAATATTTACTTCACCTCTCTCTTCCAAATAAAAAAAATTAGTTAAATCCATTAAAAAACAGTCCTGCTGTCTCGAATATTATAACAACACCGGAGAATTCTGCTGAAAATGCACCGTTTCTTCTTTCATTTCAAAGTAACATTTTCGTATCAGTTAATTAAACCGGAATCGCTTCTGATGATTGCTTTCGCTGGCATAAATTTCCCAAAAATCATTTCCACACATTAGAAGAAGAAAACGGTATTAAAAAACAAAATTAAAAAAAGAAGAAAACACCGAACGGAAATGATCGAGGTGGAGAAGGTGGTGGAGTGCTCCAACCCTGACCACTGAGTGAGTGTATCGTTGTTTCAAATTATATTCGCGAGTCACGCGCATTTTAAGAATAATTAGTTACACCGAGGATAATTTTTCTTCCGCTGGCATATTTTCTTTTTCTTCTTTTTTTAGCTGGCTGTGCGTAACTAATTTAGTACGGAGAATTTAACCGGGTATTTATTTAACGTAAATGCTCTTAATTAAAAGCTAACAAAAATATAGAGAGCGCTGATGTGGGAGGGAATAAATTTTAAGAGACAAGTTCTTTTATCTCTATGAATTATTTTCTTCTGATATGAAAGATTACAAACTGGATATTTTTAAATCATAATTGAGATTTTTCGTGCAAAATTTGATCTAAAATCACACAATTTAAAATGATATTTTTATTATATGATTTCAGTGTTTCAGTCTTTTGGAAGCGAACGCCGTTAAGTTCAGGTGAAAAAATTTAAAAAATATAATTTTTTTTCTGATATTTGAAATTTGACATAAAATCACATAATGGAAAATAAATCTTTGTAGTTTCATTGCCTTTTGAAAGCCAATGCGGTTAAATCCAGATAAAAAAATTGAGAAAATATAAATTTTTAACCCAAGATTTTAAATTCATTAGAACAAGAATTCATTCAGCCAATTTCAATGGATAGCGTTTTTAATATAGTCAATACATTTTTTTGGGACTACAGTTGACAAGATCCTTCCTGTGTGCACTTCATCCAGGGAAAACTTCGACCTCTATAAAATTTTTTGAACCATCTGATTACTGTAGATTTTCTCTTCCAAAGGATGATTCTAGTTATTATTTATTTTTGTTGACATGCTAATGGTCAACAAGAATTATTCAGCCAATTACAATGGATAACGTTTTTAATATGGTCGATACATATTTTAGGGACTACAGTTGACAAGATTCTGCCTGTGTGTTCTTCATCCACAGGTAAACTTCGACCTCTATAAAATTTTTTGAACCATCTGATTACTGTAGATTTTCTCTTCCAAAAGATGATTCTAGTTATTATTTATTTTTGTTGACATGCTAATGGTCAACAAGAATTATTCAGCCAATTACAATGGATAACATTTTTCATATGGTCAATACATATTTGAGGGACTACAGTTGACAAGATCTTTCCTGTGTGTACTTCATCCACAGGAAAACTTCGACCTCTGTAAAATTCTTTGAACCATCTGATTACTGTAGATTTTCTCTTCCAAAAGATGATTCTAGTTATTATTTATTTTTGTTGACATGCTAATGGTCAACAAGAATTATTCAGCCAGTTACAATGGATAACGTTTTTAATATGGTCGATACATATTTTAGGGACTACAGTTGACAAGATTCTTCCTGTGTGTTCTTCATCCACAGGTAAACTTCGACCTCTATAAAATTCTTTGAACCATCTGATTACTGTAGATTTTCTCTTCCAAAAGATGATTCTAGTTATTATTTATTTTTGTTGACATGCTAATGGTCAACAAGAATTATTCAGCCAATTACAATGGATAACATTTTTCATATGGTCAATACATATTTTAGGGACTACAGTTGACAAGATTCTTCCTGTGTATACTTCATCCAGGAAAAACTTCGACCTCTATAAAATTCTTTGAACCATCTGATGACTGTAGATTTTCTCTTCCAAAGGATGATTCTAGTTATTATTTATTTTTGTTGACATGCTAATGGTCAACAAGAATTATTCAGCCAATTACAATGGATAACATTTTTCATATGGTCAATACATATTTTAGGGACTACAGTTGACAAGATTCTTCCTGTGTGTACTTCATCCACGGGAAAACTTCGACCTCTGTAAAATTCTTTGAACCATCTGATTACTGTAGATTTTCTCTTCCAAAGGATGATTCTAATTATTTATTCTTGTTGACATGCTAATGGTCAAGAAGAATTCATTCAGCCAAATACAATGATAACATTTTTAATATGGTCGATACATATTTTAGGGACTACAGTTGACAAGATTCTTCCTGTGTGTTCTTCACCCACAGGTAAACTTCGACCTCTATAAAATTCTTTGAACCATCTGATTACTGTAGATTTTCTCTTCAAAAGATGAATTCATTTAGCCAATTACAATGGATAGCAGGGCCGTAGCCAAAAATTATTTTCGGAGGGGGACCAAGGAAGAAAGACATCGTTATTTGTGAATGATACTTCAATTGATGAAAGGAAAAACACTGTATTTCCGGCCACCGGCCAAGCAAGACTTTTATGGTCTCAGCGGTTTTTTTCTACGAGAATAACAGTCCATGTTCATGAACAGCTAGGCAGATATTACATACATACACAAGCAAACGTGGGACATTGTCTATCTACAAAATGGTCTTTCAAAATTTCGGGGGGGGGACCTGTCCCCCAAAATCCCTCCCCCTGACTACGGCCCTGATGGATAGTATGTATAATATGGTCAATAAATATTTTTGGGACTGCAGTTGACAAGATTATTCCTGTGTGTACTTCATCTACAGGAAAACTTCTATCTCTATGAAATTATTTGAACCATCCGACTAATAGAAAACTGGATAGACCTTCGCTTCCAAATGCTGATTGTAGCTTTTATTTATTCTGGTTGACATGCTAATTGTCAACAACATATCATCCAGCCAACGATAAATGAATTATTGTTGATTTAAACCTACTTTAAAATCATTAAATATGCTCTCGTGTGAATTTCCTTTCCCTTCCTAAAATATATTTTACAGCCGTTAATTTGCAAATGCTGCCTTAAATTATCGTTTCTAGTCATAAAAGAGTTTAAATTTGCATTTTAACGAACAAATTTTTTTTCCGTCTATGGTCTATCATTGTCTCAAAAATTTTAGAGTAATTTTTACTAGCAGTGAGTAAGTAATTTAGTTCGTAGAATTTAACCGGGTACTTATTTAAGGTAAAATGCTCTTAATTAAAAGCTAACAAAAAATAGAGAGACTGATGGATGAGGAAATAAATTTTAAGAGACAAGTACATTTACCCCTTAAATATTTTTCTTTATACTTAAGAACACAAAATGAATAGTTTTTAATCATTTTAATAATTTGATTTGGTTTGGTTTGTTACTGTTTACTTGTTGGTAACACGAGGGCTAACAAGATTGTAATTTACTGCGTAAAGCCGATTCCGAACAACTGCAAACTCCAATGCCACAGTTGGATTCGAACTCACGAACTCCGGTACTTAAGATCAGAGACCTAACCATTCGATCATCGTTCGGCCTGTCGCTGACGAACATTGATTCGAAACATTGATAAGCTACCATATCATTCTAAGTATGGTTCAAACTGTGATTATTATAAGAAAATCTGCGAAAAATCCTCTGAAAATTCCTGAGAAATCTGCAACCGCTTTTGTTTGAGAATTTCCTAAAGTGGCCAATAGGGCTTCAGTACTTGGTGAAACTCGGGGCAGTATCGAACAAGTGGTCAGCTTATAGTAAAAGTTACTTAGTTTATGGAAAGTAAGGATACATACGATTTTTTGCCCCTGATTGCTGATTTGAAAGCCAATGAGAACATTTTGGAGCCGTAATGGGAACTTTTAGCTATATATATAGTTCGTTGGCTTTGAACTATCACTTTTTAAATTGCTGGTGACGTTATTTTCCTTAGGGGTTGTCTTCTGGGATTTTATAAAAAATTTTTACATTTGCCTGCAGATTTAGTTAAACTTTTTCTTGCTCGCGAACGCAGACACACGCATAAAGATAAATATATATGACAGACTTTGCAGCCATATGTAGAGTCAGAGAGCCAATTTTTTCATAATAATACCTTTATGCATTTGTTATGCACAGTTTAACAGCTAACCATCAAACATAGCGGCGCGTGGCTACCGTCCACTCTCTAAACAAAGGAGCAGCACTCAGCCAGGGTTCATGTAGCAACCCTTTCTCACGACGCTCTCTGACAGTCTGCTTTTATAGTGAGTTATTAGAAATTCATGAGCCTGCATTAAAAGCTTCGCTGCGTTTTCTGCTCTCAAACCCCTAAATTATCAAGTTTATGTTTACAAACCTGACACACACACACACACACACACACACACATATATATATATATATAATGTATATATATATATAATGTATATATATATAATGTATATATATATATATATATATATATATATATATATATATATATATATATATATATATATATATATATATATATATATATATATATATATATATATATATGACATGTCGTGATCAAGTGTCAAGGGGAATGGAAAAGTCTTTCTTCATAATAATAAGTTTATTAAATCATCGTTTCTTCTAAAAGCAGAACCTGAGCCATTTTCATTGTTCGTAGCGGAGACACGCGTAGAGTGTGTTCACAGTTCTATGTCCACGCCCTGACTGAAACTTATCTGTTTGCAAGATCATCAAATAGTTCAAAAATGCTTCCGGCTGACCGGATTATCCTAAAAGCTTACGCGAGCGTGGGTCTTTTTCATTTATTTAATTATTATAAAAGAGTTCCCTCTATAAAATCGTTTATAACTCACGTAACTTCTAACTACCCCTTTTCTAGACCTGACACACACACACACACACACACACACACACACATATATATATATATATATATATATACACACACACACACACACACACACATATATATATATATACACACACACACATATATATATATATATATATATACAGTTGAACCCCGTTATAGAGAATCGAAATATAATAATTCCCAAAGTGAGGTAGTAGCTGAGTCGGCAAAAGCATCGATCTCATAACCAGATGGGAGCTTGAGTTCGAGTCCCAGCCGGCCAAAGATCTTCTGTGTTCATTAATGGCATCTGGTGCATTTAAAATTGGTTCTTGGTTGCAATATCTTTCCAGCTCTCAAATGGTTTGGTTTTTTGGTTTTGGAGTGCTGTGGTCTACTTTTTGCTACACGAGGGCTAATGAGACCAGGACCTACTGCTTAAAGCCGATTCCGAACGGCTACGAACATCCATGCCATAGTGGGATTCGAACCCATGAACTCCGGTTCCGAAGGCCAGCCCCCTAACCATTCGGCCATCGTTCGGCCCAGCTCTCAAATGATACCATTGAAAGTGGCAGGCCAATTCTGGGTGTCTTCTATTTGTTCCTTACTTCTAAATTACGAGAATCCACTTTGTTTGCTTGTGTTATCCTAAGAAATACTGTAGGCCGCCTATATAGTGCTTATAATAATAAATGAACTCCTGGATATAACGATTGAAAATCTTGGTTTTGTTGTTTACATGTGATTTCCAATGCTAATTATCCATTTACAGCGAACCTCCGAAATCTTTAAAGTCATATATGTAATGAGCCTCGACCATTAAATTAAAAAAAATTGTATTCAAACTTTTTAGTAGTTATGAAAATAATATTTCGTCTCTAACTCCATAACAAAAGGCGTGATGTTTTTACCCACTAAAATAGGGGAAGAAAAATTGCTGAAATCTTTTGTTGCATTGAAACAAAAGTGAAAGGTAAAATCAGTTATTTTTATATTTGCTTTAATTTAAGTCAATTAAATTTAGTTAACACAATAGGAAATTAGTCATAACTATCTATTAACTTTAATTAAACTTAATCGATTATTAAAATTTGATCGATAATTGATTATTAACATTTAATTGACTTGGAATTAATTAGAAAATTGACTATAGTCAAATTAATTCATTAAAGACATTTAATAGATTTTTTTATCAGTTTTTCAGTTACCTCAGAAATGAATGTATTTAATAATTAATAAGTTATACATTTTGTCAGGTCTAGTATTTTTTAGGGGTTCAAATTAAGACTTGTAGCACTGGTAAACTGATTTTCTGGTAAATTGCAAAATATACCGGTAAATATTGACAGGTAAATTAAAAGTTTTTATCCAGTAACTCTAAAAAAAGATGTATTAAATCTGTATGAAATATATATAAATTTGTACCCTCCCTGAAATCCCTCAGTATAGAATTAACTGATTTCGCATTTTGAAACATACTAATTTTAACTTGCTTTTATTTTATATTCTGTAAGATTCATAAGTAATACATTTTAGAGGGAAAGAGAGTTAAAAATTCTCTTGGAGTGTTTCACATATTCACAAAAAAGAAGAATGTTTGTTTTTACATAATTATTGTTAGTAATAATTATGTTCCATTTTATGGTAATAATAATATTCGTTACAGGGCACAGTAAAATTAATTTTGGTCCCTATTCTCAATTATAATTTTAAATTGAATGAGACAGAAATATTTCATAATCAGTAAAATTTCGCACGAGTGAAAGTTTGCTGTCCACTTAACACAAATCAAAAATAATTCCGAAGATAACACACCTGGGACCGGAGTACTGCAATGCTTTCCGATTCTCAAAATGTCGCCCGGCCCTAGTTTGGCATTCCGATTCTACGATATGACGTCACTTATGACGTCAGAGGGAGAGCCTCTACCGTCATTTGGGGCAACGGGACGTCAAATATAGAAACTCGTTATAAAACTCAATAAAAGCGACGGTTCCGTGCTACCGTGGGAGACAGAGGTTTGAGGCGAAAAAAACTAAGCAGGAGAGAGAAAAACAATTAAAAGAAAAAAAAAACCTTTAGTTACTACGCACACCGTTTGAAACAGAACCCGATTATCACAAGGTGCTTTTGATTTTTCATTCAGAAAAATGGGTTATTTATAGCTCGAGATTTGAGTGGAAGTTTTAAATAGTTTAAGAGGGTTTGTTCTGCCGGCTTTTCGGACAGATCCCGACTTCTTCTTGAGGCATTAATTTAATTTATTTTACAAGGGGTTCAGAACATTATTGTTGCTCTTAAGATAAATGTTTCTCATTTTCAATGAAATTTAAGGGAATATTTTCAGGAGTACGTTAGTCTCTATTTGAACCGCTTGATTTTCAAAAGGGACTTCCTCAGTCTTGAGAGACTTTTTTTTATACGATTTGATGGATGTAGATAATTTAAATAATATTATTATGTTTTAGCGCACTCCTATAGGTTGTTTTTTTTTACTGTGTAATACATTTTAAAATCTCAGACGCTTTTGAAGTTTTAGGTTTACACAGTGAAATATAGGCTTATTTTTAATTTAATCTAAAAATTTAGTTTCTAATAGGCATAATTTCAAACATTATCTTGAAGGGAAAGTGAGTCATTTTTTTCCATTTGGTGCACATTTTTGAATGAAATTTAAGGGAATATTTTCAGGAGTACGTTATTCTATATTTGAACCGCTTGATTTTCAAAAAGGACTTCTGCAGTCTTGACAGATTTTTTTTCTATACGATTCGATGGATGTAGATAATTTAAATAATATTATTATGTTTTAGCACACTCCAATAGGTTTTTTTTACTGTGAAATACATTTTAAAATCTCAGATGCTTTTGAAGTTTTAGGTTTACACAGTGAAATATATGCTTATTTTTAATTTAATCTAAAAATTTAGTTTCTAATAGGCGTAATTTCAAAAATTACCTTGAAGGCAAAGTGAGTCTTATTTTTTTTCCAATAGGTTTTTTCTTTACTGCGAAATACATTAGAGGTATCAATTAATTCATTAACATTTTTTAAACTTTTATAATTTTAAAATGTCAGACACTTTTAAAGTTTTAGTGCTACAGAATAAGACTTCAATTTGATCTAAAAATTTAGTTTCAAATAGGAAAATTTCAAAAGTTACCTTGTGGGTAAATGAGTTTAATTTTTTTTCATTTTTTTTTTACACTTTTGTATAAAATTTAATGAAATATTTATATTAAGATACACACTAGTGTCCTATTTGAACCATTTGATTTTTAAAGGGGACTTCTGCAATCCTGACAGAAAACTATTTTTTTATACGGTTCGATAAATGTAGATAATTTAAATAATTAAATAAAATAATAATGCAGATTTTTAATAATAAAAAAGAATAAAAAATATACATATCCTCAATTTCGTCTAAAAATTTAATTTCGATTAGGAAAATTTCAGAAGTTACCTTGCTGGTAAATGAGTTTAATTGTTTTTCATTTTGTGTACACTTTTGTATAAATTTAATAAAATATTTATATTAAGATATACATTAGTGTCATATTTGAACCATTTGATTTTTAAAGGGGACTTCTGCAATCTTGACAGAAAATTATTTTTTTATACGGTTCGATAAATGTAGATAATTTAAATAATTAAATAAAATAATAATGCAGAATTTTAATAATAAAAAAGAATAAAAAATATACTTATCCTCAATTTAATCTAAAATTTAGTTTCTAATATGTATATTGCAAAAGGGATTTAGCGGATAAGTCAGTTTAATTTTTTTTCATTTGGTATGTATTTTTGAATGTAATTTAAGGAAATATTTTCAAGCATATTTAGCGTCTATTTCAGCCACTTGATTTCAAAGAAGACTTCTGAAATCCTGATAGAGAATAATATTTTTCCTTTACGATTTGATGGATACATATAATTTAAATAATACAATTAATTATCTTTAAGCACAGGTCAACAGGTTGATTTTTTTTACTTTGAAATACATTAGAGTTATCTATGATCCTAAGGCTTTAAAACCGATTAACAGCCTATTTAATTGCCTATTATTATTATTACTTTGTATTCTCCTGTAAAATTTCAAAATTTTCAGAAGTTCTCTTTAAATCAAACGGTTCCTTTAGAGAAAAGAATATTTATTCTTGATCTCGTTTGAGGAAACTTTTAAGGGAATTTACTGTGAAATACGAGGAGAATTCAGAAAGTAACTTTCCCTACTTAAAAGAAAAAGAGAACTCACACTTTCAGGGACATATTTATTGGCAACAAGTACAGCAATGTTTTAGCTATTTTTCAACATAGCCACCACCAGAATTGAGACACTTGTCGTATTGTGGGATCAACTTTTGTATCCCTCTGTCGTAGAACTCTGCCGCCTGTGAATGGAACCAGCCTCCCAGTTCCAGAACACCGTGCACATCCCTTTCTGTACCGACAGCGTCTTTTTGAATTTGGTTCTGACATAAGATCCACTATGACGCCAATGAATTGACAGTTTCTTGGTTTCCGTGGTAGAGGGCGAAATCCAAGTCTCATTGTCCGTGACGATCCTGTCGAGGAACTCGTCGCCCTCATCGTGATACCGTAGCAAAAATGTGAGTGCTGCTCCTAAGAGTTGAATTAAATGTTCGAGGGTCAGTTTCGGCCCACAGTTCATGACAGAGCTCACGATGAATTTCAATTGGCGCAATGCTTTGTGCATTCAAGATCACCGACCGAACCTTGGAAGTTAGAGTTTCCATTTCGAACCACTGTTACCACGCTACTGGCAGGAGTCGGGACCTATCCAGCTGGCATATGATTGATACGCCATAGATCTGTTACGCATGCTCAATTGAGACGGCTAATTACGTTTACTTTAAAGGGGAAAACATCGGGAAATTTACTTTCTGGATGCGTCTTGTACTTTAGAGGTATTTAGGCTCCTAATTAGAATGCTAGATATAGCCGATTTTATTTTGTATTCTCTTATAAAATCTTCAAATTGTCAAAAATCTTCTTTAAACCAAGTGGTTATTTGCAAAAGATATTGAATCATGATCTTGATTAAGGTGGTATACTGTGGAAAATATTAGAGGTATGTAGGATATTAATTAGAATGTAATTTATAACCTATTGGATTTTGTGTCCTCTGTAAAATCTCAAAATTGTCAAATGTCCTCTTTAAATCAAGAAGTTCGTTAATTTGAGCTGCTTGATTTAAAAAGGGGTTCTGCAGTCATAACAGAAAATTTTTTGTCAAATATGATTCGATGGATATAGATAATTCAAGTAGTATAATTTTTTTCTCACACGTCAGTAGGGTAATTTTTTTTTGTTGAATAATGAGAGGTATCTAGAATGCTAATTAGAATGATGTAGCCCACTGTTTTTTGTCTCTCACTGTAAAATCTCTAAATTGTCAAAAATATTCTTTAAATCAAGTGGTTATTTACAAAAAATATTGAGTCATGATCTTGTTTAAGGGGGTTCACTAGGGAAAACGTTAGAGGTATGTAGGATACTAATTAGAATGCAATTTTTAGTCTATTGGATTTTGTGTCCTTTGTAAAATATCAAAATTGTCAAAAGTCCTCTTTAAATCAAGAGGTTCGTTTATTTGAATTGCTTGATATAATAAAAAGGGGATCTGCAGTCATAACAGAAAATTGTCTTTTTTTTTTCGAATATGATTCGATGGATATAGATAATTCAAGTAGTATGATTTTTTCTCACAGTCAGTAGGTTTATTTTTTTTTACCTTGAAATAATGAGAGGTATCTAGAATGCTAATTAGAATGATGTAGCAGACTATTTTTTGTCTCCCAGCTGTAAAATCTCTAAATTGTCAAACGTCCTCTTTAGATCAAGTAGTTCATTTACAGTAAGGAAAATTTATTTATGACTTTGTTTAAAGGGATATAGTACCTTTCAAGCTGAATTGTATTCACTATAACAGTCTATTTTTGACTCAATACAAGATTAAAATTTCTACTCTACTTTGAATATAATTTTTACTAAGCCTCTAAACTCTTGTAAAGGGTCTAGCTTTCTAAAAATAATTTAATTTTGTTATAAGAAGCAATATGTCCCTAAAATAATAAAACAAATACACCATGGGAAAAAATAGACATCCCTTTAACCGCAAAATAACTAAAATAGTTTATAAAAATTGTTAATTAGAAAATAATTTTTACTAATCATTGAAACTCTTGTAAAGGGTCTAACTTTAAAAATTATTTAATTTTGTTATATGAAGCAATACGAATAGACCATCTAAAAAAATAGACATCCCTTTAACCGCAAAATAGCTAAAATAGTTTATAAAAATTGTTAATTAGAAAATAATTTTTACTAATCCTTGAAACTCTTGTACGCCTCTCAATAGCCGTTGTACTTCAAAAGAGTAGGGTCTAACTTATAAAAATTGTTTCATTTTGTTATATGAAGCAATACGTCTCTAAATTAAAGTAAAACAAATACACCTTGGGAAAAAAATTAGAAATCCATTTAATCACAAAATAGCTTTTAAAAATTGTTAATTACAAAATATTTTTTACGTCAAATAAGAGCTAATTATATTTTTAATTCAGTAAATCTCAATTATATCAATACGAGCAATATATTTGTTTTAAATCATGATAAACACCAATTCTTTTCATAATTTTCAATTTCTTAAAAGTTTTAAACTAAAAAATATTTAAAATGTTGGATGACTTTAAAGTTTGGTTTATAGAATATAACAGATATTTTACTTCAACTAGAAACTAAAATTTAGTGTCCAATTTACGTATTCCAAGATGTATCTTGAGGGTAAGTGAATTTAATATTTTCATTTGATGCATACTTCTTATGTTATTTTAAAAAATATAATTCTGCAAATGAAAAAAATAAATAATATTTTTAACCGCTTCCCTTACAAGTGCTTTGAAAAAAAAAATTGCAAAAAATCGTCTCATTTTTATGCTATTATTAATACAAGGAAATAAAGCAAAACAAAATATGTAGGTTATAAGTTGAATTTTTTATTTTTTACAAGAGTTAAAACATTTAGTTTTAATATTAGTTTACTATCCCGAGTTATCTAGGGGAAAAGGAAAAAAAGTTAAATATTAGTCTTTATACCAGGGCTTCGAACCGTAATTTTTATTTGTTCCGATTTTCGTTCCGGTTCAACTAAAAAATTAATATCGGTTCAGTTCCGGTTTTCGCTCCGCCAAAAATAACTGTTTTCGTTTCAGTTCCAAATGAATAATTTCATTTTATGTATATTCTTATTTGTACTAAAAATATAATTCTATCACAAACAAAAAATGTAATTCTATCAAAATTTAGAAGATTTTATTCTTTTTTTAATTGGTACACTATGTGAATTGATACAAACAGCAGGCCTAATGAAATACTATTGTTACGAAACATTTGAATCGCCGCCATTACCAAACACCCATTTGATCCGCAGAAGATTTGATAGATGCTTCATGCTACGTCACTTAGGGCCTCTCCTGTCTATTTACTCCTCCCTGATCTAAACAGTCTATACAAACATCCGTGAATGATCGCATGCTGAGATGTGAAAAATAAAATATAACTCGATATTTTTCTTAAAAAATCATCTATACTTCTAGTTTAATCAACTGAATTAAATATGTCTTCTACAAGTAGTTTCATGCGAAACTGAAACAGAAAAATACTAGTGAATATCAAAATAGGAAATCGAGAAGCAGTATACATGTAATGATAATTATAAAGTTGACGTTAAATTAGAAAATATTGATAAGTTGGTAACAGTAACAAAATGACTGAAAGATATATCGAACCGAAATAAACCGATATTTTTTTTCGGTTCAGTTCCGGTTTTCGTTCCGACCAAAATAACGGTTTTTTCCGGTTTTCGGTTCAGTTCCGGTTCGAAGCCCTGCTTTATACAATGGTTTTTGAAACAGGGGACAACACGAAGTGATACCTGACATTCTCAACACTGGTATCTAGTCTCTTTTCTTATTGGCTTACCTCTGAAATCTGTTTTGCGGGAACATATAGTACACTGTCTCATTCAATTTGATTTCTCTTTCAGTAGGAGGAATAACATCTGGAAAATAACTTGAGATTAACCTGAGTGGGACTAACACTGGGTCTTCCTGATGTAGCAAGAAACTCGTCACGATGATTTTCTGAAATTAGTTTTTTAATCAGTTTAAAACTCGTGACCAGTTCCGACAAAATTACCCCGAAACCAAAAAAATTTGGCAAACTACCTATCAAAGCTGAATATTTTCTTTCATTTCCTCCAGGCCAAGTAAACCTATGATAAAACAAATCGTACAGACAAATTCTGATTAGCTCGAGTTTTCTCGGGATAAAAATCAACTGTGATATATAAGAACCCGAGATAGATCGGGATAATCAGGCAAACGGTTAAAGTACACTGTCTCGCTGGATTTGATTTTTTTTTCAGTAGCAAAAATAGCATCTTGAAAATACCTGGAGGTTAACCTGAGTGATAAAGAACAAATACCGGGTCTTCCTGATGTGACAGAAAACTCGTCACGATGATTTTTTGAAATTAGTTTTTTAAACACGTGACCAGTTTCTTAAAAAAAAAAGAAACCAAGAAACTAACAAAACTTGACAAACTGCCGATCAAAGCCGAATATTTCTTTTCATTTCCTCCAGGCAGAGTAAAACCGTAATTAAACAACTCTACTGATAAATTTTGCTTCTCCCGAGTTTTCTCAGGATAATAATTAATTTCAATATATACAAACCCGAGATAACTCAGGATAATTAGGCAAGCGGTTAAAGCTAGAGCAGTGATTCTCAACTCTTTTTAAGCTACCGCCTCCTACGGGGCCGAAATGTGTTCAACGCCCCTCTTTGTAAAAATCCCGTAGTTCAAAGTGTAGGGTAGGAGAAGTACTTAATTATAAGAGCCAAAATGTTTAAGTAATTTTCTTCAGTAGAACTACAAATTTTTGTTACTGAGACACGCTGAAGCAAAGCTTAAACGAATAGTATGGCCGAATGGTTAGGGCGTTGTTGACCTTCAGTTCCGGAGTTCGTGAGTTCGAATCCCATTAGGGCATTGTAACAATAAATTACATTCGGCTCAGCTCTTTTTACCTCTTCCCTTGAGTCATCGTCAAAGACTACCAGAACAGGACCGGTTTGAGCTAGAAAGAAACTTCCGATTTCTCCCAACCAATAGAAGTGTCCGTTGGTTTGGAGGATTTTGTCCCTCCGCCGTTCAGGAGTGGCCTCTGTTTTTTCTTCTCGAGGCAGTCGGATTTTTTGAGCCGACAAGGTTGTTACCAGAAGGTTGTTACCAGGTGAACTGCTGGCATCCGCGGATTGCGGATTAAACCTTTTGAGAAAAATCTTCGCCATATTGTTTTTTAGGGTCGACGCCGACTCGAGAGCAGTCTTCGATATATACAAATGATAAGTTGATTACAGTTGTATTTATTCCTTAGGCATTTATTTAATTGTATAAAATTATTTAATCAAGACCTATTTTCTATATGTTTCTTAATGAGTTTTAATTTTTTCTTTCTCAAACACTAGGCCAACGTAACAATATTTTTACATTTTTGGTGCAGTGATCAGGATATTAACTTGGGTTATTGTTACATGCATAGATGTTCGTAACCGTTCAGCATCAATTTTAAGTAGTAGGTACGGATCTCAATAGCCGTTGTACTTCAAAAGAGTGGATCGTATCACTACAAACGAATGCTGTCTTTTGAATGTCGGCCCAATTTCAAGCAGAACATAGGGAATGAAAATAATTTGTTCTGGCACTTCAGCGTGAGATTGTTTATTACTGGCAAAAATTGTGTAAATTAGATAATTAATGTTATAAATTTATTTAGTATTTTTAAAATTAAGTTTGAAAGACAAAACCTGCTCGCATCGCCAGCCTACCTACCGAAACAAGTTCACTGCTCACCAGTATAGTCCCACCTTGTTGAGAACCTCTGAGATAAAGCGTCAATTAAGATATTGCCAGAAAATCCTTCTAAACGGAGCAAAACATTTTATTTTATGATGAATCGAATAAAGATTGTAATCGTGAAACTTGTATCATGAAGTCTCAAAAGGTACTATTTTCCCTTAAAATATTGGTTTAGTCGTTTTTGTCATTGGCTTTTTGTTACTTTTATTCACACATATTATAAACAATTTTAATGTTATTTAAAAATATTGGTGTAAGAGTCGCGTCCGTCTCTGTCGGTAGTCAAACGAACTTTTGTTCATTTCAACAATTGAAAAAGACAGTATTGTCCCAGTAATGGTCTTCTTAACGCACGGAGGTGTCAAGCGTGTCATTTATCAGTGCACCGACAGAAAAGAGGAATTTTGCCATGTGTGACCGAGTCGGCCATGTGCCAAGGGCACTTCGGCTACCCCAAGGACAAGGGTCAAAGAGGGGTAGTCTATCTCCCCTAAAACCGAGGTTTCCTGTTTGGAGCGGGAGAAACTCCCGGCTGAACTCTGAGAGAGTAGGTTGATCTAGAGTTATCTCCTCTTTGGATGAAAGGTTGCATCTGCATACAGTTGAATTTTTCTTTAAATGTTTCTTTTTGTGAAATAAATCAACCTTTGTTAAGTTTGAAACATCCACGGCTCTGATTATTTAACATCAAGCTCTGCTGCCTCCAAGAAACCCATGCGAAGTCGTACCCAAATACTAGGGTGTGACTGACGACCTAAATAGAGACAGCGCGACCGCTCCGCGCATTAACAATTGGATTACATTTTGTTTCTTTATACCATAGGATCCCAAAGGACACCACTTTCTTTACAATTAAAATGCCCCTTCTTCCGTAATAGTTAATCATACCAGACATTGAAATATTATTGCATTTCATATACACTATTTGATTTCTCTGCTTATCTATTAAAAATAACAATGTAGAAATAAACGACTGTTAAATGGAGCGATTAAAAATTTAAAAGGAAGAGCAAATTCAGCAAAAAATAAAAGCAAAATCAATAGAAATAAAAAGAGAGGGTTGACATTCGTGGAATTTTACCAATTTGTTAATGTCTGCTTCCAGTTCTTTAATATTATAAAAATTTTAGATAGCTAGATGAAATGATTATTTATGAAGCAAAAGAGTTTTCAAATTAATGTACCAATTTCCTTAATGGTTTGGTATGCCACGGCCGACTTCCAAGACTGTTGTCTTAACGGCTCCCATTTTTCTTCAAAACACTAACCTCCCACTTGAAAGCCTTCAGCGCACACTGGGGGCACTTCCCCCGTTTGTGTACGATTTTTATACTTTATTCATTTTAAATGTCAGATTTCAACACTCCAAACCCATTAGGAATGTAAGGAAATATTCAAGAGCGAATCTTATACCAGTAAATTGGTCAAGAAACTAATGAATTCACTGGTGATTTCAAGTCCGAACCCAAAATGACAATTTCACATCTTCATTCTCTTTCTCGAGGTTTTATCACCACGCCAACATGTACGAGTTAGTTTGCAATTTCTTTTACTTGTGAATAAATTGCTGATTTAAATTACAACGAAAATCTTTCAACCAAATAATTTTAGTTCAGATTCTGATAAGACCTGTGATGGATCGAAATTTTTTCGCTGTCACTTGAGAAATCGGCGTATTCATCAATGGAAAAAGGAATCTTAAACTGAATCAGCTGCATGTTGACATATGATAATTCCTTTGGACTTGAAGAGTTAATATGTATCTGCTTAGTCATGCAAGCGAATTTCGAAAGAACACAAGTTCGCGTAATGAGTGTGGGGGGGGGAGGGGTAGTAGAATGTTAATATTAGTTTTTTTATATGAAAAAAAATCGTTGCTGCAAAGGGTCTGAAAACCCAAAAAATTGAAAATTAGAAATCGCCAAGGTTTGAACTGTTCTGGATTTAAGGCTCTCTACATGATTCCGAGGGCCGCGAAGGGAGAATTTATTGTTCACACACACACACACACACACACACACACACACACACACACACACATATATATATATATATATATATATATATATATATACGATTTCGGTCTTTAACAGCTTTAGGGATTTGTAGTGAAAATATTATTAAAGGTTTTTAAGGGCTCATTGTGTTAAGATTTACTATTTAAGTCCTATTCTAAATGGCGGCTTATGAATTAAAACCCATACTCCTTGGAAGCGCAAGTTGTTGCTTTTTTTATTGTTCCAAACTATCCTAAATTTCACAATGTCAGACGAGATCTAAGGCATCAACTTTTAGAAAAGACGTGACTCGATGAAAGTACAGAATAAAAACGGGATGTGCAAATATCTTGTTTAGAAAAACCAAACCTACTAGAAAATTTTAATATTTGCCTGGTGATTATGAATTTAGAACAGATGGGAAAGTTATTCCTGGATTCACAGAACGTGAAGCACTTGATTCGACTGTCACATAAAGTGTTTCACTTGATATATCACTTGATATGTCACTGTCTAGTTAAGATTTTGCTAATTGGCTTCTTTTATGAAAAATAAAAGAAAAATAGAGCAGAGAGTGTTCAGTATTCTTTTATATCACTCCATCATTACATAACGTGAATGAATACAAAAATCCTTATTATAATGGTATACTAATCAATCAGATATTATTAACGCCATGCTTAATTGATTTGAAAATCTTGCATGAAAAGTTTTCCTAATTTTCTAGAAGGAACTGCTTCAAAGATTCAAAATGTCTTAGTTAAATATTTTTCAAAAATTTCAGCTATTACAACTAATATTGTACAGTCTTAGTTTTAAATAATTCTTCGTTACATAAGTAAAGCGTTTTTAAGCCCTAAAGTAAGCAAAAAAAAGAGACTAACGTTCTTTTATAATTTTAACAAAAGTTAGAATATAAAGCTGTATTGTATTAGACAAAGTTATGGGAGATAAATTTTACCCCTGGAAAGAAAATATTTGAGTGTAATTCTTATAAAATATGATTCATTGTATTACTTAACCCCCTCCCGGTTTTTACGAGTTGAACTCGGGCAGGCGAAATGTACCATCCTAGCTCATTCCGAGTATAGTTCGGGCACTGTGAAATTTTACACTGTGCAATCAGTCTTTCCCGAATTATTTCATATGTACTTTTTATGGTTTCGAATGCTTTTCTTTACTTTTCTGGCTACTAGATTATGCGCTGCTCAAAGAAAGACAGTAGAGGGAAGAAGGTAAGGAGAGAAACAAGGTTCTAGTGTCCAGATTGCGATGTTGGACTCTGTGCAGTACCGTGTTTTCGATTGTCTCATACACCACCAAATTTTGATTAATAATTTCATAATCATTTATGTAAACGCATAGAATATAAATAAATTTAATTTAAGGTAAAAGCTAGGTATTCTTATATTTATATTTATAGTTAATGTGAATTGACTCCAAAGTCTAATGATTTCTACCGTACGGAAAGCCAACTATACATGTAAATTACTCATTTATTTTAACTGATTTTTTACATTAAGTTTAAGGAAATTTTGTTTGAGAATGATGATATTATGCTTAAAAAGCTATGTATGTATAATAATAAGCATAAAAAGTGACATAATTTTTTGATCCATAATCCCGAAATAAAATGAACCTGGAAAGGGTTAAACTTTATGATTTTGTGATGAAACATAAGAATGCGACATTATATTAAATACAAGTCAAAATTTTAGATGTATTACAAAATCCAAAAGTTAATTTCGACCAAATTATGGTACAAACACGATTGTGAGTGTTGTAGATCATAAGTTTTTATGGTTAAGACTTATAAAAGTTTACTTAAATATAGATCTAGACATAATCCTCTAGACATAATCTAGACATAATCTAGACATACTCATTTGATAACAAATTGGTAAAGATATGTTTTTCTCTTTCTTAATCTTGAAAGTAACCATTTAATAACATATTATTGAATGGGTTTTAATATATTTAACATATTTGATATTTAAGCCATAAGTATGTATAGATAGCTAAAATAAGGTTTTCTAAACTATCATTTAGTATAAATACTTTATGACTTGTGATGAAACGTAAGAACATTACATTAAATATAAGTCAAACATCTAGATGTATTACGAAATGAAAAGTTAGTTTTGGCCAAGTTATAGACAAAACACGATTATGGATCCTTTAGTAGACATGTTTCTATATTTACGGCTTATGAAAATTTACTTGAGTATAAAGTCAGACATTATCGTAGCTCTTCTAATAGTATTGTTACGTACATCTATGGTTTTAATATTTGTTTTAAAAATATTATAACTTGTCATTAGCTTTATTTTAATTTTCTTTTGTGGTGGGGAAACTTTCTGAAAAGAGAGATTATAAGTTTTTTTTATTTGATTAGAGTTTGTAAAATAACGGAAAGCATATAAATGAAATTGATAAAAGAGATTTTATGGGGCTTCTTCTCGTGTTTCCATGAAACCGTCTATACAAAGCAATATTTGAATAACAAAAACTATTTTTATATTCTGATTGCAGGATGTTACCTCTATTGTTTGTGAAGTTTCCTGAAAAGGGTGGTTAGCCTATACAGTGGCATATGCAGGATTTTTTCAAGGGGGGTGTTCATAATTTTCAAGGGGGGGGTTGTTCATAACTCTAAAAAATAATAGCTCATATAATTTCTATTAAAATTTTTATTTTTGCCATTTTGTCTGAGCTCAAGGGGGGTGAGCGTTCAAACCCCTAATCCCCCCCTTGCTTACGCCCCTGAGCCTATATTTGAGGTTGCTCCTAGATTCTTGTCAAGTTGTAATCGCGGTTGATCGCAAAGCTGGTCGATGTTTTATTTATGGGGACGTCTATAGTTTTTTTTTTTAAACCCAATTATGATTTTGATCGGTTTAGATTTCATCGTTATTTTTGAATGTTCAACGGTGTAATTAATTTCAGAAGTCAGTTGGTTCTACGTTGGATGTCGGCTGGTTAAGATTAAATGCATTTGACTGGGTTTATTAATTTTGCTTATATCGTGTTCATTGAAATTTCATTATGTTTTGGCCGCCATTCCTGTATGCAGGTGTTCCGTGCGAACAGGATTGGCGCTAAACAACAATAGCCAATTTCGCCAAGGGGGTACCCTCAAATATATTTTTACCAAAAGGGTATTGCATTGGGGTAGAAATCCTTATATATTACAAACAACGAAAACGTTTTAAAACTTACGAAATAGTTTGGATTTTTTTTTTATAGAATAGTTTATATTGGGTTGTTCTGAAAGTAATTTCGTTTTTTCCCCGACAGAGGATTTAATTGTATTTTTTTTGCACCCAACTTCACATTTAAGCTTCAGAACGTTTATATGCTTTGAGAGCTCATATAGCAAGGCTTGTGTGTGAAACATTCCAATTAATTGTACTCAGTAGTTTTTGGTTGGTATCCTTTTAAATATGGAGAGCGATAAGCGGTATTTTTGACATATCTTACTCTTTTACTACAGAAAGGGTAAAAATGCTGTTCAAGCCAGAAAGAAATTGACCGATGTGTATGGAGAAGGTGTGTGTTGGCCAGTGCCAGAACTGGTTAGCTAAATTTCGATCCGGCAATTTTGATGTCGAAGATACACCATGTTCGAGAAGGCCGGTTGAAGCTGATAAAGATGTTTTTTTACCAGCAAAGACCAAAAATTTTATGAGCGTAGAATTATGCTACTACCAGAAAGATGGCAAAAAGTGTTGGACCAAAACACCAATTGTACAAAAACTGTCTTTCATTTCCACAAAAAAAAAAAAAAAAAAAAAAAAGGAAATTACATTCTGAACAACCCAATATTTCCGTGAAGATACGTGCAATCATCACTGAAATTAACGTAGATAATTAAAAGCAGCTTTATCATGTGTAAGAGATACGAAGTATACCAAGCATTATTTTTTTTACAAGGGATTGGAAAAATTAGAATTGCGTCTCCGTACATGACACTAAATAAGAATGTACCTTTGTGGAGTTATTTATGAGTCCCTAAGTGACAGTGTCCAATTTGAAGGGATAAGGCTTTTCCACGTTGGCGGTTTCAAGGCGGGGTTAAGGAGACCAATTAGAATTTTACAACTCTCCCGATTGGATATAAAGAAGTAAGAGGGGACAAAGAAGAAATTAATATAAAAATAAGAAAAATATAGAAAGAGGGGGGAGGGGGGTTCGAGAATGGAGTCGAATCACAGAAAGAAGAGCAGAGAGGTCAGAAGTCGGAGGAGACGATTGTGACAGTGAGACTTCGGGTGTCCAAGGAGAATAGCCTTGAGTTCGACAGACTCCGGAAACGTTTGGAACATCTCGCGGCTATTCAAATACTCAGAAGGAAGCCCTGACCTGACCGACGAAAGATTGAAATTTGCTACCACACATACCTAGTCCTGATTATCTCTCAACCAGCAGTGTTCCTGGAACACCATACTTACCTGATACTTGTTTTTACATATATTTGAAATTGAGATTAGGTCCTCTCTCTTATATATATATATATATATATATATATATATATATATATATATATATATATATTATATATATATATATATATATATATATATATATATATATATATATATATATATATATATATATAATATATGGATTGAAAAATTATATACCTAAATTAAATGTGTGGCACCTAAAATTAATTAAAAAAAATTTTATATTTGTATATATTTATATATATATATATATATATATATATAGATGTATATATATCATTATAATAAATTTGCTTTTTTATTTTAAGCTGATTTCAGCTACATTTAATTTAGCTTTTTTAGTTTATTTTCTTATTTTAAGTCTGTAGTCTCTCAGAACCTGTGGTTGAATTTTTTACTTAAATATTTTACACAACGCAACCAAAATAATACTTAGTCTTTGTGATTAACCAAAAGAAATACCACTATACATTTCCTCACAGGTTAATACCTAAATATGAACGAGACCTACAAGACATCGGCCAGGTGCCAAGGGTTCTTTGGTAACCCCAAGGACAAGGGTAAAAATGGGGGGGGGGTTGTAATCTCACCTAAAACCGAAGTTTCCTGGTGGAAAAAGAATAAGTGGAAGTTACTCCCGTCTGAACTCTGAGACGAATAGGCAGCTTCTCTTGGAGAGATATTCCTCGACTTTGCCGGAGTGGGTTGATTTCTTTTTTCTGTATTGGATGAAAGTAACACCCACAACATAACTTTCAGTAATTCAGGTTTTTCTTTGTAAATAAATCAACTTTTTTTAAAAAATATTTAAACGTCAAGAGACGTTTCGTTCTTCCATCATCAAGGCTGCTTTATTCATTTCAATCCATGCTATGTCAAACCCAAAATGACTAGGGAATGACAGACAGCAGAATGTGATAAATATGATTTAATGATGTATTACATCTTGATCTCAAAAGAAAAGCCTCGGAATCTGTGTGCTAGGCCGTTTTATTAACCATTGAAAGGGGCGTGGATCCAGGAATGATGTCATTCCGGTAAGCAATCACTTCACTTTAATTACTTCTAGTTTATTCTAGAAGATATAGTGCGTCACAATACGCTAGAAAAAGGAATCAACGGGACTGCGATCCTAAACTCAAGGTGCCAGTAAATGAGCATATTATGAAAAACCATTTATTATGAAATTACCACCATTACCACCATTATTATGAAAAATTTATTTTAGAATTTGTTAATAGGGAATCTAGTAGATTTTCAATGAAAACAGAAAACATTTAAGTTAGGATTATATATATATATATATATATATATATATATATATATATATATATATATATATATATATATATAATACATACATATGTTAATATCTATACATATGTAAAAGTTAGTAATGAGAATAACTTTGTGACCACTCTATAAAACACGAGTATTTGAACAAATCGATTGAGAGCGAAATGAATTCGTTTTGGAAGTTCACAGTAGCATGAACACCTCTGAGTTTTTCCTGCAGCACATCTCTGTTTTAACGGTGTTTCCATTTGCAACCATACCAGCGATCTACTCTTGCAACGTTCTGATAACGGTCCCTTCAGGAGATTTGGTGACACACCGTTCAGCGGAGGACGCCTTGGGCGAATCCGTGTGCCGTTACATCATCGGACGTCACCACTCGGGCTACTGCCACGTTGAGCTGGACTTTGTGGACTTCAACGTTGAATACTCTCTTGGATGCATCTCCAGCTACGTCCAACTAGACGGACACAGGTTCTGCGGGACATTGCGACCGCTCGGCGAGTTGCAGTAACAGCAAAGGAGTTCATTTTAAAACCGTGTGGGAGTTCGAGACCGCCGTATTCATAAATGGTGGCTGCGGCACATGAAAATGAAATAGATTTATGGTCGTAACGTCCTCTAAGTTCAACGATACCTTTGATAGATTCAACGATACCTCTAGATAGCAGGACAACCCTGGGGATCTTCTGTTCAGTTCCTGTTTGTAAATTACGAGGACCCAGCGGAAGCAATATAACTCGGGTCCGTGGCATTCCTTAAGATATACGTGCTCCTCGGACGGTGCTAAATAAGTAGCAGCTTCGATTCCGTGTTTGACATAAAGATATTTGTCTGTATTGGCATCTACATTGGAAAAAGAATCTTAGTTGTATAGCATGATTACAATAACATGAGGCTTCTATTGCGATTCCTTCTATGCTGATTTATTGGAATAAAAACTTAATACTTCTAGATAATAAAACAAATATATTCTGGTGATATAATTATGAAATATTCTGCAATTATTTTAAAAACACTATCGCAGATGTAAAAATAGAATTTTGATTTCTGTACGGTTTGGATGGTTTGCTGTTTAGTGTGGAGCACTTAATTGATAATTGATTTTAATTGATACACGAGGGTTGATGAGACTGAGACCTACAGCTTAAAGTCGTTTCCGAACGGCTACAAACATCCATATCAACAGTGGGATTCAAACCCAGTAGCTTCCGTACCTAAGAACAGTGCCTTACCCACTTGATTATCGTTCAACTACACGTATAATTGGGAAATTGAGATTTAAGTACGTAATGATGCATGGTAGCACCATGCGATTTATTGATTTAATTTGATTGGTTTGATATGCTTCAGTTTACTGTTTTGCTACGCAAGAGATAATGAGACCTGGACCTATTGCTTAAATCCGATTTAGAACAACTATGGACATCCATATCATCAGTTGGATTCGAACACATGAACTCCAGTACCTAAGAGCAATATTCTACCTATTCGGACATGTTTCGATAAAAAAAGCATTATTTTTTTATTGTTTTCCAACTGTATGCTCAGAATTTTCCATAATTGGTATTTCAGAGGAAAGATTATTGTAAAAGTAATATTGATATTGTCCCTATACATAAGACGGTAAATGCCTCTTATTTCAATAACCGTCTAGATTATTTATCTCTTTCTGAAACATTGAGTATTGTTCTCTTTTTTTCAAGAATAGAAAATGCCAGAAATACTTCTTTCAGGAATAAAAGTTTTTCCCCATTTTCCTTTTCAGCATTATGAGGCGAAAATCGACAAACAGTTTTTTCTTCTGCCACAAGAGAGTGAAGCATATTCTAAAAAAATAATAATAATCTTCTGTATTTCTTTTTATGTTTTTTTTTGTTACATCCTGCTGTGATATAAATTTTAAGTTTAAAGATCTTCAGTTGTAATACCTGAAACTTTCTGGTGGAAATTTTTACAAGTTTTATATTTCGTTACATACTTATGGGGTTTTGTTGCTTGCGAAGAATATTTGGAAGAGACGGAAAGGGTAAACTTTCAATTGTTTATGTTCCAGGAATAAAACGTTTATGCTATTTTAAACTTTCACGGAAATTCCTGGAACGGGAATGAAACGATCATATACTTTTACGCGTATTTTGAAACACTTTTTTATTTATTTATTTTAAGAATTTTCGATTTAACATTCTAAATTTTCAAAAATCTTTTTGAATCATGTAGTCTTTCAAAATATTTTTAAAAGAAATCTTTTGAAGTATTAGGGGTTTAAGATGACTCGGATATAGTATTATGCATTTGAAATATTTACATTCATTGAATATCCATGCCCTTTTAGTTTTTAAAGAAAGTGTCTGAGCTTGCGCATTGACCCTTGAGCCCGTGCTGTTAACGTTACACGTTCTCCTCGCTAGAGGAGAGACGTAGTGAGAAATTGTTCCCCTTAGCGGCATTGAGCCCAATACTTTTACTATATCTAATTATTATTTAGGGAATTGCTCCCTACAGTGGCATTGTGCCCAATATTTTACTATTTATAATTGTTAGTTATGGAATTGTTTCCTACAACCCCAAACTATTGTGCCCAAACTATTATTAGCAATTACTGTTAGTTGTTTGGGCACAATGTCGCTGAAGGAAGCAATTCCATAAATGACAATTAGGAATAGTATCATAAAAAAAAGTTATTTTTTTTCTTCTCTTGATTACAGATGCTATTATTAAGATTTTTCTATTTATTTTAACTCTAAATCAAATGATTCATGCAAGACATGATTTTAGCGTCAAATACAAGAAAGGTTAAAAATTTTGTTTAACACAACTCAACATTGCTTTTTATTCAAGAAAATCTATAAATTAAATTTGAATACATACAATACTTTAATTTTATAATCACAATTTTCTGCATATATTAATAATGTTTTGAAATATGTACATAGCTAAATTAGAGTATCTAAACAAAAATTGTGAAGAAAAAGAAAAAGAGAAATGTGTGCTTTGACGTAAATTACTTTAATGTATTAAATGTACATTTCAGTACAAATGTAGATTT
>CM063508.1:52873950-52888950 GCA_032207245.1 Pardosa pseudoannulata
TGGTGATGCAAGCATTAAGGATAAAGAAGAATAAATGGAAATAGAATTTCGGCGTTATGTACGTATTATATTGGTGTTTCTTTCGGGGGTGTTTTATATTTACTGTTGCTCTGGTGTTTAACACGACAGAGTTCTTTAACCTGTGTTTCGTGGAAAACTACTTGTGACTTGTAAAAATGAATTCTAAGATATAACTGGAGAATAAAAATTCTTAAAATAGTTTAGCTTAGTGAATAATGGATTTTATTTAACACTAGCTGCTTCGCACCCAGCCTTCGGTCTGGGTTTTAAAATATTTCGATGAAAGATTTAGAAAAACTATTAAAGATAAGACGTATTGATAGAAATTTTGAATAAATCTCGTATGTTTCAGATTGTTGACGATTATAACAGTCTATTAATAGTTGAATGTCCAGTAAGTGCACTGTGTTGCCTGTGAGCTGCTATATAACAATTCGTAATTCCACGACTTTTTTTAATGTAGGAGTCAAATTTCAAAATACTGTGGAGAGTAATATATATGTACTGTTCTGAATGGGTAATTCCTTTCCGAGATTGGATGTCTTTTAGTACTAATGTTTTACATACATAAAAATTAAATTTAAACAACAAAACCTATGACGATAACTTATTCTTTAAAAAATGCCATTTGTGAAATAAAAACAAATTTCATAGTACATGGCGAATTTGTAATTATTAAAAATAAAAATCCCGCCAATATATAACAGAAAAAATACTAACTTCTTAAAAAATTTGAGAAAGTAAAATAAAGATTTACATATTTTGATGAAATAAAAAATTTAGCTATTAAAAATAAAATTATTTTGATATTGGGATATTTCAATGAGAAAAAGTTATTGAGTATGACAAATAGTTGTAACTATAGGCAATAAATGGCAGGACTCATTACATATTTTAATTAATATATTTTTAACTGATTCTAATTACGATATTTTAATGGTGGAAAGAGTATAAGCATTCAGCGGATTGGGCGAAGTAATGCATCCAAATGTATTTGTGTTTATAAATGTATTTATTTACACTGGAATTTTAATTGTATATATAGAGAAATATGTTATAAAGAAATATATCAAAAGTCATAATGATAGAAAAATATCATTTTCACCTATTTATTATGTGATAAATTGAAAATTTTAATCTCCTGCTTTTAACCGAGGAAAACTGCGTTTAAAACAATTACTTGGGATGACGTCACATTGCTAGAAATATTGCTTCTTTCACTTAGTTATGATGCGTTAAATTAAAAAATTAATCGTTTGCGTTTAACCGGGGAAGATAAGGCTTCGAATAATGACATGAAACGCTCGAAAAAGGGGGAAGGAATGGATTTCGAACGTTAAAAATTTACAAAAACCTTCCCAGGGATGTACCTAATAATTTCCCAAATTTTCACGGCGATTGGATGCATGGTTTTTGAGTCTATCGAGTACACACAGACAGACACAAATTCATTTATATATATATATATATATATATATATATATATATATATATATATATATATATATATATATATATATATATATATATAGACTAGCATATAGCCCGTCATATGACGGGATTAGTAAATTTTTTAATTTTCCAGGATTGTAAAGTACCGTATGAGGCAGTTAAAAAATGGTATTTTTTTTTGCTGAGAATTATCTGGTACACTCTCAATAATTTGCTTAACTTCATAGTCCTCTTAAGTCTCCCCATACTGTGAATGCAGCTTAGAATCACGTTGAATTCACGTGATTCAAACCGTGTGCTTATGTATAAAAAACAAACACATAGACGAACAAACGTCTTAGTTTTCAAAGATATATAACTTAAATGCTAGGTATTTATTAGTATGTGAAATAGAATCGTAGATTATGAAAAGAATTTGATGTTAATATCGGTGATAAAATTTCCATTGCAACAAAAAATAATCCATGATTAAATTTAAAATTATTACATATTTACCTAATCTATCATTTATACCAAATATAAAAGAAAAGAGTTTACGTAATATCTAAGATCAGTGATAAAACGTCTGAAAATAATGCAGACGATATTTAAATAATTTAAAATAAGAAAGGATTAAATGAGATGTTTAAGGAAATGGCATCATAATGCTAGAAAAAAATGTTATTTTTTCAACTCCTCTTCTTAGCCCACTCTCCTGTTTCTAATCATGGATCTTGTTGGTGCTTCAACCACATTTGGCGAAATTGGCGTGCTTGCAGCTTGCGTGCGTGGCGTGCTTGCAGCGTGGCGTTTGAAATCTGGCGAGGGGATCGTAACTCAACAAATTGATACATAAACAAAAACAACATTTTGAGGAAAAATTTTACAAAAATTGAATATTTAAAATCTAATTGAATTATTCAACTCCTCTTCTTAGCCCACTCTCCTGTTTCTAATCATGGATCTTGTTGGTGCTTCAACCACATTTGGCGAAATTGGCGTGCTTGCAGCTTGCGTGCGTGGCGTGCTTGCAGCGTGGCGTTTGAAATCTGGCGAGGGGATCGTGACTCAACAAATTGATACATAAACAAAAACAACATTTTGAGGAAAAATTTTACAAAAATTGAATATTTAAAATCTAATTGAATTAACAAAGAAAACACAAAGGAAACACATAACATTCATACTAAATAGACTGAAACATTCACTTAATCACAAATTAAATAAACTGAGTGTGATTTTCATCACAAATTTGTGATTTAGTGTAAATTGTAAAATTAATTTAAACAAAAAAGAAAACTGTATTTTGAGTGGAGGTTGAAGAGGAGTTGTAAAATTGAAATTTTTTTTCAAATCTCTTATACCTATTTATTATGTGATAAACTTAACAGCCTGCTCTTAACCGGGGAAAATAAGGTTTGAAATAGTGCCATTAAAAGCTGGAAAAGTGGGGGGATTTCGAACGCTTTAAAGACTTGCTCTGAATTTTTGCTAACCCTAATTCATCGAGAATCCAATATGGATGCCCCTATCCATTCCAGGTCCAACCACTTCATAAATTTGAGGACAGACGGTCAAATAACTTAGGCTATTATTATATAGGGGACTAGTATATAGCCCGTCATATGACGGGATCATTAAAATTTTTAATTTTCCAGAATTGTAAAGTACCATATGAGGAAGGTACAAAAATAAAAGGATTGTTTTTTGGCTGAGAACTATCTGGTACACACTGAATAATTTGTTTATCTTTACTGACCGCATGTTAGTTGCCAACTTTAATTTATCTTGTCATATTACGTGATAGGATAAACAGCAGAGCTTTTAATATTGGCAGTGATTATTTGGCTGTATATATGGATGATGTCCAAAATTTAGAGAATCGATTGTAAACAGTGTGGTTATGTATAAAAGACAAACACAAACGAACAAACTTCTTAATTTTCAAATATATATAACTTAAGGGCTAGATATTTATTAGTTCGTGAAATAGACTCCTAGACTTTTGTGAAAAGAATTTGTTGATAAAATTTTCATTGCAACAAAAAATAATCGATGATTAAACTTAAAATCATCACATATGTGTACCTAATCTATTATTTAAGCCAAATATAAAAGAAAATTATTTAGGTAATATGTAAGTTCCGTAATAAAATGTATAAAAATAATGCAGACGATATTTAAATAATTTAAAATAAAAAATGATTAAACGAGATGGTTAAAGGAATGGCGGCATAATGCTAGAAAAAAATGTTTTTTTTTTCATCTACTTATAATGTGGTAAATGGATGAATTTAATCTTGGCCTGCTTTTAACCGGGGAAAATAGGGCTTGAAATAACGTCATTAAACCATCGAAAAAGGATTTGAAAGGGTGGATTTCAAACGTTTTTGAACTCGCTTTGAATTTTGCTAACCCTAACTCATGAAGAATCCAATATGGCGTTTATCCATTCCAGGCCCAACAGCTTCAAAAATCCGAGGACAGACGGACAGATAACTTAGGCTATATTACATAGGGGATTTGTATATACTATAACTTTTTCAACTCCTCTTCTTAGCCCACTCTCCTGTTTCTAATCATGGATCTTGTTGGTGCTTCAACCACATTTGGCGAAATTGGCGTGCTTGCAGCTTGCGTGCGTGGCATGCTTGCAGCGTGGCGTTTGAAATCTGGCGAGGGGATCGTAACTCAACAAATTGATACAAAAACAAAAACAACATTTTGAGGAAAAATTTTACAAAAATTGAATATTTAAAATCTAATTGAATTAACAAAGAAAACACAAAGGACTCTTTGACTTAAAAGAAACTGTATTTTGAGTGGAGGTTGAAGAGGAGTTGTAAAATTGAAAATTTTTTTTCAAATCTCTTATATATTATTCGAAGTTAATTAAACAACAGACTCAACGTGGTATTGATGTTATTTTTTGATTTTAATTAAATTTCGTAAATGTATTACTAATTTTTAGATTTGTTAGTAGATCTTACACAGACACTACATCTCCCTTGTATGCCTATTAAATTAATAAACAGCATTTTATGTTGATTATAATCAGAATTATCATTCCCACTTCTCCTTTGTTCAAAGTTAGCTCCATTTCTCACGATAATTGTGTTGTATGAGTTAATGTACAAGTGCTGCCTCCTGGCTGTTACATATAGTATTAATATCAACTATATTAGAATTTTTCATTAGATAAATATTTCATCCTAAACGGAAATCTTTTATGATATAATACTACTTGTACTCCGTGTCTGTTCAAAGGCGAATACGGAACCATTGACCACATACAGTACTCCCTCGCCACTTCGCGCTTCCTGTTTTGCTGCTTCAGTGCTCTTCGGATTTTTCCAAAATATTCATCAAAAAATAAAAATGAAAAAATACTACCATGTCGGTACCATGCAGCCACATTGCGGAAAGGAGCGTTGTTTCATGTTGATGCGTGAGAGAGAAGGATCCCTGCATGTCAAACAAAGAGATGAGTTGACTCAGAGTATATACCACGAGCTCCCAAAAAGGCACGTGATTGGTTTCCGGTGCGACATCGACCAATGAGAGTGCGAGTGGATTTATCCCTGTGAGTTGATTGTCTGCGCATCCTCGTAACCTCACATAGCATCTTCTCTTGTTGTATTTAACCAGTCTTGTAAATGATGTTGGCAAGACATTGACGACAGTATGGTTCGAGATGTCGAGTTCAGCAATCGCGTTGACGGGGTTATATCCTTGTACAGGGGAATTTTGAAGGAAAAGAAAAAACAAAGACAACAATTACCCATCACTATGTTTCTCTCCAGACTGAAGCTCCCAGCTCTAGCGTCAGTGCCTCCAGTAGAAGAGTCTCCGAGCTCCGAGTCGAAGAGTCTCTAAAACTTCCACGAGTCATGTGAGAGCCTCTCCTCCGCCACCAACACAAGACTCGTCGCCTCTCTCAGAAAGCAATGATGATTAATGTTTTTTACTGTATAAGGTTTTGTAATTTACCTTATTAGTTAGAACTGACACGTTTAAGTAAATACTTATACTGTTGTAATTTTTGTCTTAAATGTGTAAAGTAGAAATACTGTTTGCATATTTAAAACATTCGTGTGCCCACATACACGAAAATTCCTAGCGGCAAATCCTACTTCGCGGTTTTCCAGCTTTCGTGGAAGGTTCTGGTCCCCATCTGGTCCGCAAAAAACGAGGGATCACTGTAGTCTCTCACTGCGGACACTCCAGTGAATTGTGGAAGGCACACGTCCCGTGAGCCCTCAAATTATCCGCTTTTAAGTCTATGAGACTTAATTGTGATATATCAATTTCGTGCAGGGTTCAACGTGCTGATGTTCGATGAACTCGATCTAAGAAGTTCGGTCTCTCGATTGAACAATGAGATAGAGTAAGTTTAAACAGCACAATCCACTCCACACCTTCCTGCTACTTGATAGTTGGAACGCTATAGAGTTTTGACCTGCTTTCATGATCCTTTTCCTTGGTATCTACAGCAAAAATTACTGATGTTCAACAAAATCAAAGGTTGATTGTTTTACTAATTTGCATATTTATAACTTGGAGTAAATAAATATTATTTTTCTAAATACGCTTGATTGTCCCTTCCTCGATGCTATCTGCAGACCTAACACAGCGCTATTTTAGTTCAGTATGTAGATGACGTTTTCAATCAAAAAAAGGCTTTGTTGGGAATTCGCTTTGGCGATCGCCAATGTGGCGCGGGGCCGCCAAGAGCTTTTCGAGCATTCCCACAATCCCTCTCTGTATTGTAATGTACAGACCATTAACGATGTTGTTCGACGGAACAAATAAAAACGGCATTGCAAACAATCGTGTCGTTATTGCTTAAATTCAGCGCACTTACAGGCTTTGTTGACAAATTGGGAGAATTTAGGAACCATTATGACTCTACTATTTTCAAATATATTTTACACTGTCCACAGGTTTCTGTGATGGCGAACATTTGCTAAAAATTAATTGGCTTGAATCAAGAATTGGTTGGGCACCACTGCTATACGCCCACCACAGCATTTATTTGGTTCAGTTTATCAATGACTTTTACGCTTGAAAACAACGCATTGAAAGTGGACTGGAAAATCTCATCTCTGGGGAAATCTTTCTAAAAATCCTAGAAGTTATGAACTTTGTGAGCCTGAAATGGACCTTTTGTTGCACAGTCCTATAACTGGCTCATTGTTGAAGACATCATCCAGATCTCCAAAGATTTGAAGTCTGAAACTGAGTAGAAGTAGTTAAGCACTAACTGCTCTCATATCTTACAACATCTGAAAAATTATCACCCTTTCAAAAAATGGGCCAATTCCAGACTTGAGAAAGTGCTAATTGCCTGCTGGAGAGAGAGACAAAGACAGAAAGAGAGAAAAGAATATTTTCACTAAAAAACTTGAACTACAAATTAGGGTTATCTTCCTCTTTGTTGTAATACTTCAGTTCCATCACTGAAAACCTAGATCATATACTCTTTGAATACCATCCTTAATGATTCTCACTGGAATGTTCTCTCGTCGCTGCATCATGGCCTTTTGCTCAGATTTTCAGACGTTCTTACGACAAAAGGTAAGCCTGGAAGTGCATACTTGATTCTTTTTGCTTAAGTTTCTCAATATGCAACGAGGGCTGGCATTATAGTCGCAATTTTTTTTATAAACGTTGCCACCTGGTGTACACTGCTATTTGGCGGTATTTTGCTGCTGCTAAACTTTCATAAGCTGGTGTTAATGATCTAGGCGATAAAAGCGCTCTTCGCAGTTCACAGCGAAGAAATAGCGCATATTTTCAATTGGCAAGACTTGCTTGGCAATGCAACTCAGATGCCGTCATCGTGGCGAAAAACCTTTCATTCACAAGAACTTAGGATCAGGCGAAATTTTTTGTAAAAATCCGTTATTTCAATCTGAATGACGGAGAACTGATCGGTGTGTTACAAGAACGTCCATCTGCTGGTTCATAAACTTGTATCCCAAGCCCTAATTTTGTAGAAACATGCATCATTTGATTATTCTTACCTTACCTTGTCTGCTTCTGAATATGTCTGTTTATCTGGATTATCAAGAATAAATTTAACCTCTCTGGTTACAGAACATATTCTGAACAACCAAACCAATTTACGAATCTTTATAACCACATTACTGTATAATATATTTACCTTCTCTATGGTCATATTGGATGGCAAACATTCGTTAAATAACTATTGGCTCACGTCTAGTTAAAGTTTAGGCACCATAGTTATAGGTTTACCACAACGTTTATTTAGTTCAATTTTCACACTACAGTTGCGCTTGAAAATGACGTCGCTAGCAGTAGATCTGAAACAAATTCAACTGTATAGAAATTCCTGAGACAAAATGCCATAATTTATGAGCCCTTATATTGAAGCTCTTTCCAAATGCATTTTACTCTCTCTATGGGCTCATTTGACGGCAAGCATTCGCTAAAAATCCAAATAAAGATTTATGATTTATTTTGAATCAGCACTTTTTGCGTAGTTTATCGGTGAAGTAGTAAAAATTTGAATAGGCAATAAAAAGGTTATTTCCTGTATTTTCACAAATATAAATCAAATGTTGTGAGAGATATTTTATATAAATATACATAAAAATGAGATTTGAAGTAATAGTATTTTTACTCAAAGTTTAACTGAGTTTTGTTATAGTTTCCAGTTCTGATTTTTATCGCATGGCAAATATGTTTTGAGTGATAAAAATCGAATTTTACGATACGATATTTCCTTAAACAATAAAAGAGGAGAAAAGTAAGTTTACAAAAATATAGTAAAATGAGAATGAGTTCCGAACGATATTCGAAGAAATTAAAAGCTGAAATGAAGGAAATTTTCTTTTTTCTTGTTACTGTTTCAGTCCTAGAACTGTATACTTTTATAGCAGAGGTGGGCAAAAGCCGGCCCGCGGGCCTTTTGCTTACTTTATCCGGCCTGTTGAAAATTCCTGCATGCAAAGTTTTAATCTCTTATATGCGATTTTGTGGAAATCAACAGTATTTGATTAAATAATTTACTAAAAGAAAATTTTCACTCTAACAAGTTCAGTGTTTTCTACGGTGCTTTGAATACAGGAGATTTCAAACATTTTTGGACTATGCTCAAAAAACCCTAATCTTATTTGGTTCAACATATATTTGTGAAAGAACTTTTTCGTTAATGATTTACACGAAAAATAAATATCGATCACAAATTACTGACGAAAATCTACTCTCGGTATTAAGGATTGCTATATATATATATATATATATATATATATATATATTGTATGTATGCTTGTTTTGATGGGATTTATTCTGGCCTATTAGAGAAGAAAAAGCAGTGATTCTATTGTTTTATTTGTATCATTGCTATGTTAAAGGTGACAAGTGCTTACAAAACTGTTTCTTTTAAGCAATTCATGAAAATGAGAATGAGTAATCAGTGTTGTAAATATTTTTAGATCAGTAAAATCAATATCTTTGCATTATGTTTATACATTATTTTGCAAAACTCGTCAGGTTTGGTTTGATTTGGAATGCTTCGGTCTACTTTTTGAAACACGAGGGATAATGGGACCAGGACCTACGGTTTAAAGCCGATTCCGGACGGCTACGAACATGCATGCCACTGTGGGATTCGAACCCATGAACTCCGGTACCAAAGGCCAGCAATCTAACCAACCGGCCATCGTTCGTCGATTCGTCCGGTGAAAGCGGCATTTTACATTTTTGTTCGGTTCGACAAAACTGCTAAGCCGTCCCTCAAATTGAATGTTCATCCAGTTCGTTTGCGGGGACGAGTGCTTCATATTGAGATGAACCAATATTGTTTATAGCTACCCGAAGTAATGACATTTTTTCTTCACTGATGTGGTAAAGAGATGTTCCGCGCGAGGTGCAGGCAAAGGGTGATCCGCCTTAGATTCCTGTTGAGAACACGGAAACGCGATTCTTCTATTAATAGAAGAACAAAGGAAAGGGAGTGAATTAAATTGGGAGTCCTCACATAAAAGCACAAAAAAAGGTGGGTCGGATTTAGTTCAACGATGCCATCTCGAACGAACATGGGAAAAAAGGGAAAAGGTAGGTAGCATTGGGCCACAGACGCATAGACTGTGCGCAGACTATGGAAAAGGCATGGTATAGAAATAGAAGAGAATAAGACCAAGGAATATTTATTTTAAATAAAATTAAATGTAACGATAAAATGCTTTATTAGCAGCTAACGTAGGGTCAGCCCTAGGCTGTAGAAAAGGTATCCGACTGAATAAGAAGACAAAATTTAGGAGTGGAAAAACCACCTAAACTAGAACACAATAAATCTATAAATAAAATAAGAACAAACACAAGCGAGAAAAATATGTTTCGATTTTTTAATTTTAGAAAATAAATGAGTAGTAACGAAATGTCTTTTTTTTAAAATTTTAATATTTTTTAAGCTTGGGGGAGGCATTTTTTCGGTTTACGAACGGCGTCAAGACCTCTAAGAATAGTCCAGCTGAATACATCAGCAATGTTTTTCTTCAGGTGGTATGAAGAGGTTTTTTTGCTATATTTTTGAAGTATAGATCTCCAATCTCCATTAGTAAAAAATGGCCAGTGAGTTCACGATGACGTTTGCTCCGGATCAACCCACCGGTTACGTAACAATAACACAGGCCTGCGAAATTGAAATTTTTGAAAAATACAAGAGAAGTTTTTTTTTATTTTTAAGTTATTTGGTATGCTGATTTCGAAAATGGCCTCCATTTTTTTCCATCACGTCAGGATTTTTTGTAAAATTGATGTACATATTACTGGTAATATCCTATATGGAAAAAATGCTCTCGAACTGTTAGCTTGTACTGACTGGCAACAGTGGGTTTTATCTATTCATGTGAGTATATTTAATCTGTTTATGATTAGGCATATTAATTTTTAAACAACAATTAAAATTAAAAATGTATACAATTTGTATATAAAGAATGAAAACCATCGCAACCAGAACGCATGAGCTGCACCAGGGCGAGACAAAAAGTTCCCTCGTTATTAAATTTTTTACATTAATTTTATAAGAAAAACAGTTCTAGAAAACCCCCAACTACCTGTTTTTACGTTTTATTAAGGTTTATATATAATAAATGTAAGTTTGAAATATATTTGAAACTCAATACGAAACAAAGACATTTAAATTTAGTTGCGTACATTTTTTCCGTTAAAATTTCTTTTTGACGTTCTTCTTTTATGTTCAATCTTATCTTCATCTTTTGCTAACATCCACCAATAGTCGGCAAGCATATTCTTATTCCACCTACCTTGATATTTTCTCTCCATATCCTTCATGTCTTGGTGGAACCTTCTCCCTGTTCTTCGCTGACGGATCCTAAATTTTCGGGAAAAAAGTCCAAATGCGATTGGAGGAAATGCAATTTTACACACATGGAGCAGCCCAACACTTGAAATTTGTCTAGCATGTTGCCAACAATTCTTTTAAATTTAGGATCTTTGTGATTGCCCAGAAATTTTTCCACAACATCTTTGAAGGCAACCCAAGCTTGTCTTTCCTTTAATGTCATAGTTGTTTCAAATTTGTTATTCCTAATAAGTTTTCGGATGTCTGGTCCTACGAAGACTCCCTCTTTCAATTTGGCTTCAGAAAATCCAGGAAACTTTTTACTCATATATTTTAAGCACTCACCATCTTTTGGAAGAGCCTTATCAAACTGCTTCATAACATCTAATTTTATGTGCAGGGGGGTAGTAATATTTTTTTTTTGATCAACTAAGCTTTCTCGAATTACATTTTTGGTGCCTGGCGCAAGATTCTGCCTTTTGAGCCAATCTTTTCTGACACAATATTGTGTTTTGTAACGGCTGTCTCATTCACAAATAAAACATGGAAATTTTGTATACCCGTTTTGTTGATCGAGAAGCATGGTGATGATTTTTAAATCACTGCAAATGATCCAGCCGTGGTTTTCATATTTTATTTTGTTGAGGACGAGAGCTAGGTTTTCATACCTTTCTTTTAAATGCACCGAGTATTCAACTGGCACAGACGCCCATTGGTTTCCTTGATGAAGTAGGACAGCTTTAAGGTTCCTTTTTCACGAATCTATAAAAAGCCTCCATTCATCTTTACTGTAGGGAATCTTAAATTTTCTCATCAATCCAGGAACATCTGAGCAATAAATGAGGTCCTCGTCTTCGTCAAAATACTAAATAAATTCCTTTTTACGATTCCTGTACCAATAAAAAGTGGTTCCTTTGGCCAATAAGTTTTTTTCTTTCAATCTGGAGCCTAATAAAAGAGTTGTCTCTTTTACAGACTAAGTACTGGTGCTTACATGAGGTCACTGATAAGGATTCGAGCGTCGCTATAGGTTAACAGCGATTGCGACGGGAGGGAGGGATGATGAAGAGGGACATTGCGCGTTCCTAGGTTCTTCCCAGACTCGCGCGCTTCCAGGAATCTGTCTAATTGGTGATCTGGATCAACATTGAAGCTTTAAAAGCCCTAAAATACTAACTGCGCTGTTGTAGTTTACCACAGAAGGGTAATTTTGAGGGTTTCATCACGGTAAAATGTCAAAACACGAAGGAAAGTATGAAAGCAAAATACGTGAGAAATATTCATAAAAAACTACATAAAATTCAATTTTTCAAAAAAATGTGACGTGATACACATTTTTAATGATTCTTTTCAAAATCAGTACTAAAAAATACATTAAGTTTAGATGTCACATCCCTTGTATTTTTTTCATCGCAGGCCTGTGTAATTTGTTCTGGAATGTGATGCGGTTGATATCTTTTCCGTATGAGGTACAAACAATAATTGGTCACGTTTAGGAACCATATCGCTACCATACACACGCCGTTTTGGTTTGGTTTGGAGAGTTCAAATAGCTACACCCCCAGTCAAAATGTTTGTAACTCCACAAAGAGCCATAGCGGGTGAGGGAAAGGAAGGTCAGGTTCCTTTATGGAAAAGAGTCAGAGAGGGTGAGGTTAAAAACGACCCGGCCAATCCATGGTCAGCGGGATCGAATTACGCTAGACAGCATGCCTTAAGTTTTGTCCCAATTAACATTGGTCAAAGACCATAATCATTGGTCAAAGATCAGGAAATAGGTTGGTTGGTTGGTTGGTTAGTTAGTTATAGTTATAAGGCGCAAGATCCTATTTAGGACATAAGCGCCAAGCACAAGGTGTTTTTTCGTAAATACAACAAGACATAACAGATAAAAGTGTCCTAATACGGAAACAGAACAGGCTAAAACCAGCAAAGATAAAACCGTAACATTTAAAAAAAAATTATAGAAATGCCTACTTATATAAACTCAAGTACACAGGAAAGGTACGTAAAAGGTAAAATATTGAAACATTAGAAGGTAAAAGCTAAAAGCATAAAGCACAATAAATAAATTTTAAAATTAAAAATGTAAAAAGTACAAAAACAATTCATAAAAAACAAGTTAAATTGACCGAAATAAGCCTGTAAAATGAAAAAAAGAGAAAACAGAGGGATGCGGGGGTTCATCCAGTAAATCCCTTAAGTTAGGATGCAGTGCGCCAAAAAATAAGGCATAGACAGGCTGTAAGTGGCTACAAGAGGTAAGTATATGTAAAATAGATAGCAATGACTGACAAAAAGAACAACGGGGTTTGGGTTCGTTTAAAAGGTAGTAACTATGTCCAATACGCAAGTGAGTGAGTAAAACGCCATGCTTAACATTACCCGGGAAAAAGCGAATGTCCGCAGTAATGTTGTGAAGTTTATTGCTGACATTTATGTCTCACTCATTCATTCACGTAATCTGCAACTGGTGTTTAATTGCACATTTCAAGTCTGAAAGGGGGATTTTCATAGGCATTAAGATAATGGCATTCTTCGCCGCTTCATCCGTAAGCTCGTTCCCGAGGATCCCCGCATGCGCTGGAACCCAGCAGAAGAGCAGGAAATAGGAACCAGGATGATACCCTCAGTCAACCAACGCAGGGTTCCTGACTACAGGAAGCCATGGAGCGGCGAGAAAAAGGACTTTACCGCAACCCACACTTTTGGGAATCTATCTATTTTAAACGGCTGGGTTAAACCTGCCATAGATTTTTTTTTTTTTATCTTATCTACAAAGAGTTGCAAACTTAATTTACGACACAGCAACGTTGTAGTTATTTACATAGAACAAAGAGTTTCAATATAACCTCGAACGCTTTGATATAATATTTAGAAAGTTTCCCACGTATATAATACTTATTGATTAAATAACTGTTCTGTTTTAACATAAATATTTTTACAATAAAACAGAAGATCTAACATTGAAGATTTCACACAAAATTAAATTTGATTACAAACAGGTTGAATATGGTATTTATCAAAAATTAAAAACTTGAGAAAAAATAAAAAAATAACATTTCAGATATAAATACATAATACTTTTATCATAAAACCGCAAACATCTAAAAAGTAGAAAGTATGAAGGAATAGTATTTTCTAAGCTCCTTACGAATTGAATTAAGTATCTTCATCTTCAAGGAGCTACTGTCTATTCATTTATAATATTTAAAAAGATTAATTTTCCTTTGTTTTTATGTATTTAATATTGAAACTGAATTTTGTGAAAAGTGATACGGACCCTTTGATAAACTGCATAGGCAATTGGGCAAGTCTAATTTTCCATTTTTAAATGCAGAAGAACCTCTATCTCCTGTTATAAAGTAATTTGCTATCACGTTTTTAAATTTTAATTTACCCCCCCCCCAGTATATTATATGTATATCTTCCTCTTTTAGTGTAGTTCCATTCATGCTGCCAATTTTTCGATATATTTTTGAGAAAGTTTTTATAAGAGAGAACGGAAATTTTATCGTTTATTGCATTTTAAATTTGAAGAGGATCGCCAAGAAATCTGTATACTCATTTCCTTAAGTGACCTCATGGGCTTTAATCCAACAAATTTTGAAGCTTTTATATTTCAAAAGGTTTATTTTATTCTGAATTTGTTTTATAATTTTTGGCTTTGTTGGTCAAAGAACATTGGTTTGGACTGCTACGGTTTACCTTTTTTTGCACACGTTAAAGAGTTCGGAGCCATCTGGTTAAAGCTGATTCCAAATGGCTACAAATATCCATGGCAGCACTGGTATTTGAATCCATCTATTTTAGATTTTAAAAAACTAGCGCCCTATCCATTCGGCCATCGTTTTATCACCTATTTAAAGAAACGATACTCAATTAATTGAAGAAAAAAAATAACGAGTCACATGAAAGCAAAGTGTGCGAGCCCGAACGAGTGTGGGGAAAAAAAAGAAAGCAACATTAGGCAGCATAGGCCTAGAGAGCACACAGACAAAAAGGCAAACGCAAGGTTGTAAAGACATAAATGGGAAAGGTAAGAAAGCAGAGAGTTTTAAATTAAAGAAATATAAAGATCAAATGCTCCATCAAGGGATACTGAAACGCAAAGATTTTCTTCAGCAGGTAAGATGGACATTTCTTTTTGTTATAATTTTAAGTCACTGACTTTCAAGTTCTATTAGTAACGGACAACTAACCAGTGCGTTTGTGGT
>CM063508.1:52893950-52901450 GCA_032207245.1 Pardosa pseudoannulata
AATTTAAATTGGAATTTTATAATAGCCCTGTGCCCTATTCCAACTATTTGAGGCACCAAGAGTTGACTGAGTTTTCAATTTCTTTAAGTTTTCATCATAATCTTATTAGCTATCGAAATACGAAAAAATAACTGTAGCACTCAACCACAACAATTACAGTCTATTAGTATAGCGGTTGTAAATAACGTTTTTTAAGTGTATTTTAAACATTTAAGAAAGTATTTTATAAACGTAGTAGAAAGTATTTTATTAACGAAAAAAAAGAGTCATAGATTTATTTTATATGTAAACACAATAATCTAAATTGTATTAAACACAATAATCTAAATTGTATTTTATAACAGGCTAGCTATCTAAGTTACCGGGTGTTGACAGTTTTAAATTTCTTTCAGTATTCATTACTGTCTTATTAGCAATCGGGATACAAAGTAGTATCTGTAGCACTTTGAACTTCAACAATTACAGTCCTTATTTATTAGTAGAAGAGTTATAATTTCAAACATTGAAGAAAGCCATTTATAATAAATAACGAAAAAAATTTGTGATAGATTTATTTTATATTTTATGTGAACACAGTAATATTAATTGTATTTTATAACAGGCTAGCTATCTAAGATACCAGGTGTTAACCGGGTTTCACATTTCTTTTAGTATTCATTACTGTCTTTTTAGCAATTGGGATACAAAGTAATATCTGTAGCATTTCGAACCACAAGAATTACAGTCCTTATTTATTAGTAGACGAGTTATAATTTTAAACATTAAAGAAAGCCATTTATAATAAATAACGAAAAAAATTGATAGATTTATTTTATATTGTATGTAAACAAAGTAATCTTAATTTTAACAGGGTAGCTATCTAAGGTCCCAGGTGTTAACGAGGTTTCACATTTCTTTCAGTATTCATTACTGTCTTATTAGCAATCGGGATACAAAGTAATACCTGTAGCATTTCGAACCACAACAATTTCAGTCTGTATTTATTAATAGAAGAGTTATAATTTTAAACATTAAAGAAAGCCATTTATAAAAACGAAAAAAAATTGTGGTAGTTTTATTTCATCTGGGGACACAGTAATATTAATTGTATTATGTAACAGGCTAGGTATCTAAGGTACCAGGTGTTAACCGGGTTTCACATTTCTTTCAGTCTTCATTACTGTCTTATTAGCAATCTGAATACAAAGTAATATTTGTAGCACTTCGAACCACAACAATTACAGTCCTTATTTATTAGTAGATGAGTTATAGTTTTAAACATTAAAGATAGCCATTTATAAAATCGAAAAAAAAATGTGATAGATTTATTTTATATTGTATCTGGACACAGTAATCTTAATTGTATTTTGTAACAGGCTAGCTATTTAAGGTCCCAGGTGTTAACCGGGTTTCACATTTCTTTCAGTATTCATTACTGTCTTATCAGCAATCGGAATACAAATTAATATTTATAGCACTTCGAAACACAACAATTACAATCCTTATTTATTAGTAGACGAATTATAATTTTAAACATTAAAGAAAGCCATTTATAAAAACGAAAAAAAAAACTTATGATAGATTTATTTTATATTGTATGCGAACACAGTAATCTTAATTGTATTTTATAACAGGCTAGCTATCTAAGGTACCATGTGTTAACCGGGTTTCACATTTCTTTCAGTATTAATTACTGTTTTATTAGCAATCGGAATATAAAGTAATATCTGTAACAACTCGAACCACAACATTTACTTGTCCTTATTTATTAGTAGACAAGTTATAATTTTAAACATTAAAGAAAGCCATTTATAATAAATAACGAAAACAAATTGTGATAGATTTATTTTATATTGTATGTAAACAAAGTAATCTTAATTGTAACAGGCTAGCTATCTAAGGTACCAGGTGTTAACCGGGTTTCACATTTCTTTCAGTATTCATTACTGTCTTATTAGCAATCGGAATACAAAATAATATCTGTAGCACTTCGAACCACAAGAATTACAGTCCTTATTTATTAGTAGAAGAGTTATAATTTCAAACATTAAAGAAAGCCATTTATAATAAATAACGAACAAAAATTGTGATAGATTTATTTTATATTGTATGTGAACACAGTAATCTTAATTGTATTTTATAACAATCTAGCTATCTAAGGTCTCAGGTGTTAACCGGGTTTCATATTTCTTTCAGTATTCATTATTGTCTTATCAGCAATAGGAATACAAAGTAATATTTGTAGCACTTCGAACCACAACAATTACAGTCCTTATTTATTAGTAGACGAGTTATAATTTTAAACATTAAAGATAGCCATTTATAAAAACGAAAAAAAATGTGATAGATTTATTTTATATTGTATCTGGACACAGTAATCTTAATTGTATTTTGTAACAGGCTAGCTATTTAAGGTCCCAGGTGTTAACCGGGTTTCACATTTCTTTCTGTATTCATTACTGTCTTATCAGCAATCGGAATACAAAGTAATATTTGTAGCACTTCGAACCACAACAATTACAGTCCTTATTTATTAGTAGACGAGTTATACTTTTAAACATTAAAAAAAGTAGTTAATAAAAAAGAAAAAAATTGTGATAGATTTGTTTTCTATTGTATATGAACACAGTAATATTAATTGTATTTTATAACAGGCTAGCTATCTAAGATCCCAGCTGTTAAACGGGTTTCACATTTCTTTCAGCATTCATTACTGTCTTATTAGCAATCGGAATACAAAGTAATATTTGTAGCACTTCGAACCACAACAATTACAGTCCTTATTTATTAGTAGACGAGTTATAATTTTAAACATTAAAAAAAGTAGTTTATAAAAAAGAAAAATAATTTTGATAGATTTATTTTATATTGTATGTGAACAACACAGTAATATTAATTGTGTTTTATAACAGGCTAGCTATCTAAGATCCCAGCTGTTAAACGGGTTTCACATTTCTTTCAGTATTCATTACTGTCTTATCAGCAATCGGAATACAAAGTAATATTTATAGCACTTCGAAACACAACAATTACAGTCCTTATTTATTAGTAGATGAATTATAATTTTAAACATTAAAGAAAGCCATTTATAAAAACGAAAAAAAACTTATGATAGATTTATTTTATATTGTATGAGAACACAGTAATCTTAATTGTATTTTATAACAGGCTAGTTATCTAAGGTACCATGTGTTAACCGGGTTTCACATTTCTGTCAGTATTCATTACTGTCTTATTAGCAATCGGAATACAAAGTAATATCTGTAACACCTCGTACCACAACAATTACTTGTCCTTATTTATTAGTAGACAAGTTATAATTTTAAACATTAAAGAAAGCCATTTATAATAAATAACGAAAAAAAATTGTGATAAATTTATTTTATATTGTATGTGAACACAGTAATCTTAATTGTATTTTTAACAATCTAGCTATCTAAGGTCCCAGGTGTTAACCGGGTTTCACATTTCTTTCAGTATTCATTACTGTCTTATTAGCAATCGGAATACAAAGTAATATTTGTAGCACTTCGAAGAACAATTACAGTTGGTATTTATTAGTCGACGGGTTGTAATTTTAAGCATTATAGAAAGTCGTTTACAAAAAAGAGAAAATTCGTGATATATTTATATTGTATCCTAACAGTAATCTTAATGTATTTTTAACAGGCTAGCTATATAAGATAGGTGTTAACCGGGTTTTAATTTCTTTCATTCATTACTGTCATCACAATCGGAATACAAAGTAATTTTTAGCACTTCGAACCACAACTTACAGTCCCTTAATTAGTAAGGTTATCTTTAAACATTAAAAAAAGTATAATAAAAAAAGAAAAAAATGTGATAGATTTATTTTCTATTTTATGTGAACACAACATATTTTGTATTTTTGGATATCTGTACAAAAAGTTTCACATTTCTTTCAGCACTTGGAGCAGCCACAGCAATCGGAATACAAAGTAATATTTGTAGCATTCGAACCACAACAATTACAACCTTATTATTAGTGACGAGTTTAATTTTAAACTTTAAAAAAAGTTTTATAAAAAAGAAAACTATTTTGATAGATTTATTTTATATTGTATGTGAACACAGATATTAATTGTATTTTATAACAGGCTAGCTATCTAAGATCCCATCATGTTAGTTTCACATTTTTACAGTATTCATTACTGTTTATCAGCAATCAAATCATAATATTTAGCACTTGAAACACAACAATTACAGTTTATTTATTTCAGGAGTTATAATTCAAACCTCAAAGGGAAGTACTGCTTATAAAAAGAAAAAAAACTTGTAGGCATATTCTTGCTCTGGAACGTGTTTTTTAATAACAGCTAGTTTTCTAAGGTACATGTGATAACCTCACATTTTTGCAGTATTCATACTGTCTTATTGCAGAATACAAGTAAAGTAATAATAACAACAATTACTTGTCCTTTTTATTAGTAAAGTTTTTTTAAACATTAAAGAAAGCCATTTATAATAAATAACGAAAAAAAATTGTGATAAATTATTTTATATTGTAAGAACACAGTAATCTTAATTGTATTTTTTAACAAACTCAAATTTCCAGGTTTGGTTTCACATTTTTTCAGTACAAACTGTCTTATTAGCAATCGGAATACAAAGCAATATTTGTAGCACTTCGAAGAACAATTACAGTTGGTATTTATTAGTCGACGGGTTGTAATTTTAAGCATTATAGAAAGTCGTTTACAAAAAAGAGAAAATTCGTGATATATTTATTTGATATCCAGTAAACCAAATAAAATGGAGTTATATAATAGATTAGCAAAAAGAATAGGTGTTGACGGTTTTGTTTTTAAAGATCACAGTCATATTAACTATTTAATTACTAGCTGCAAGTACTCGACTTTGCCCGGGTTTAAAATAAGGTTTTCTGTAGAAGTGTAAAAAACTGTTTATTTGCATGCAATAAAAGGGTATATTTATCTTAAAGCAATGTGATATACAACATTTTTGGTAATTCCATTTGGATTGTGTACAAAAAGATTTTTCTCTTTGCCCAGTGGACAGGCCACATACAACTCTCATGAGGTATGGTGTCTGTAAGTCTATACGCAATCTCAAGACTGCTGCGAAATTTGATTGTCATGAGCACATCAAGGAAACTGTATTCTCTTGAATTGTATGGTGTTATCTGAGAGAAAGATATGTATTCTTAGAATGAAGGCATCCTCACCCTTACCACACTCTGTGAGTACTATGGCTTGAATGACATGTTGCATCAGCTTTTTTACAATTAAACTTTTGCCATTGCACAGCCTGGATGCATCAATATTTCGGATCCAGATTATTGGAGCACCAACTGTCAGAATCAAGTTGTGAGTTTGCAAATCAGGAGTTTGGATAGAATTCAAGACCTCAAAGGGATATTGTACTGCTTTATCATCATTAAAGATGCAGCATACGAACTTGTAGGCATATTCTTGCTCTGGAACGTGCTTTTGAATTTAAATGATTCTAAAATCATTTGTGCTTAGAATGCTCTGTGAGAAAAGTTAACAACTGAAATATGCAGTATTTACTTGCAGTAAAGTAAATAAACAAAGAATATTACGACTTACCGTCTTGTTATAGTAAAGTTTTCACTAAAAATTAGGCTCAGAACAACACATGAACACTTTTGGCTGGAAAATGAGGTTATGGAACGAAACCTGTTTAAGAACCTTTCCCATGTAATTTTGTGCACGCATACCAAATTTCCCGTTATTTGGTTGTCTGGATCTTGAGTTATAAGGGAACAAAAAAACAGGCAACAAATGCGCCTTATATATAGAGAGATACTGAAATAATTGTAGTTCTGACTGTAACAATTACAGCCCATATTTATTAGTCGACGGTTGTCATTTTAAGCATTATAAAAAATCGTTTACAAGAAAATTCGTTATCGATTTTTTGTTGCTACTTCGGATGCCACTTGGACAAACCAAGCACGATTGAGTCATACGCTATACTCGTATTAAGACAAAGAAAAGAAGTGCGCCTTTTGTTTTTTAAAGAGCACCGCTATGGTGAAAGTACGACTTCTTGCTCAAGGGGGTCCTCATAATTTTGAAGCAGGGACCAAGCAGAAGACCCAAAGGATTGACCTGCTGACACAGAGGCATTGACTGAGAACTTGGAGGACATCGTGACAACGAACTATTTTACGCACCCCAGTCACCTTTAATGGACACGTCGGATCTCAGATCGGTTGGCAGGGGTTCCGAACTCACAACCTCTCAGTTGCGAAATCGTTGCCTTTGCCGACTGAGCTACCGGGAATCAAAAACTTTTTTTTATACCCTTGTAAATTTTTATAACAGACTAGGCATCTAAGGTACTCGTTGGTGGCCGGGAACCCATGAAGAGTCAAAGATTATTTTTCGAAAGTTATAATGTAGACAGTGTTGATTTTCGGTCTCTAAAATCCACATATACTTAAATCTAAACCAAATCCTTTAATACTTGTAGATTTGTATTCATGAAGAATAATAAAAATTAAAAAACACAATGAAGAAAAATTCATATATATATATGTATGTGTGTGTGTCAGGTTTAAAAATCGGGATTAAGAATTAAGCGAGTTATAATTAAAAATAGTTGGAACACTTTAACAATAACGTAATAGGAGAAAGACACTCCCTAGAACAGAACTATACAGAGTAAAGAAGCCGACGCGGAAGTAGATAAGAGGATTTTGTTTAGGTAAGCAACGCTAAAACTCACTTCTAGGCGGTAAATTGGGCTGTTAACATCCTCAAGCTTGTCGCTCCCAAATATGAACAAAGGATTTCTAAACGGTATAGCTATACATAGGATACAATAAGAAGTTTTTTATACAATAAATGTGTCTTATTTACATTTTCGTGTCAGATAATATATATATTAAAAATTATATTTTTCAAAACTAAATCAAATAAAATTCTTATTTTGCATTTTTTTTTTAATAACCTAATTGACACTGGTACAGTTTATCTCAGAGAATCTGACCAATTATAATGTAAAGCGATAATTAAAATTTCCAAATCAAAAGATACACGTTGTAGGCAGATAAAACAGATGTCGACCTAGTTGTTAAATTTGTATACAACTTCATGCTAATGATTCAGCTTCCTGTTATGATAAAAATTTCTCCAATGTCCTTAATATTTTTAGCTAAACGGTATCATTTTTATGGTGAAACCAAAGAGAATCCTTCATTAAACACACAAAAAACACAACACACAATATTTTTATAAATATATATAAAGATAATCTGTAGCACTAAATTATTACGTAAATCCATAATTATATAGTATAACAGAAGTATAAATTTTAAAAACATTAACATATTATTTAATAGATACATTAACTAAAATATTGAAATGTTCATTTCTCATCAAATTTATTTGTACAAACAAATCAATTTTATTTAGTCTTATGTTTGTAAGGGGGAATCTGAAGAATTAGCACATCATCCGTACTTATAAATATTCTTCCATTTATCCAGTTTTCACAGTAGAGTACAATAAT
>CM063508.1:52906450-52916450 GCA_032207245.1 Pardosa pseudoannulata
ATTTATATATATACATATATATATAATATATATATAAATGTATACATATATGGGGTATATATATATGTATATATATATATAATGTAATATATATAAATATATATATATCTATATATATATATATATATATATATATATATAATATATATATATATATATATATATAAAGTATATAAACTATAATATATATATATATATATAATATATATATAATATGTGTGTGTGTGTGTGTGTGTGTGTGTGTGTGTGTGTATTATTTTTAAGCTTGTTACTACATTTATTCAACGATAAGTTTTATTAGAAGTTTATTGTTCTCTCATAAGTGTTATTTGAAAAGAAAAGTTTATTTTACAGTGATTAACCCTTTTACAAATATTTTCAAAATTATTCTCGAACTTCGTTAAAAATATTCTTTTCGTGAAATAGTTTGCTTTAAACAGGAGCAAGAACTTAACGAAACTTTTGAGGTTAATAAACTCTCTCTTCCTTCCCTATAATAGTAGATTAAGTTATCTGTCCGTCTGTCCTCGATTTTGTGAAGCGGTTGTACCTGGATGTATAGAGGCATCCATATTGGATTCTTGAGGAGTTAGGGTTAGCAACTTTCGAAATCCATCCCTTCCCCCTTTTTCTAACATTTAATGCCATTATTTCAAGCCCTATTTTCCCCGGTTAAGAGCAGGCGATTCAATTTATCAATTTGTCACATAATAAGTAAAAATAACACTTTTTTCAAGCATTGTGACGTCATTTCTTTTAACCATCTCCTTTAATCATTTCTTATTTTAAATTATTTAAACATCGTCTGCATTATTTTCATACGTTTTATCACTGAATTTAAATATTACGTAAATAGTTTTCTTTAATTTTTGCTTAAATTTATAGATTAGGTACATATGTGATAATTTTAAATTTAATCATCGATTATATTTTATTGAAATGAAAATTTTACTACAGGTATTAACATCAAATTTTATTTACCGTGAGGGTGTAATGGAAATGATAGTTTCAGTCCTTTACTTCCATTAATTACTGTGGCAAAAATTTGAGAAGAACTTAACGATAAATTCGACGTAGCTAAGAAAACTTTGAATTACCTTTCTAAATGAATTCAACGAGATTCTAAACTGCAATCACAGTATTGGTAGACTTTAGAGGAGTATGAAGATAAACAAATTTTTGAGCTCGTACCAGATAATTCTGAGCCAAAAAAAACCCATTTTTACCATCTTCAGAGGGTACTTTACAATTCTGGAATATAAAAAATTTTACTGACCCCGTCATATAATGGGCTATATGTTAGTTGATTGGTTTGGTTTGGATCACTACCGGTCTACTGTTTTGCACATGAGGGCTAATGAGACCGGGACCTATTTCTTAAAGCCGATTCCGAACGACTACGAACATCCATGCCATAGTGAGATTCGAACTCACGAACTCCGATGCCCTCAATTAGCGCCCTAACCAATCGGCCAGCATTCGGTATATGTTAGTTGTTAGTTGAAGATATTAAGCAATAATATAACTTAAACTACTGTAGTAAGGTTCAAGTTTTAATCATTTTTGTTAATTAAACACAAGGTAAATGATTTTAAGGAGTACCTAACAGTGCAAAAATGCACTAAAATAAGTTCCCAGTGAAATAAAATTCAAAACTTATTTTGGAGCACCTGTAAAAGCATTGATTCAAACGATAATTTTACACTGAAATATTAAACTCCAGGAATAGCCTATGTAAAATACAACGCGGAAAGATATTACTCTTGTCACAACCTTACTCTGATGAGTAAGTAATTTGATGATTACACAATTAAAAACAATTTAAAGAAATAAAATAATTTATGGAGGTAAAATACCTCATAATGTGTTGAAAACTTATATATTTAATTGTTTTTAAAATAAATGATAAGGACTCTTTTAAACATTTTTGATAGCATAGTTCATAGTTATGCGGGCAATTTTTGCCTTCTAATTTTTGAAAACTACGGGTGTTGGAGCAAAAGTAGTGGCAACTATTTTTTTTCTTGAAGTTACCAGTCTGGTTGGAAAATGTGACATTTACAGAAGGACAAGGCCCTCAGGGGCACACATCCTTGAGGTGTGTACGGGCTTCACGACCCCAGGGTACCTGAGTGATCTTTTCTTAGCGTTCTTCCTGGTAGTCTTGAGCTTACCTTTGTAGCATTTGCTCCTTACCGGGTTGGACCACATTAAAATCGGACCAACAGTCAAGTTTTGCGTAGGTGGAATTAGGGTCTAGGGGTGTTTCTTCTGGTATGGACCGGTACCCTTGGTTCCCCATTCATGGTAAGCTCAACGCCGATGCCTACTGCACTATTTTGGATGACAATGTGCTTCCTACGCTGTGGCAGTCTTACGGGGTTGGACCCCTGTTACTTTCAGGACGACAATGCCATTTGTCATGTTTCGAAGTTAACCAAGGCTTGGTATGGTGACAAGGGAGTTCATCGAATGGATAGACCTGCCCAGAGCCCAGACCTGAACCCTATCGAGAACCTCTGGGATGAGTTGAATGAATTAAGGGGTGCACTACCCGTCCAAAATTAGTGAAGGAGCTTGTATGTCTACTCCAAGCCGAGTGGAAGACAATACCACTAGCTGTAATACAAAGACTTATGGATAGTATGCCCCGGAGGGTTTACGCTGCAACTGCCTATCATGGAGGCTCTACCAACTATTGATTTTGAATAAAGTTAGTTTTTCTTTTCTATCACATGTGTCCAAATAGTTATTGGTAGACAGTGCAAAATATGAAGGCATGCCATCATACGGTTTCAAGAACTTTAATTTTTTTCTAATTCAAACGTAATACCTTCTTTTAATCCAACCTTTTCTTAGAAGAGTAGTGTTCGAGTAATCTGTAACAGCTCAAAGATAAGTCAGTGTGGCAGAAGATACGATGATTTTTTTTCTCCTAACCAGAAATTTAACAAAAAGACAATTTAGGAAATGCCAGTATTTACACTGGACTCTTAAAGACTAGTGTATAGAAACATCAATATTATATAGAAAGATACAATTATTAAAAAATCAAGAAAGAAATGATTAATTGGAACTACAATAGGCTAAATTGTATCCTAACTATACATTGTTGGCTTTTATTGCCTACGGATACAAGTCCATGCTTGCGAAGATATATGCTAATAAAATATGGATGTTTAAGCTCTGCCTCCCGGGTTGTATAATGATTAGCGAACTGTACTTCTACCGGATGGGATTAAGTTCAATTCCCAAGTAAGGAAATGTAAATGTGTTGTCCCCTCATCAGAAGTAGTGTTGAACGACTACAGGTTTCTCCCATAATAAAATGGTCAACAAAATCTGCAGCGCTATAGAGGCCAATGTTTGTTAATAACGGCAAGTGTCCCCGCAATGAAATAAAATTTTTAAGCTCTTTGAAACTGGTATCACGTAGCAAATTCTAGTCTAGAATGCAAGTAGAATATTATAGCGTTCCCAATCAACTCACAAAGTAATAAGAAATTTAAAAATTGCAAGCCATGCTGTTTCCTGGGGATTGAAAAACCCTGTTACCAGAGTCCTATTACTCCTATGGGGAATACCGGTAATGAATATGCAGATATTTTAGCAAAGAACGCCACGAAATCAATAAATTACAAACCAATACAGCTCACGGTATCAATACTTAAAAAATATATGAAAGAAAACATAAATAAAGATAGGCAAGATTATTGGGATAATAGTGAAAATGGAAGAGCAACCTATACTATAATGTCTAAAGTAGAACAAAAGTTACAATTCGAAAATAACGTATTAAATTATTTCATAACCGGTCATGGAAGTTTCCCAACTTACTTGTACAGAATTGGAAAACTAGATTCACCAAACTGTAAATGTGGAATGATAGGCAAACCTCAGAATTACATGCAAGTAAGATGTAATCTCGTTCCGATGTTCATTAAAAAATACGAAAACGAAACACAGATAGAATATTTAAAAAAATAGACAATAATCGTAATCATATTAAAAAATTAAAGGAAATTTATAATATATTAAATTCAAATTACTCTTATATACAAAATAAATTTTAAAATTTTAAAATGAGGGAAAATACTTGGTAAAAATAGTGATAGTTATAAAAAATGTGTTTTTTAAGTTAATAATTCAGTGTATAACATAAGTAACATAACATAATTCAGTGTATAACATTCAGTGTAATAATGAATAATGTCGAAAGGTTCTCCCCACCCACTTAGGCTTTGCATCCATAAACTTCATTTGGATGTGGGTGTGGGGCATCTAAGTCCTATTACTCCACAGTCAAAGAAGAAACTTGTTTCTTTTACTTAGTTTATGTAGTAAAAGTATTAACATGTCAATAACAAATATAATCTTTTTGACTATTAGCTATTTCACAGTCATTTACAAAAACTAGCCATTTGCAATTTGTCTACGAATAGCATTTACAGAACTGAAGAATTATTTTCCTTTAAAGATACGAAATATAAATTTTTATCTCCACCTTCACTTTTTCCTACATATATTCTTTTTGTAAAAAGATTTAAGAGTTTATAAAGAATATTAACACTTTTATAAAGGGTACGATAGAGACCTGAATGACAGGTTTATTTTACAGAGAAGCCAATTTTCATATAACGACATATTGGTGAAAAGTTGGGCAGGCCTGGAGATAACAACATTAAATAAAATGACTAAACATATTTTACCCACTATTTTAAAGGTCTTATTTAACGTTAATATTGGTTTAAAAAGCAACGGCTTCAGTTTACAGTTCCTTTAATTGATTTTTCACCTTGAGAAAGAACCAAATTTAATCTGGTGCTATTTCAACACACACAAGTTGACGTGTCATAAGACCTTAAGGAGTTCAGTTTCTGATTTAACGACATATTCTGTTATGAAAAATAACCATGCAGTCAACTGACGATAGTAACAAATCATTCAAATGTTTACTATTTCCTCTCGTACCGTGTAAAAAAAAACTTCGTGACATAAAAACAACTACAAAAACTCCGAAATATACCGATGACCTTGTCCGTTAATAGGAATGTATAATCCGATATACTGAAATAGTTGTTCTCAATTTCCATCAGCCTCGACAAATACGCACGAGAATGCTTTTCGAAAGTGCAATTAAGACAATGAAGTTTCGAGTTTACACGGAGGACCTATAAATAGTCTCGAATGGCTTGGTCACGCTAGAAAGCAATTTATTAGAGCCCAAAAGTGTTTTACCCCGATCAAATAGCTTCCTTGACGCAGAGCGGAGTTTCAAATACTCCATGGTGTGAAAATCCGTTTGTCGTGTCAATATGGAAATCTTGGTGGGTAATTTATTCAACTACGAACCAGTGCATCTGACATAAGAACGATGAATGGGCTAAAACAGGTATTAATGGAAACTGATAATAACGCACTTGGATACTAGATTTGTTTCAATTGATAACAAATACAAAAATGATAGCCATTGAAATACTAGATTTGGGAATAACAAATTTATAATCGATGCATTCAGCAAAGGTATTGAGAATATTTTTAGGTGATGATTTTTTTATATCAACGAAACAGACCAAGCAATCAGATTGTATGTCCATAGAACGAAACGCATTTTTAGCATATCGAAAACCTGCGTTTTCATAAAATGCGCACTCAGTCAACTAAGATTACCTAATAAAAGGAAGTTTTAGATGGTAAGAGGGTTTTTAACTTGTGTGTTCCCACGTGCCATAATTTTGGATAGATAAGCAGCCCTTTGCAAACAGTAGGTCCCGGTCTCATTAGTTCCCATGTTTATAAAATTTAGTCATTACATTCTAAAAAAAAAAAAAAAAAAAAAAAAAAAAAACCCAAACTAATTCTCCTTTTTCGGACTTACAAAGCCAGATAAATTTCTAGCCAGTTTTAAATTACCTAGCAAAATATAATGATCTCTGGCATTTTACATCATCGGCTAATTTAGGTCTGGTGCATTTGCAAATGAATAACTCTTGCTGATAACTTACGACATGGTACATGGTGTGGATACCGCATGGCAAAGTATGATTTTTCTGATACTTGCAATAGGTCTCATACTATCTGAATAAATCATATAATTAGAGGCACGAGAAGGAATATGTTTAATTAACCCTCTAAGCGGTTCGCACGTACAATTCCGCCAAACGGATATGTCTTCAAAGCGGTTGTCACGTACAATTTTCGACCTCCAAAAACGTTCCAAAAATGGATGTAATGTACATTTCTGCCAGTGTTTGAGGTAGGAGGGTCAGGTCGATTGTTTAGAAACTGCATCCCTCTTTGACTGACATTTATTGAGGGATCCACCCCTACTCCCTAAGACACAAAGCCGCTGATAGCTTTTCAAGGCTTTGTAAATCTCTATTTCGAAGTATTTCGTTTGCGGTAACAGATGTATCTCTAATTGCACCACTTAAATATCTTGGATAACTTCCGTATAAAAAAATATAAATAATTTTCTTAAAGAATATTTTTATTTGCACTTTTAGAATCCATTATTTTTTACGGGATGATCTTCGAGACTTAACGAGCTTTATGTGTATTAAAAATTAACAATCTATCATATCTATTTATATATATATATTTATAACCGGAAGTAAAGGGACAGTAACGAGGGTGGGTTTCCCGTATTCCATTCTAGTCGACAAAGGGTGAAGTAAAAAATCACAGAACGCTTTGGTCATTGACACAATAAACCTTTAGCATATTGTTTGGAGACTTTTTAATCGGTGTGTTCTACTCGGAGGGTTAAAAAATATATTTAGACAGATAACAGAAAAAATAACATTCACCGTAGAAGTTAAATTTCAACTTTTAAACAGGTATAAGTCATGTCATATCTACCCAAAATTACAGTATATGTATCTTTTTTTAATATTGCTGATAACGTAAGACACGTTACATGAGGCTGATAAGGTACGGCAAGTTATAAAAAAAACCCTGGATAAATCACTTTATTATAGGCATGTAAAGATATACGTTTAGTTAAAAATGTATTTGGATTGATAATAGGAAAAATAAAATTCGCTGTAGATATTAAATTTCAACTCTTAAACACGTATAAGTAACATTTAAACCCATTATGATTATGTATGTTTTTAGAGAAAAAGGTAATATCAAAGGACGGTTGGAAGTGAAAAACCAATTGGATAAGAAATCAAAATTTCTAGTGTTTTTCCAAAAACATACTGTAGTTAAAAAAGTGTTTGAAAACAGGAGTAAAAATAAGTTAAAAATATATGTTAAGAACGTAAGCTTTAAACTGAAATGCCACGATACAAACTTTTATATCTCACGGTTTCTATTGTGTAAGCACTCTCCATTGCATGAAAACAGTACTTTTGTCATTTTCTCTTTAAAATATGACTGATTTGACTAATGTGGTATCTCACAAAATTAAAGACATTAATAATACGTTGTTTAACGCTGTCTAAGCTAATTCAACTGTACTGTATATATTACTCGCACGCATTGTTAAAACATTTTATGAAAATTTCAAGTATGAGCACGTTGAAAATTGATGTGGACACTTTAGTCACGCTTGCTCATTAATAAATAACTAGAGCTAGTGTGCTATAAGTAATACATACAAACAGGAGGCTATATTTAGAGTTGCTTTGTATATTGTATTCGCATTCTGCTTTACTTTTCATTCAGTACGAAGCAGTTTTATCACTGAAGGAATTTCAAAGAGTAAAAAAAATGAGTTAAGTGCTTTTCGTGATGCATTACAATTCTTTTAAAAAGTTTTGTATCACTAGAAGAAAAATATCACTTCCGATGGAGGCATAATTGAAGAATAAGAGTCGAAAGTTTTAATGTAGATATAAAACGCCAATTCATCTGTGGAAATTTTTAAATTTTTCTTATTACATTTTCACCTATTGTTGAATAGATTAAATTATATCCGATAATAGGATTAAACTCTGCTGCGGAATATCAATAATAGTGTTGAACGACAAGTAGATAGATAAGCTTGTTTTAATAATCTTGTACAACTAATGGCTTTTTTAATGGTACGACAGTGAAAAATATTTAGAGAAATTCCTCAATTTGAATTCTCTCTTTTTTAGTAAAATGAGTTCTTATCAAAGTACCTGTAAATAGCTTGAAATATAAATTAGTGGAATTAGTGGAAAAATTCTTGCACTGTCAAAATATTTAATAGACGAAATCTTTCCATGAATAATAAAAGAACATAAAAATGGCCTAGAAGTGATTCCCAATAAGGTTTCATGTTGACTATTATAGCTAAATTAATATGTGATTTTATAAACTAGTGAGTAATATTATTTTGCTAAAGGCTTTATAGTTATAGCTAATTTTATGGATACGGTGAATAATGTATCATAATTTAAATAAAAATACTCATTATTTTCTAATCTCTTACCATCATTTCCAAGGATAGTTCTTTTTTATTCAGTCATCTGCTTCGGATTCGTCTTCTTCTTGTTCTGTTTCTTCTCTTTCTTTTTGTAGTAAAGCTATTCTCTTTTTTCTTGCGGGCATTTTATCTAGCCATTGTTTGTAAGCTTCGTTTTCTTCCTCGTAAACTGGAACATGCTTTGAGAGCTCTGCCAAGAAGTCTGTGGCACCTAAAGGTGTTTTGTTCTGGCAAGCTAATCTTCGATCTGTTAGTGTTTGCTTTATGCAGTTTTCAATAACTGCTGCTGTAAAACCATCGGACATGTTGCACAAGACACTCATATCCAGTTTTCGAGTTACTATTCCTTTGTTTCTGATTATCATCTCTCTCCAAAGGGTTCGTCTGCAGTTATAATCGGGCTTTAGGATGCATATTACTTTATTGTAACTGTCTGCCAGGCCTTTCAGATCAACCTCAAAAGGCAAGACTGAGGTTCCACAGACTAGTATCCTGTCTTCATTTCCAAGGCTTTTCACGAATTTTGGCAGGTCTTTCTTTAATCTTCCAGGTTCAGACAATGAACAGTTTGCAGGCTTTTTCTTATAGAAATAATTCTCTGCATCCCTAATAAAAATTACAGTTGGCTGACATAAGCGTCCGACTTTAAGTATTAAGTGCAACAACATCTGTTTTCCTTCTTTGCCGGGATATTTACCCTGTATGTTTTCGGCCGATAAGTCTATCATTGTAGCACCTATTTCATTACAAATGGCATAAACTAGAGTTTTTTTCCCAACACCTTTTGGTCCTGCAAATAAAATAGATTTTATACACGTTCCTCTGGAATGTATTTCTTGAGAACCCATAGGTAAAATGCAGTATTCATTTACAACTCTTCTTACATCGCCTAAGCACGGCATCGGATCACTTTGAGGATCTCCTATCAAGTGCTGAGCAGAACCCGAATAGTTGAAATCACCGATAAAATCAGAAAGACTAAATTTAGGATAGGAAGTGATTATACTATGGGAAACAAGTTCCTCAACAAGCGATTCCGGACTTCTGTCAGGGGTCAAATCTTTTTCCCTTTTCTTCCCTTTCCCTTTCTTTCCCTTTTCTTTTCCTTTCTTCCCTTTGCCTTTCCCTTTTTTCTTCCCTTTGCCTTTTTTCCCTTTCTTCTTAGAATCTTTCTGTAATGCGCGTGTTAATCTCTCAAGCTCATATCGCATCTTGTCGTCAACTATTAAACGAATCTCCATCTCAGTTTCTTTTAAAACCTCTTCTTTAAGCATATCGTAATCAAACCGATCGAAAAGAAGTGGCTCTTTTTTATACCACACAGTTCTGTATTCCTCCTGCAAGTTCATTAAGTTCGGCAAATACTTTGAAGGTTTCAGAGAATACCCTTCTGGCTTCTCAGGCTCTTTCTCTTTCCCATCTTTACTTTTGGTGTCTTTGCTGCTCTTTCCATCCTGAGAACTTTTTTGCGACTGAGAATCTTTAGTGACTTCGGATTTACTTTCTTCTTTTTCAGTAGTTTCCCTTGAATCCACATCCAAGTCCACCGATGTTTCAAACATTTTTGTAGAGCCCCCTTCCTCTTCAGTAGGAAATTCT
>CM063508.1:52921450-52933950 GCA_032207245.1 Pardosa pseudoannulata
TGTAATACTTGAATGCCATCTCGAATGGGGTAATAGAATCGAAATCAACATCTCCTATATCGACAGGTAGTTCAAAACAGTCCTCAGGTTCATCTGGTGTTTCTGTTTCTCCGAAAACCGCTTCCATTTTATTTACTGGGAAAAATAATCATAGAATAAGATTGTCATTCTCCAAGTATGTTAATATTAACACGTGAGTTTCTGTTCTTTATTTCAGTTACACTAAATTGAGAACTTAGTGTGTACGTTAAACAGAGGTACTCTAGAGTACTATAGGCTTAGCCGATTTAAGAGACATGTCAAGATGCATTATAAATATATAAGGTCTTCACAACCTGAGTGAACCAAGCCCATATTTTTCTTACAAACCAAAATAGTTGAGAAGTATTAATAATTTGTTATTTCATACGTATATGTGAGTAGGGTTAAAAAAATCTTCCATAGGACTCAATTTCTCTGCACTATTCTAAATGGACTTTGGCTTTGAACTCCTCATATATAAATATTTATGTAAGGAAAAGTAAACTAGATCTGGAAATTAATGCAGGCATTTTGTCTAAAACCCCAAAGACGGACCGAAAAAATTCTCAAGAGTTTTCAAATCTTAAGTCAAGGTTAAAAATTCCCGCGTTCCGTTGCTTTCCCCTTTTTAACCCCTAACCTAAATTGACCACTGGGTCTACAGTTAAAGCCCTCAGAGGAGGGGGTCTAACCAACTATAATTATTGCCCCAGCGGGCAATTTAGGAAATTTCCAAACAAAAAGGAGATTCACGTTATTGGAGGCAAATTTTCCTAGAGATTTTCCCACGGATTTTGACTGAGATGTTGACCCAGGTGTTAAGGGCCTTTTACTTATAACTTCATGCTAGTTGACCCCTCAGTTTGACCTGTCCTTATAAATAAGTGGGAACCCGTCCTCCAATGCTCTGTTAATAAAAGTCTAACTAAAACGGTGTATAGTTTTATGGGCTATGACTACAACTACCCACCGTGCAATCCGTCCTACTATATATGTATATATAATATTTCTAATTATTTTAGTTCTTTAGCCACTTTTTCAATAATTATTATTTAGCAAACGGATGATCCATCTGCAGTATTATCGAAAATAGATGTGTTGACAAAATAAGCAAGAGGACCGCACGAAATTCGACGCAGAGCCCGCATGCAGCTGTAAGAGACGTATTTTCTTACTGTTGGCGTATAACGCTAGAAGCTGCTGTCATATTGCGATCGAGATATCACAGGCGTCTTTTACATCAAAATGATGACAGAAGTCACCAGAAATGGGACTTTGGTACTATTAATGTCTCCTTCTGAAGTTACCAGAACACAGAAGTCGCCTGTGACGTAAATCGATGGCAATATGGTAGCACCCGAAAAGGATGAAGTTGATAGACCATTTGTTTAGTTCCAATCGCTATTAAGTGATAACGCAGGTGCTGCATAAAATTTATGTTAAAGAAACCTAATTTCATTTTCCATGTTGTATTTTAATATGTAGCAGTTGCGTATTGTAAGCTTTCCGAAAAGAGATTACTTCTAAATGATCATTTTGTTCCTTGATCATTAATATCATAATCATAACTTATGTATCTCTCAAAGATTGTTTTTGTTTCTACTGTTCTTCTGCCGTTTCATATTAGTATTCTAATTTGTTAACTTGTAATGAAATATGAAAACTTTAATGCTTGCTTTTTTAACTATTAAATTTTTATGAGAATGTTTTCTGTAAAAAATACAAAATTTCTTATAGATTTTAGTATTATATGCGTTTTATTAAATATCATTATTAATACACCTGAAAAAATATTGTTAAAATTTAAATATTTTGTGTGTTACGGGTTTCAGTTTTAAGTAATCACATGACATTATCAGCAGACTAATTTTGTTAGGTGAGATAGAAAAGAACACAAAAATATTCTGGTTTCAGGCCAAAAATATTATCTAAACAGGCAATAACCTTCTGATTTTTAACCATTATTATGTGATTATGTTGCAACTCTATTTCTGACTTGACTCTAGAGATACTCGATCTATACTAAGTCAAGGGGGTGTAACATGAGTTACACTGTTGACCGAGAGACGAGGGCGATGTCAGTGACCCCCCCCCTTCGATCCCATTGGACAAAAGGGGTTGCTGACGTGGGTCAGTCGTCTTTAGCCTTAGCAACAGCAGTCTATGGATTTTTGCTCAGCAGATTTGGAGGCCCCTTTCTTTACTTCAGCAGAGGCAGCAAAATCTCAGTTCTTTTGTTGTTCATCTGAGGGAAGCGGCACCAGCGGGAGTTTCTTCCATAGTCCAACGACTCCATATTGAGATTGGATATATTGGCATCTACACTCTAACAGCTCCATATTGAGATTGAATATTTTTATGTGCTTCACCAAATGGTAAAATAAAATAAAATTATAAATAAAACAAGTCTGCAAAACGGTAAGCCTTAGCTCATTTGTATCTGGTGTCTTAACTCTTTGTGTTATCTCAACATGGTCTGGTACAAGTCATTGGTACGTAATAGGGGTTTTTCCTTTAAACGGCTGTTCAGGTAGGTGTAATAAATTCTTGAAAATACTATTTCTACAACCTTCTGAAAGTTCCTTTCCCCTAGAATTTTGTTGCAAAATACCTTCTTCTTACATAGCTGTGAGTTTTCAGAGTTATTCCAGTAGATTTGGTATTCAAAACCGTAAAAAAAGAACTCTTTCGGAAACTTATCCCTTTACAATTACACAATGTTTGTAACAATATTTAAAAAATGAAGATTTAAGGTTCTTAGTACCTTATGTTTCACTTAAGAGGCGCTGAATATTATAATTCCCTTTTGAAAATTAATAAATTAGAGATATGAAGCTTTGTATATCTATACATTGAAGTAGAGAAAAATAAATCACGTAAAGAAAAATTGAAGGAGCAAGTAATTTTTTTAATTCAATATTTTCAAGCATTTTGTTAATCTTTAAAAAGTTTTTACTCATTAATTTTCAATATTTTTCTTTTGTTTTTATATTACTATCACTATTTAAACAAGTCACTATAGCTCAGTCGGCAAAGGTGTCTAGATTATAACCAGAGGATTGTGGGTTCAAAATTTGTGATGGCCAAAGATCCGCCATTTTCATGGCGACTAAGACACGTAAGTAGGGTTCATAAGAGCAATAGTCTCTAAGTTTAAACGATATATCTGGAGCTGGGAGGTCAAGCCTGGACGTCATCTGCTTTGTCCCTGCAAGTTATGAGAACCAAACTTACAATCTTACAATATAATCCATATCCGTGTAATGTACGGCTAAATCCCACAAGTTGTATAAATTTTAGTATCAAATTTAATTATAAGACACAAATTTATGTAAACATTATAAACAAACCTTGTACTCTCTATTTTGTATCACCTCGATATTTGTAACATCTATTAAACAACTCTGAACATTCCGAAATAAAAATTTAGATTTTTTCCTTCATTACTTCTCAACTCAGACACTCAGAAAGGAGACTTAGAGGACGTCAAATACCCAGAAGTCATCACAAATGATCAACTTTATTTTTTTTAACCAAGCATATTAAAAATATGGGTAAAATCGGCGAATTTCAAAGACTGATTGGTCATTAAATATTCAAACCGGGAGCCATAACTGGCTAATTAAAAATCATTAAAAACCAAATACACTGCTTGGCGTTTTATTGCTAAATTTGCAAAAACTGAAAAAAATGCTGAAATGGCCAGTAATTCCGATTGGTGCGGGTCGCAATCAATCTATAGGTCTAGACCTCATTTGGTATTACGATAAATTAACTTGGGGTTACAAGCAAGGTGGATGAAAAAAAAGATTGCTAATAAATTTAATTGAGTTGAAGCTCATCATTGACAAATTTTTCGAGGAAAATTATGGTTTATTTTTAAATTTTTTTACATTAGAATTTAAGTAAATTTAGATCGTTCCACCTTGATTTGAAAATTTTTAGATAAATTTTTAGGTTATTTTATCAATCCGGGCTAATTTAGAATCTTAATTTCGTTATTATTTTCAATATCTTAATTCCACACTCTTTTAAGTTTCGTTAAGCGATTTATTCACTAAGATTAAACCTAACTATCATTATTAATACACCTGAAAAAATGTTGTTAAAATTTAAATATTTCCTGTGTTACGGGTTTCACTTTCAAGTAATCACATGACAATATCAGCAGACTAATTTTTGTTATATAAGATAGAAAACAACAGTCCGGCACAAAAATATTCGAGCTACAGGCCAAAAATATTATCTAAACAGGAAATAACCTAATTAAACTTAATATAGCTAATTCAGATTATAACCAGTTACCATCCTAAACAAATGGATCGGTTTAGTTTGAATGTTTTGCTACACGAGGGCTAATTTGCAGTGGGATTCGAACCAGCAAAATTGGGGACCGGCGATGACCTATTGACTCGGATATTGTTTGGTTCCTGGACTGATGGCTAATACAGATAAATCCATCTGAATTTAGGATGAGAAAAATGTTTAAATAGACATTTCTTTATTGAATGATGGTTTGCTTTCCAAACTATTTCATTTTTATTCAGTTCATAAGAATGCTTTGATTAAATAACTCACTAGGAGAATTTTTACCTTAATTTTGAAAAGTATTGTCAATAAGTTAGATAAGTCGAGATGAGAATCCGTACAATTTGTATCATCCTCAGGATGCAGGATTTTCTTGCGGTTCTATTCCTCTCTCCCACATCACGTTCATCTCTTATGAGAGAGGATTTAGTCACACAGATATCTTCTGAATGTTGTCTGTTTCTGAGGTCACTTGTATCTAACGAATTCCACATCTATATCACATACCTAAATTTCTGTTCGCTTGGTCAGGGTTATTCAGTTAGGCTTTCACAAAGACCTTGCTTACCGGAAATTGTTTACAAGCTCGCTTTGAAGATTACCATTGAGCTGTAAAATGATCTTCAAGAATTGAGATCGGTAGTGCAAGGATTTCAGGGACCATAAAGTAAATATACTTGATTCACTCTGAGGCTAGAGTAAAACATCCTCAATGAGAGATTATACGAATTAACTGCTCTGGGATCTCAGTGAAGGTCTGAGACAATAGATCCTGTAAATGGTATTGCTCTCTGTTTTACGATTTCGCGAAGATGCATGGCTGTTAAGAAGAAACAGGCGATGGGCATTGTGGAATTTGAATTTTGTCTATATTAATTCTGCGGAATTACTTACTAAAGAATATAAGTAAATTTCATTATACAATACTATTATTTTCTACTATAATAGTATTCCTACTACTTTCTGAAAATAAATATAAAATAGTCCGAGACAATTATATAGGACTTTAAGAGTTCCTCCAGAACACTTATCTGGCAAACAAATTCTGAACGCAATGAAAAGTTGAAAAGTCCTGCAGCTTATCTTCTCAAATCCTTATAGTAATGTTTTGTAGAAGTGAGGAGGCATCTATCTGGTAGCGGTATCTTTGTCCCGCTTGACTATCAGTACAAATATGTCAGGAAAAGATCTTAATTGTGACCGTATATTTTAAAGTGCCATCTTTGGAGACCAAAGTGATCGACAATTTGGGGACTACTTAAGAATTGCTTTCCACTTGGAAAATTTCTCGAAATTATTGGCGATATTTACTAAAACACAAAGGTAATACATCCAAACATTGTATTTCTGGCTTTTTCTGGCGACTTTGAATAATGCACTGTGAGCCATCGTAATAGAATTATATACTCTTACTTAAAGAAAAGGACTTGAAAACCATACATTTATATTTATGGGCAATGAATCCCTTAAAAGACTCTTTTAAGGGATTCAAAGACTCTTTTAAGGATTCGGCAGTGGTTCTCAACCGCCGTTCCGCGGAACACTGGTGTTCCGCGAAGCTGTCCCAGGTGTTCCGCGAAAATTTTGAATATAATATAAGAAACAGTAAATTTTTTTATTATAGATACAGATTGTTTGGACACGGTGAGATCAGGAGAAAATGTTAGGCGACCATACTTAAACTATTATCGCCAAGTTGGACGGGGAACCTAGTTCTTTAGTAAAGCCCGCAATTTGATAGAAGATTTTAAAGTAAAAACTGTTTGTAGCATTTTGACACCGATCTGAGATTATTTTGTTGAAATAATGGTCCCGTCTGATTCTTGGTAACTTTTTCACGACGTTAGGCTGTAAACAATGTTTTATGGCCAAGAAGGCGGGGTACCATCTTCTGATGTCAAAACTTATTTTATTCATATAACGGTGCACATTTCTCGATGAATTTCTTTTCTTTTCTTTCTTTTTTTAAAAATACATTTTTTTATATGTGTCTTTATATACGAAGAAATAAAATGATAAAGGAAAATTTACTAAAAAATATTAAATTAAAAAAAAAGGAAAGGCACATAAAACGCCGGTCCCCGCCACCATGTTGTTTTGGGGACCACCATAAAGCAATTTTTGATGATCACCAAATATTGAAATAGGGAAAATTATGTGTTTTTAATTAAAACAAAGTGTAAGAAATCGAATACTTCATACATTTTGCTTGCAGATGAAAATGCAAAGAAATATCACTTTTGATACTGTTGATTCCACATTAAAACACTATTTCTAGCAAATTTTGCATTTAAAAATGTAAAGAAACATAACATTTTACATATTTTACACACAAAGAAATATTTCTCTAGCAGTATTTACAGATTAAAGTACTTATAAAAATTAATTTATCCTAATTTATACTTCAAAGATAAACTATCTTGGCATAACTATCGCTTCTTGATGAGTCCACAAAATCGCCAAATTTGGCAAGCAAAATCACAGCGTGCTAGGTACATCTGTACTAGAGAAAGAATTTAGATACATAAATTTTTTCACATACAAAAATCTACTAAAAATTTTAAAATAAGGAGTAGATGGGGTGCAATCTTGAGCAAACATTTCATGCACTTGGTGGAATATTAACAATTGTTTATCAATATTTTCGTTTATGTTTTTAAAAAATTACGCTTCACAGCAATTTAGTGTGCCCTATGATTTTGATTCTTTATCTATATTTTTATCATCGCCAAATATGCGAGTTTTCTCACATACTGCAGCTTTAAGGTTTTCAGACTGCACTTGTGTAAAGAGTTAAACATTTGAATACTCATGGTTTATATTTTTTGTTTAATTTTCATTGCTTTTAAGAAGTATGGGGTTTACTGAAAAATTGAGTTCCCCCGCCAAATTGTTGATAATAGTTTGAGTGTGGTAGCCTAACATTTTCTCCTGATCTCACCGTGTACAAAGAATCTGTATCTATAATATAATTTATATGTTATTTGCATCCAACTCTCCTTGCGTCACTCTTTTCTTGTATATTAAAAGTGGAAAATGCTTAAAATATTTAGATATAACAAACCATTAATAGTTCACAATGGCTGATTTTAATAATTTGAAGCTGTTGTGTTTGTAAACTGTTAAAGGATTAATTGCCCACAAATATAAATGTCCGTTTTTCAAGTCGTTTCCTTTAATTAAGTAAAAGTATATAATTCTATTACGATGGCGCATTAATTAAAGTCGCCAGTAACAGCAAGAAATACAATGTTTGGATGGATTACCTTTGTGTTTTAGTAAATATCACCAATATTTTCGCCTAATTTGTCAAGGTTAACCCAATTCTTCAGTAGTCCCAAAGTATGTAACCATATTTTCTATCGCATTTCAGCTTGTTTTTGAAAATTTTAAAAATTGTTCTCCATGGGTTTTCAAATTTAAAAATTTGGTACAATTTGTGTATAAATTTCATCTTATTGTGTTTTTACGATTTTAATACATATATTTTATGCTTTTTGTTAAATTTTTATTGTTCTTATGGATGTTTATCGGGAACAGATGCATTGTAGATCCCGGCCCCGTCAGCCATGCACAGAAAAACACGTGTTTTAAAAAGGCGCCAAGTATAAAAACATGGCGGCGGTCACATGGCATATTTGAAACACAACAATTAACAAAATACAAAAAAACAGCAGATTTACAGTTTATAGAATTAGAACATTGAGAACAGCAAATTTCTCAAATAGTGCCGGGGACTGACGTCAGAAATCACGCACACCAATGGGGTGCAAGAACACATCGGAGCTGTCATATCCCATCTTCAAAGTCAGAGCAAACACACCAACCCACTCATCTCCGCATAAAACCACCAAAAAATTGCCAAGTTTGGCGAAAAACAAAACAAAACACGGCGTCTATAATGCATCAGTACCGTGGGTATATTTAAGAATTAAGTTCCACTTGGCAAATTTGGAGAAAATATTGGCGATATTTACCAAAACACAAAAACAGTCATCCAAACATTGTATTTCTTCTTTTTTCTGGCGACTTTAATTAATGCAAAGTGCGCTATCGTGATAGAATTATATACTCTTAGTTAATTAAAGAAATTGTCTTCAAAAGCGGATATTAATATTTATGGTCAATTAATCCTTTAACAGTTTACAAACACAACAGCTCCAAATTATTAAAAATCAGCCATAGTGAACCATTAATGGTTGCTTATATCTAATTTTTTAAGCATTGCGCAACTTTAATATATAAGAAAAGAGTTACACAAGGAGAGGATATTGGATGCAAATATCATGTAAATTTTAATAGATACAGATTGCTTGGACACGGTGAGATCAAGAGAAAATGTTAGGCGACCATATTTAAAATATTATCGCCAAATTGGCGGGGGAACCAAATTCTTAAGTCAAACCCAGTACCGTTTATCGTCGCCATTTAAAAAGGTATATTGGCAATATTAGCACAAAAAAAAATGCGGCCAATAAATTAATGGAGCATCCTCAACTGCATTTTCACCTAAAAATTCTAACATATTTTTTCATACCATCACAATACGGAAGACAGGTAGAACATTTTAGTGATTTCTGCAAAGTCAACAAAATTGCATTCTTAGCAACTATAGTGAACGTTTGCAGACTTAAATATAGAAATATCGGAAATGTTAGACATTTACCTCGCAGTGTATCCTATCCTAATCCTATGAATTGATAAATCATACTTAATTGAAAATTATATTAAAAACCTGGGTTATTGAAACCACTTTTTAATTTATGATGTCATCCTTCTTATAATTTGCAAAATTTGTATATACTAAATGTTGATGTGTAAAAACCGTCTTGTTGCCATTTAATTTTTTTTCCAAAAAGCAAAATATGACAAAAAACAGAGGGAAAACAAAACTGCCAGTAATCATTTATAGTGAGGCAAAGGTGCTGCTGTATTGCTGCATTAGATAACATCATAAATATGTAAATAGATAACATCATTTATGCTAGAAGATCCGTTTGCAGAAAATTCTGTGAAATAGAATTTAGATTTGCTAATCTCAAAAAGGGTTTGGAATCATCTATGTACAAATGTAAATGGAAAAAGTCAATAATTCAGTAAATTGGATTAAATATATTACAGTATTTGCAAGGTATGTATTTTTTACGCGGCTGATTAAAGTTAATCCCCAATTATATATACTATGCATTTTTATAGTAGCTATTAGCAAATTAACTCTTTATGACAATGAAGACCTTAAAAATTATTCTTTATACCATGTTAAATTAATCATCAATTAACTGTGATATAATTGCATATACAATTTTATATTAACCAGTATATATCTTTTTTTTCCTAATGTTGTGTCTAATCTTGTGTGATGAACTTAGATAACCATTCTTTTCTACGGTGATGTGTTTAATAAGGCGATTTCAAGCAGTAGGGCAAATTTTCAAATTATGACAATTCTGGGTTTAGTTTCAAACGGAAGGGCAGTTTATTGTTTGTCTATTGGCTGTTGTAAACATGAAAATGAACGGGAAGGGTATTATAGTAGTTCGTGATGTTGCGACAAATTGCCTTATAATCCTTAAACAATCGCATTTTGAGAAAATAGATCACAACAGTGCCTATTTTCTACTAAAGAAAATTATATAAAACTATATGTATGTATAAGTTATGCATTCATTTTTAACTTTTGGGTTCATTTTGAGCCTACAATAAATAAATAGCTTTTTTGGAAAACCCAACATTTAGGGCTTTTATGACTGAATGTTGGTTTTCCAGCAGATAGAAAAAAAATTAAAAAATATGTTTTAAACATCGAAAGGGAATTTTATTACACTTACCTATAATATAAATAAATATTATTAATTTTTGTGTGATAAATTTTAAAGCATGAGATGAAAAGACCAACATCACAATCTGGGCAGTAATACCTATATTCCTTACTGCATTTCTAATTGTTTTCATTTCTTCTGGAACATTCTTTTGATAGTTGCCGTATCTCATCAGCAGAAACTACCTTTCAATCAAACGGTGAGGGTTATTATCTAAACTTGGCCGGCCTCTTTTTTCAATGGTATCTGATATCGAATACTTTAAGTTCGTCTATTAAAGATGAACAGAACATCTAATGACAATTTTTCTACTTTATTATTTGTAAATAAGGTTTGAGTTCAAAATAGTTTTATCTAACAACATTACAAATATATGTCTGCCATTACAAATAGAATTTACCATTTACCTTTTACCTTTGACAATTACCATTACAAATAGAACTGCCATCTGTTTTACAGATAGAGAAACAAACATGATTCTGGGCATAAGAAATAGATTGCTATAATATTTTTGGCGCTTTACTTTTGAACTCTCCAGTCCGGAAATATCACGGGCCCGAAAAATAGAAGGTGAAACTTCACCCCGTCATTATGACGAGAACAAAAAGTAAGGGGTTAATTTAAAACATGGCTGATATTCTATACATATACATACATTTAAAAACAGTTATATACTACTTTAACTAAAAGGTTATCACAAACTTTAGTATATATCTGCCTAATTCGCTATATAATAATAGCCTAAGATATGTGTCCGTCTGTCCTCGAATTTATGAAGCGGTTGTACCTGGAATGGATTTAGGCATCTATATTGGATTCTTGATAAGTTAGGATTAGCAAAATTCAAAGCGAGTAAAGTTTATCTTCTCCTAAACTATCGATTCGATTCTAAAGTAAATTAGTATAAATATACTTCATATCACAGCAAAAAATACTGTCGTCTTTAAAACTTTCGAAATCCAATCCTTCTCCCCTTTTCAAGCGTTTTATGTCGTCATTTCAAGCCCCATTTTCCCTGGTTAAGAGCAGGCCATTAAATTTATTAATAGATCTCATGCAGCGTTTTAAACGGCTTTAATGGTCTTCCAATTCATTTTTATATTTACGATAGCCAATAGGCAACCAATAAACTGCCGGTGCGTTTGAAGTTAAAGCCAGAATCGTCATAAGTTGAGATGTGCACTTCTGCGTATAATCGTCCTATTTATCACATAAAAATAACATTTTTTCTAGCATTATGACGTCATTCCTTTAACCCTCTCATATAATCATTTCTTATTTTAAATTATTTAAATATTGTCTGCATTATTTTCATACGTTTTATCACTGAACTTAGATATTACGCAAATAATTTTCTTTTATATTTGGCTTAAATAATAGATTAGGTACATATGTCATCATTTTAAATTGAATCATCGATTATTTTTTGCTGCAATGAAAATTTTATAACCGGTATTAACAACAAATTCTTTTCATAAAAGTCTAGGAGTCTATTTCACGGGCTAATAAATACCTAGCGTTTAAGTTTATTTATCTTTGAAAATTGAGAAGATTGTTCGTTTATGTGTTTGTTTTTCATACATAACCACACGGTTTAACTAAATGAATTCAATTCAACGTGATTCTAAGCTGCATTCATTTACTTTAGAGGAGTATGAAGATAAACAAATTATTGAGCGTGTACCAGATAATTCTCAGGCAAAATAAGACCTTTTTTTTATCTGTTTCATAGAGTACTTTACAATTCTGAAAAATTAAAAATTTCATGGATCCCATCATATCACGGGATATATGCTAATATATAATATAAAACTTAAAACGGCTAAATAAATATTATTTTGCCGTTGTTTAAGATATCACTGAAATATATTTGGTATTGTTTTAACACTAAACATACCAACACTTAATACATAACTATTTCTACCATAGCGGGTCAAATGACCGGACTTTATTTTTCTGATTATAAATGTATGAAATATGAAAATTGGAAGGGAATAGACAAATAAGCTTTATTATAATTTAACAAAATTGTATATTGTTAATTTTTATGTATTGCAAACACGTATTGCAAACACAAAGAATAAGAATTTTTAATTCATTTCCCATCGCATTTTTTACATAAACCTTATAGGTCATTTGACCCGTTATATGGTATGTTTAGTGTTAAAGTATTAATTTAGGATTTTTGTTTGCTAAATTTAAAGCTTATACCGACCGAAGCTAATATAAATCATAAAAGTGGTATAATAATACCATAGCTAAATGCTTCTAGGTGCAAAAGCCCAACTTGGGGGTCAAGGTCTAAGGTGCCAGTCTCCGTTTTCCGGACTCTGGGGAACAAAGCATATGTCC
>CM063508.1:52936450-52991450 GCA_032207245.1 Pardosa pseudoannulata
CTTAAGTAATTAACATTTTGCTTTTTCTTAGAATGTAGTTTAATGAATTACCCTTAATTACTGATTTTAGTTTTCTATATTCCTTTTAGTTATTTTGAAAGCAGTTTGGATGTAAGCAGCAGTGATTATATAAAGTCTCAGTGTATTGTATTTTTGGTGCTCCGAATATTTTTAATCTGTAGTCTTTGTCATATTCAACTCAACTCGTTACAGAAATTATCAATTGGAACCTTAATTTCAGTGTCCTTCCATGATGGGCAGATATATGGAGAACCTCCGACCACATTCATTTGTTACCCTCGTACTTGCTTATGTTAAAGGCGAACCCCCTTTATAAAAGCAATTCTTTAAACAGGCCTATTTGTTCTTTTGCGGTAGGCGGACCCATGTTGGGGACACTCCAACGGTTTCCTCTGTCAGTCTAATTAACCTTTTAATTAGACAGCTCATTGTTTTCTCATAATGTTGATATGAGCACAAACCCATTAATCTTGCAGAACCTCTAATCTTTTCATTTGGAAGTTGCTATGAGAGTTCTAAATTCAAGTTTGGGTACTGTGCATTGATGATCTAAATTATGTTTTTGATCTTTTTCGTTCTGGAGCTCTTTTAGCTGGGAGGTTGAAGTTTTACTGTTAGGTACTCCGTTAAAACCAATACATTGATCTTGAACTTGGTTTCCTCTGTAACTTCATCAATAAAATATATTGTTTCATTGTGTGTTCAGGACGAATTATTAATTAGATCTCACAGGCTAATATAATACAGTGGTGAATGCAAGTAGGTGAGACAGACGCATGAAATCAGTAGCAAAAATCCTAAAGCAAAGATGATTAAAATTAAAAGAATTCTCCAGAGTTGTATCAAAGCCTTATAGGCGGTAGGATAGGTGATCCATTGAAAAGTATCAAGAGCCTTAAATATAAAATTGTAAATATTTTACTTATGATTTTTGAGTTAAGCGATATTAACTCTTCCGGTCACGTTATTCGGATGGAAAGAATATAATTAAATAAGGTAACTATTTTCGACAGTCAGACTGGACGAATTACAAAGATGGGCTAAAGATTAAAAGATTAATACATTCAAGGGGAGACGGATGCATGAAATCAGTAGTAAAAATCAAAGCAAAGAGAAAAATTAAGGTGGATCAGTAACTCAAACAAAACAATTTTTACCCAAAAGAGGAACAAAAAAATATAAAAAAGTAAATATTTTACTTATGTGTTAAACTTTAACTCTTCCCCTCTGTTATGGATAACATTCTAGTATTCAGTATTTTTTTCTACCAGACAGCGTTAACATATGACTGATAAAAAAGATGTAACATTCGGGATGTAAACGGATTCGACCACTGGAATCACGGTAAAGTTAATTGATGAATTATTTTCAAAGAGAAAGACGTAGGTGAAGATCAGTAACTCAAACAAAACAATTTTTACCCAAAAGAGGAACAAAAAAAAATACAGAAGTGGGAAAGAAATCAGCCTTAAATGTGTTAACAAAATGCTAAGGCTAAATTCTTTCTCACCTCTGTTGTACTGGATAACATTCTAGTGCTATTTTTTCTACCATTAACAGCGTTAACATATGACTGATAAAAAAGATAAGCAGTTAAAATGTGGTGGATATAACGGATTTTACAAGAGACTTGAAGTTCCTTCATAGTAGTTCAGGGAAAAACACATAGAGAGTAAAAAAACAAAACTCTCAAAAGCAAATAAAACTATTTTTTTTTACCGAAAAAAAAAGAAAATCTCTTAGGGTACAGAGGTGGGAAAGCATTCAACCATTATAGCGTTAAGAAAATGTTAATGCTAAATTTTTTACAACCTTTATGATATTAGAAAATATTCTCTGGTATCTTAAAGGTACCTTGTACCTGGGTTTATAAGAAATTCGTTATTTTATTCTTATAATAATCATTAATAATGTTACATAAATATGTAAGACATTTTATTCATACTTGGGATATCCCCATTCGAGAGAATAATTATATAATGGACATTAGGTGATGATAGTACAGCATGACGTACATAACAATCCCCAAGGAACTGTACAGAACAATTCAGTAAGATTTTGTACAATTTGATGCTTAGCGCACACTAAAACACTAATACATAGTGAGTGCTAATACATTACAGAGTGACGAGGCAAAGCAACATGTCTTTCGACTCTGAAATCGGCTAACAGAACGCCAAGAGACCATGAACTAAGTCGTAATTATAAGCTCACAAACATTTCGAGATATTTGAAGGCTCTAGAAATATCTGGTCACATCAAACATGCCACCAAAACGGTCGCCATGTCCACAAACATGTTGACAAATTTAGTGTCAATAATGAAATTGCCAAAAGTCTCGCCAATAGTCTAAAATAGACATACATATAGGTTTGGTAACAGCATGTTATTAACACTTCATTTAAAAATCATGCTGAAATGTTATGAATAAAGTGGTAATTATATGTTTTCTTTTTTTCCAACTACAGTCTTAAAAGACGGCTTTTTATAAAGTCTATGAGTATTTAAAATGTAATATAATGGTTGATATTAACGGACTTTACTGAAGAAATCAAAGTAACGTTGGATCCTGAATTTTTTCAAAGTAGTTAAAGAGAAAGACATATCGAGAGATCATTTATTCAAAAAGAAACAAAACGAAATATTTTTTTTTTTTTTTGAAAAAATGAGCAAAACTTTTTCTTGTGAAACTTACTCTTTTTACACAATTTTTTCCATCATTCTAAAAAAAAAAAAAAAAAAAAAAATCCTAGCTGCAGCTGATGCTATGATAAGGGAACAACCAGTACCCCTCCGATTCTCCCGTTGATTAAAAGTTGCTGAAAATGCCGTCCGCCCCGAGCGAAAACCCCGAATTGAGTCAATTAAGCGATACTCCTCGAATTGAAGATTTCCGAGAACTGATTTCAATATCGATTCGCCCTTCTTCGCAAAAGAAAAACCATCAAATCAAAAATCTTTGAAGAAAATCATCCTCAATTACTATTACCATAAATATCCAGTTATCAAAACAGCTCATTAATGGTGATTCCGAAATTCGAAAGTTCTAAACACTTCTTTTAATTTAATGCATCATTACCTCGAGAATCTCCTCAAAGTAACTTTTAAAAATGCTTTTGCAGCCTGGGCGCTCTTTTTCATCTCTGTGGTGAGCTAGCGAGCTGTGAAAAAGTCCATTCATTAAATAAATTGATTTAGCGCCGTGCCAAAAGGATACGTTTTATACTATTTTAACGGCTTCATCGGTTACTTACTGGAGCACTCAGCATTGCCTAAGCATGTATGTAACAGCGTACAGGTTCTGGTAAGTACTGATAAATACATATATTCACATTTACACACACATACATATATATATTTATATATATACCTATATATATATATATATATATATATATATATATATATATATATATATATATATATATATATATATATATATATATATATATATATATATATATATATATGCATATAAATATATAAATATATTTACATACATATAGATACATATATACATATGTATATATACAAATATATATATTTATATATATACGTATATATATATATATATATATATATATATATATATATATATATATATATACATATATATATATATATATATATATATATATATATATATATATATATATATATATATATATATATATATATGTATATAAATATATATATATATTTACATTATATAGATACATATATACATACTATACAAATATATATATATATATATATATATACAAATATATATATATATATATATATATATATATATATATATATATATATATACATATATATATATATATATGCACATACATATATATACATATGCATACATACATACATACAAACACCACACACACACACACACACGCACACACATATATATATGTGAATATATATATGTGTATATATATATATATATATATATATATATATATATATATATATATATATACACACACACTAGACGACCCTGCAGACTTTGTAATGTTTTAACGCCGTAAGTCCAAAAATTGTAAAAAAATATTTTTTGGTAAATTATAAATTGGACCATTTTGATGGAAAAGTGAGAAATGTCTATGTGTGTGTAATAGAGTACTATAATGCTTAGTGTAGATGAATGTAAAAACGACTGTGCGTAAACGCTACAACTTAAAAATATGAAATTTGGTCCAGGTTTTTTTCGTGACACCGTGAAAAGTTTTACAAGTCAATTTTATTAAAATTTGAATTAGTGTTTTAATTATGAAATGTATTTAAGACTATATTGGTTATAATTTTTTGTTTCAATTTGGCTTATCCAATCCGCAGGACTCTTATATATTTATCAAATCTTACAAATGAGCGCATTAACTAAGTGTTTATCGTCATTAGCACATAATATTAACTGAGTTGATAAGTTTGAAATTTCTATGTATTTATTAAATTTAGTAACTTTTAAATTTTCTATGTCTTCTGTATTGTATGGTAGATACTTTAATAAAATTTTTAAGTTACTCAAAATCCCAACACAATGTTTCCACGTCTTTAGGCGGTATATTAAGACCTCGTAAACAGTTTTGTTCTGTATTTTCTATAGTTCATTAGCTCAATTGGTTAGAGCATTGTTCTTAAAACGTGAAATTTAGTCCTCACCCAAATGTGAAAAGTTTATATTTGTTACAAATATATATATATATATATATATATATATATATATATATATATATATATATGCATATACAAGATATATATATGTATATAATATATATATATATATATATATATATATATATATAATATGTTTATATATATATATATATATTTATATATAATGCTGGTAATTAAGATTAATTTTAGAAATATTGTGATAGGCAAGAGTGATTTTATTTTCTGGAAATTAATAAGGCAATAATTTTTTACTTTAATTTTATATTCACTAACTATACACATCTTATCACCACAACCATGACATTAATATATTTTAATATATTATACGTAATTCTACTTATTTGTTGTACCAATATTTTAATATGTTCTTTAAAGGTTTTTTATTTAGAATCTCCACCCTCTCTCCTATGTATATATATATATATATATATATATATATATATATATATATATATATATATATATATATATATATATATATAAGATGTATATTTTATATAACTATAAATGTATACACACAAAAATATAAATTACTTTAATATATACTTTAAAAGTTTATCTTCGCACCATATTTTATAAATGGATTTTCTTTTTTATTTCACTGTAAATCTTTGAATATCTATCAGTAAAAAAATGCTCTTTCAATAATCGAGACGAACGCTGAATGAAAAAAAGCTTATTCATCAGAACGATTTATAAGTAAGAACTTCGAAATAGAAGAACCGAAGCTTTTGTAAATGGCATAAAATGTGGGTGTGAGAAGGTGTTGCATTTAGGTTTTTCTTCTATAAATTTCTTTGTATTTTATGCATTTTCAATTTTTTTCTTAAATGTACTATACGTATCTTAATAGATTTAATAGAATATTCATTCGAAATAAAGTATGTACCGTATGTTTTCGGGAAGAATTTGTGTTGTTATGAAATAGTTTTGTATTTTTCATCGCTCCGAAAATTTTACTATAAGGTGTATTGTTTTCTGTGTGGGATTAGAATTCAGAGAATTCGGTTTGATTTGGTTTGGTTTGGAGTGATGCGGTATACATTTTGCCACACGAGGGCTGAGACCGGGACCTACAGTTTAAAGCAAATTCCGAACGGCTACGAACATCCATGCCACTGTGGGATTCGAACCCACGAACGCCGGACCGAAGGCTAGCACCCTAACAAATCGGCCATCGTTCGGACAGAGGATTCGGATTCGAGCACTTTAGATTGACAATATATTTCCCTTTAAAATCAGATATCCTCGAGAAAAAATGTCTAGAAAGTTGGCAGTTTTGGAGACAGGACGTTAAGAGTTGGGAGAGAAATCATCATTTTGTAATTCAAACTGAGGAAATTCTCCAACATGGCATCATAAATTTTTTACACAATTTAGGGTATGTGGCTCTTTTGGAGATGTTGAGAAATAAATTAGAGCAGTGCGCATCATTGATATATACATATATATATATATATATATATATATATATATATATATATATATATATATATATATATATATATATATATATATATATATTAAAAAAACAAGGCCAAAGTGCATTATCTTTTCAATCTTGTATTAACTATTGCTGAAAACTCAATCCAATTGGAAGTCATGCATGAGGCCTAGATGTCTAAGGAGTGTCACTGAAGATAAAAGTTGGTTAAAAATATTTTTAACTATTTTTAAATTCTTACTTTAGGAATCTCAAATGAGAATTAGTTGAGAGAAAACTAAGTAATACACACACACACACACACACACATATATATGTATATATATATATGTATATATATATATGTATATATATATGTATATGTATATATATATATATATGTATATATATATATGTATATATATATATATATATGTATATATATATATATGTATATATATATGTATATATATATGTATATATATATATATATATATATATATATATATATATATATATATATATATATATATATATATATATATATATATATATATATATATATATATATATATATATATATATATATATATATAATATATATATATATATATATATATATATATATATATATATATATATATATATATATATATATATATATATATATATATATAAGTTTAAAAACAATGCCAAAATGCAGATGTGTACATTTTAAACTTAATTTTGTGCTATTCTTCATATTTATTTTTGATTTCATTTTTTATAGTATTTTATTCAAAGTTTTTCGTGTTTAAGGAAAAATACTAACTTTTGAACTAAAAAGTCTTCCTTACATAGACGTAAAATTATAATAGCTTCTTTTTGCTAATTTTTTACAGACCATTAATAAGGTTCTAACTTATAAAAATCATTGAGTTTTTTGTATGACTTCTTTTCTTCTTATACATTTGTTTTAAAATAAAAAAATAAAAACAGTCATTCGAAAAAAAAAAAACTTTTGAAATTTGTAAATTAGTAATTTATTTTTTACATATTATATTAACTATCTTTATTCTACGAATTTAAATTTTGTTATTATTAGCAATAAACTTTATTTTACAACATATTACAACATTTTACAACATTTTACAACATGATAAAGCGTATTTTTTAAATTTTAATTCCTTAACAGCTTTTAGATTTAAAAAAATTAAAATGCCAGATAACTCTAAATTTTTAAGCTCACGGAATAAAGCTGAAATTTCACTTAAATTTTATATAAAATTTAACTTTTAGTGTACCTCAAAAGTATTTTTCCGGTAATTTATTTTTATTACTTCGATTTATGATTAAATGATTATAGAATGATAATATATACAATTTTCATCTACGTTATTAGAAAATATTCTACTTGAAAGGACAAAACTAAATAGTGTTTTTCCAATCAAATCCAGAGTGCATTTGAAAAACTTCACTCTAAAAGAAATGAAACTTATTTGCTTTATTATGAATATTATAATCTGTTACAATAAAGATTTTATGCCTCGAAAGCTACAGTATCATTTTAATGATACACGTGTTGAATCATGTGCAGCAGACAAACTCGGATTATCTTAATTGAAATGAATGGATAGAGAAATATTATTAATAGCTCTTGAAAATACTGAGGAGTATGCAGATGATCATTATTAAGAGCTGTTCATATTCACCTGCGAATAATCCATTAATGGATAATAAAACCTTTTCAAGGGAGAGACAAGAGTTTTCTAACACTCACCTTTATCTGGATTTTATTATGAAAGACTGAGAGTTTTGCTATTGTTCCTACAGGAATAAGAAAATTAAATGATTTTTTAAAAATCAGTATTAACCTTTTATACGCCAATGTTCCCGTATGGAAAGATACATTTAAATTTCCCGTTAAAAATGTTTCAATTAAAGTGCTTTAAAATTTTTTTTAAATACAAACAAAAACATGATTAAGATATTCAATATTTACATTCCAGATATAAATTCTGTAGCGTTCAAAAGAGATAATCCATTAATGGATAATAAAATCTTTCAAAGGGAGAGACAAGAGTTTTTTAACACTTTAGAAACGTTCAGAAAACGTTAAGAAAAATGTTCAGAAAAGATAATCATAATCCATTACTGGATAATAAAAGGAGAGACAACAATTTTCCAACACTTCAGAAAACGTTCAGAAAGTGTTGAGAAAAGTGTTCAGAAAATATAATATATTAATGGATGATAAAACCTTTTCAAGGGAGAAACAAGAGTTTCGTAACACTTCAGAAACGTTCAGAAAATGTTCAGAAAATATAGTCATAATCCATTAATGGATTATAAAAACTCTTCAAATGAGAGACAAAAGTTTTCTAAAACTTCAGAAAACGTTCAGAAAGTGTTGAGAAAAGTGTTCAGAAACGATTATCTATTAATGGATGATAAAACCTTTTCAAGGGAAAAACAAGAGTTTCGTAACACTTCAGAAAACGTTCAGAAAGTGTTAAGAAAAGTGTTCACAAAAGATAATCTATTAATGGATGATAAAACCTTTTCAAAGAAAAAGCAAGAGTTTCCTAACACTTCATAAACGTTCAGAAAGCATTGAGAAAAGTATTCAGAAAAGATAATCTATTAATGGATAATAAAACCTTTTCAAGTTGGAGACAAAAATTTTCTAACATTTCAGAAAATGTTCAGAAAGAGTTCAGAAAAGTGTTCAGAAAAAATAATCCGGTAATGGATAATAAAACCTTTTCAAAGGACAAGAACTTTCTAACACTTCAGAAAATGTTCAGAAAGCGTTCAGGAAAGGGTTCAGAAAAGATAATCCATTAATAGACAATAAAACCTTTTCAACGGAGAGACAAGAGTTTTTCAACACTTACCTCTATCTGGATTTTTAATGAAATACCTAGAGTTTTGCTATAGTTCCTACAGGAATAAGAAAATTAAATGATTTTTTTAAAACCTTTATTAACATTTCTCACGCTAGTATTCCCATATACAATAATAAATCTAAAAACCAATTAAAAATGTTTCACATAATGTGCGTTTAAAAATTTTTAAATACAAATAAAAACATGATTAAGATATTCAATACTTACATTCCAGATATAAATCCTGTAGAGTTCAAGAAGATAACCCATTAATGGATAATAAAACCGTTTCAAGGGGGAGACAAAAGTTTTCTAACACTTCAGAAAATATTCAGAAAGCGTCCAGGAAAGTGTACAGAAAAGATAATCTATTAATGGATGATAAAACTTTTTCAATGGAGAAACAAGAGTTTCCTAGCACTTCAGAAATGTCTAGAAAACGTTAAGAAAACTGTTCAGAAAAGATAATCATAATCCATTAATGAATAATAAAAACTTTTCAAACACTACATAAACGTTCAGAAAACGTTGAGAAAAGTGTTCAGCAAAGATAATATATTGATGGATAATAAATCCGTTTCAATTGGGAGACAAAATTATTCTAACACTTCCGAAAACGTCCAGAAAGAGTTCAGAAAAGTGCTCAGAAAAGATAATCCTGTAATGGATAATAAAACCTTTTCAAGGGAGAAACAAGAGTTTCGTAACAGTTCAGAAACGTCCAGAAGAGTGGTCAGAAAAGATAATCATAATCCATTAATGGATAATAAAAACTTTTCAAAGAAAGATAAAAGTTTTTTAACACTTCAGAAGTGTTGAGAAAAATGTTCAGAAAAGATAATCTATTAATGAATGATAAAACCTTTTCAAGGGAGAAACAAGAGTTTTTTAACACTGTAGAAAACGTTCAGAAAGTGTTGAGAAAAGTGTTCAGAAAAGATAATCTATTACTGGATAATAAAAACTTTTCAAGGGAGAAGCAAAAGTTTTCTAACCCTTCAAAAGTGTTCAGAAAAGATAATCATAATCCATTAATGGATAATAAAAACTTTTGAAGGGGGAGACAAAAATCTTTCTAACGCTCCAGAAAACGTTCAGAAAGAGTTCAGAAAAGTGTTCAAAAAATAATCCGGTAAGGGATAATAAAATCTTTTCAAGGAAGAGACAAGAACTTTCTAACACTTCATTAAAATGTTCAGAAAGCTTTCAAGAAAGTGTTCAGAAAAGATAATCTATTAATGGACAATAAAACGTTTTCAACGGAGAGACAAGAATTTTTTAAAACATACCTTTATCTGGATTTTATAATGAAAGACTGAGAGTTTTGCTATAATTCCTACAGGAATAAGAAAATTAAATGATTTTTTAAAAAATCTTTATTAACTTTTCACACGCTAATGTTCCCATATGCAATAATAAATCTAAAATCCCATTAAAAAACCTTTCACATAATGTGGGTTTAATTTTTTTAAATACAAATAAAACATGATTAAGATATTAATTATTTACATTCCAGATATAAATCCTGTAGCGTTCAAAAAGATAATCCATTAATGGATAATAAAACCTTTTCAAGGAAAAGACAACAGTTTTCGAACACTTCAGAAAATTTCAAAAAGCGTTCAGAAAATTGTCCAGAAAAGATAATCCATTAATGGATAATAAAACCTCTTCAAGAGAGAAGCAAAAGTTTTCTAACACTTCAGAAAACATTCAGAAAGTGTTGAGAAAAGTGTTCAGAAAAGGTACTCTATTCATGGATAATAAAACCTTTTCAAGGGAGAGGCAAGAGTTTTCTAACCCTTCAGAAACGTTCAGAAAAGTGTTCAGAAAAGATAATCATAATCCATTAATGAATAATAAAAACTTCTCAAGGGGGAGACAAAAATTTTCTAACACTTCAGAAAACGTTCAGAAAAGTGTTCCGAAAAAATAATCCGGTAATGGATAATAAAGCCTTTTCAAGGGAAAGACAAGAGTTTTCTAACACTTCAGAAAATGTTCAGGAAAGTGTTCAGAAAAGATAATCCATTAATGGACAATAAACCTCTTTCAACGGAAAGACAAGAGTTAAAAAATATTGCTTGAAATACAAACATAATACGGTGTTTGCATAATTAAAAGAAACCAAAACTGAATCAAGATAATAAATGTTTTTATAGGTTCAAATTATTATTCTAAATAATTTTCTAACTCATATGTAGATTAAAAATTGCATCTTCAATATTTCAAAATATTTACATACATAATTTCATTTATAGGGACTTTTTTAATTCCTTGTTCGAAATAAAGGAAGTAACCTAATTGCGAAAACATTCGGTATACGGATTTTAACGAAAATGCACATTTTGACTATATCTGAACGAATTTTGCCTAGTTTCGACTTTACAAATGTACGCAAAAGTAAACTGTGAAATTTTACATACTCATTTTGATCAAACTGAATGGAATATGAATTGTTTCTTCATAATGTCTGCGAGTAAGAATGTATCTCGCGAACTGAAAAATGTTTAGCCGTAGAATGTTGAAATTTTGCATTTGAATGTGTTGTAACAACTAGCTGTGCAACATCATTTTTAATTAATCTGTTCGAATGCAGCTTAAATACAATCATTCATAGCTGTTTTAATCATTGATTACATTAAGTGTAAATAACTACTTTAATTTTGCGATTGACGGAGTTAGAATTTCGAGATATAGAGGTTTTGCAGCAAAAATAACTATGAGAAACAGGTTAAAAAACGAAATAAATTATACTATAATGAAAAAAAAAAGATATATATACAAGTTTAAATGTAATAAAAAATTTAATAATTCCGTTTCATCTGAATACAAAATGAAGATTATCCTTAGCCACTATGTACTATAAGGCGATTTCCCACAGTAGGCCACATCTCAACTTATGACAATTCTGGCTTTAGTTTCAAACGGAAGGTCAGTTATTGTTTGGCTATTGTAAACATGAAAATGAAGGGGAAGGGCATTATAGTAGTTCGTAACATTGCGACAAATTGTTCTATATGAGGATTCAAAATGGCGAATTTTTCATTGTTTCCTAGATACAGATGGATATAGCAAGTCCCGTTTTTTTCTCTCCAAATTTGGTGATTTTGTTGGACTTGCTAAGTAGCGACAGTTGGTCCAAGATAGTTTACCGTTCCTGTGTAAATTGCAATAATTTTACCTTCAGAAATAATTTAATCTTTAAATATTGCTAAATATTTTTTTTTGTTTTAAAAAATGTCTAAAATGTTATATTTTTTTATATTTTCATCTACAAATTATGCTAAAATTAGTGTTTTGCTGTGTTTCAAAATATTTCCATTTTCGATTTGTAGTGTTGACTGAAGAATTGGGTTCCCACGCCAATTTGGCGAAAATGGTTTGAGTATGGTCACCTAACATTTTCTCCTTATCTCACCGCGTACAAACAATCCGTATCTATATTATAATTTATATGTTATTTGCATCCAACTCTCCTTGTGTCACTCTTTTCTTATATATTTAAAGTGCCAAATTCTTAAAAAATTTAGATATAACAAACCATTAATGGTTCACTATGACTGATTTTTAATAATTTGGAGCTATTGCGATTCTAAACTGCTAAAGGAATTATTGCCCATAAGTATAAATGTCCGGTTTCCAAGCCGTTTTCTTTAAGTAAGAGTTTATAATTCTATTACAATGGCTCACTGTGCATTAATTAAAGTAGCCAGAAAAAGCAAGAAATACAATGTTTAGATGGATTACCTTTGTGTTTTAGTAAATATCGCCAATATTTTCGCCAAATTAGCCAAGGGGAATCCAATTTTTTAGTAAACCCCGATTTGCGATATTAATTTCCATTTTCCTCTGCAAAATATTGTATAAAATAATATATTTCTTTAACTTTGAGTTTATGAGCAACACGTAATTCTCGCCATTTTTGACTTTGAGTTTATGAGAAACACGTAATTTTGAGTTTATGAGAAACACGTAATTTTGAGTTTATGAGAAATAGGGAATTTCCGCCATGTAATTGGTTGACAATTAACAAAAATCGCCAAATTATGGTAGTCGCCAAAAATACGTGGCTGTGAGAATGGCGTGCTACGTGTATCTGTTCTCGCCAATAAACAAACGAAATTGGAAACATTTGCCATTTTTTTTTACCTTACTAGAAAAACGGAATTTCTGCCATTTTATTATTCGTCGATCAACAAAAATTATTTGTACTATGTCAAATATGTAACCTTCCCGACTTCAAAAAGTGTGACACCACTGGGTAAACAGCATGTACCCCTTCTAAAACCTCTTCTTCGCCAAAAATAAAATAAATAAAAGCTGTAAGGAGTAATTATAAATTATCCCTTATCGTGACAGCAAATACATTTACAAGTTATGACTGTCTTTTTGGATGCCATTTATCTTATCATTTGCTACCTTGTTTATGCGCCGTATTTTTTTGCATGATAGAAGGGAATTTATTACCACAGGAAATGGAGATGGGAGTAAGGTGGATTGGTTGGTCTCAGATTCGTCAACAGATAAATGTTAATAAATACTTTAATCTAAAGAATTCCACCATAACGCTTCTCTCGAAACGACCACAAAAAATAAACAGATGAAAATTTGTATAAATATTTTTGTTTTAGAGAACTGTTTGATAGTTTACTTTTTTACTCTTTGTCCGAAGTAAAGGAACTATTGTAAATTTCGGTGTTCGTATTTCAATGGAAACACACATTTTAACCATTACAGAATCAACATTGGACAGTTTTGTATTTACATCTGTGACATGAAAACTTTAACTTTGAAACTTTAAATATACTTTTTGACCTACGTTGAATGTATTTTTGACTAGTTTTGGCGTAACGTTTGTCCGTGCGTAGTATTTCTCACAGCTTAAAAAACAACGAAGTTGAAATTTTACATTTGTCCTTGATTTATTTTCTAAAATTAACATTAGCGGTTGAGGATATCTGTTTATTGGTTGATGGTGATGACCATCAACAATTCCACCAATAAATTGAACCTTTTAAAATTTTCTTTTGATTATGTTTTTAATTTCAGTTCGTCTTTAGGTACTTTATTTCCTTCCTGCCTGTAATCAGTATAAGTTGTTATTTAATTTTCTCTTATGCAGTTGTAAAAAAATTTGCATTATAAAATCTTCAATTAGATTGTTTAAACTTTAATAAAGCTATTTAATATTTTGATTACTTACTTTCTCATGTTTATTCTTAGATATGAAATCCTCTACAAATGGTAATAAACCTTATTTTGTTGCCACTGGAGCGCGTCTCCGTAAAATTACGTATTTAGTAGATTATTGCCAGAGAGCGAGTAACGTATAAATACGATGTATAATTGTTGCTGTTTGTGTTTCTAGACAACGGTTGGTACCATATTACGGTCGACATATGTCAGTGGTGACTTCTGCGTCATAATGATGCCAGAGAGGCAAATTTATGGCACCAAATTTCCATTTCTGGAAATTTCTGACATCATTATGACGCGGAAGTCATCAGTGACATATGTCGACTGTAATAGGGTGTCAGCCAACGATTTGTACTTTTGTTTCCAGAAATTTAATTAATTTTAAATTTTAAATTTTAAATTTTAATTTTTAAGAAAATATTATTTTAATAATGGCAGCTGTCATATAGCTGTCGAAATATATCACAGGTGATTTCCGCATCATAATGACGTTAGAAGTCGTTATATATGGTAATTTAGTACCATAAATTGCCATTTCCTCCATGTCATTATGGCGTGGTAGAAAGAGCAATGTCGCCAGTGATGTATCTGGACTGCAATATGGTAGCACCCAATATTTTAATACGCCCACTGCACTCGTAAGTACGCTGCCAAATAGATCTGCACGTGTTAAGCGACTGAAATGACTAAACCTTTGTTTTTAATTACACTGCGTGAACTATTTCATACTGGTACCTCTGTCCTACATCCATATTTTTAACAAAATTGGTTAATTATGAAAGTGCAGTCTGCGATCATGCATAAAGTTTCCAAAGGCCTTTTATCCCTTTCAAGATAGAAACTCATGGATCAATTATTAGCTTTATTCAGATTACTGATTACTGTATTTCCTAGTCAGTTATAAATAAATCAGTTTTTAAAATAAGATACCTGAATTTACTTAACTATCTAGTACATCAGGTGTTTCTCAGACACTAAACTACTGACATTGGTCAATGCTTCAGTGAAGGCCTTATCACAAGTCGACATATACGCGTTTCTCAGACACTAAACTATTGGCAGGGGTCAATGTTTCCATTAAAGCCTTGTCATACATTAACATATACGTGTTTCTCAGACACTAAACTATTGACAGTGATCAATGCTGCAGTTAAGGACTTATCGCACATTAACATATACGTCTTTCTCAGACACTAAACGATTGATAGTGGTCAATGCTACAGTTAAGGCCTTATCACACGTCAACATATACGTGTTTTCCGGACACTAAACGATTGACACTGGTCAATGCTTCAGTGAAAGCCTTATCACACGTCAACATATACATGTTTCTCAGACACTAATCGATTGATAGTGGTCAATATGATTCATTAAAGGTCTTATCACGCTTCAACATATACTTATTGGAAAAGCAGCAGATTCAGTTTAAGATCCTCTTTTCCCGTAAAAGAAGACGAGGATTTCTCTTCAGATAGATAAGATTTTTCAACCAATTAACATATTACTGCAGGTCTATTTCGTCATGGACTTACGTCTGCAACGGGCTTTTTTTCTTACTCACGTTTTTCTCAAGTTGTCATGCACTAAATGGCAGTAAATCGAAAACTACTAAGTTTTTTAAATATAACAAAACTTTTAAAAAATTAATAAACAAAGACTCGTACATTTTGTAGCTAGTAAGTGAACAGAAGACCAAGTTACATGACAAACTAAATTTCTGGAAAGAAACAATGCAAATCTTTGCCTAGCAACACAAACATACAATCGCACATCGTATTTATACGTTACCAGCCCTCTAGCAAAAATCTACTAAATACGTAATTTTAAGTCATTCGCACTCTAGTAACACTCTAAGAAAAACTTAAAAGTGAGTTCTCACGAGCTATGTGTTAAAGGTCTTATCACAAGTCAACCTAAACTAAAATCAGTTAGTAGAAAAATTTTCACTGTAACACAAGAAGACTTCACATCCTTCACCAGAAAAAAGAATCATAAGCTAATACCTATCTTATGACATGGCATTCACACATACAATTAACCTCTTCCCGCAGGCGAAATGTACCATCCTGGCTCATCCCGAGTGTAGCTCGGCACTGTGAAATTTTACACTGTGCAATCAGTCTTTCCCGAATTATCTCACATGTTCTTTTTATGGTTTCGAATGCTTTTCTTTACTTTTCTGGCTACTAGATTATTTGCTGCTCAAAGAGAGACAGTAGAGGGAAGAAGGTAAGGAGAGAAACAAAGTCCAACCGTCCAGATTGCGATGTTGGACTCTGTGCAGTACTATGTTTTCTATTGTATCATACACGATCAAATTTTGATTAATAATTTCATGATCTTTTAAAGGATCCTGCAAAGGATATAAATAAAATTTAATTCAAGATAAAAGCTGGATATTCTAAGCTTTATATTTATAGTTAGTGGGCATTGATTCCAAAGTGTAATGATTTCTTCCTCACAGAAAGCCAACTATACAGGTAAATTACTCATTTATTTAAATTAATTTCTTTACATAAAGTTTTAGGAAATTCTGTATGAGAATGATGCTAATATGTTTACAAATCTATGTATATATGAAAATAAGCATAAAAAATTGACATATTTTGACCCATAATCCCGAAATAAAATGAACTTCGAAGGGGTTAAAGTATTTTTTAACATTTCAAAATAAATCTGCTATGTTATGTGTATAAACTGGCAAGAGAATTTCAGACTTTGGTCACTGCTAAAATTTTCTTTATTTCTCCTGCAGAGGACAACACCCACAAGCTTCGAAAACCGTACCCAGAAGAAATATTTAATTCCGCCGTAAACTATCTTACGTAAAGGGAAAAAACATATAAATAATGACCAAAGGAACACCAAACTCCATGAGGATCGATTTAAACTCTCACTCCGTGGAGAAGGAAGTTGTTGCTGTTGACACTAATGACGATGCTACTCAATATTGCGATAAAGAAAAAAAAAGAAGAAAGAAGAAACTTTGGTAGGGTTAGCAGTTTTTTTTTTTTCATTCGACGACAAGCACACTCGGGAGATAAAAAATAAAGAGAGAGTTCAGTCTGAAACCGAGGAATTATGTCTGAGGAAATATGTCCAATAGGCTGAGGCAATAAGTAACAATAAAATAAATCTGAGAATCTTGTAGGCGGATCATGTTCTGCAGCAGTCATATTGAAGGAAAAGGTAGGGAGAATAAAGTCTATGAGCGGCTGATTCCAGAAGGAGAAGTTTCACTAAGATGGCTATCAACAGCATATATATATATATATATATATATATATATATATATATATATATATATATATATATATATATATATATATATACATCTAAGCAGTGATATTATTCTCCTCGATTACACACGAAATTAGCTCCTATTATTTGGCTTGCTGGGCAATAAGAGAACTCAAGTGATTTACAGCCATTAAAAAAAGGGAATTCCAACGTTTTGGAACTTTAAATATATTGAGGCTAAAAATGAACGTCTTTATATGGCAAAAATTTTGTATCTCAATAACACACACACAAAAAAAATCATCGTTCATCTAAAAAAATGTCGCACTCAAAAGCGAATGACGTGTTTCATTCCTATCAGATCTACAGATTACTCAGCGTTAATTTGACTTGAAAAATGAACTTTGATTATTTAAGTTAGCTCGAAAATCACATAGGCAACAATTTAGCTATTGGAGGTGTGAAACTGTTTTCCTGGGACAGCTGAAAAATGTGACCAGTGGACTAAAAATTAGCATTTATTCTAGCGTTAGTTTTGTGAGACGTGTAAAAAGAATTTAAGTCGGCGAATACTTCTTGAAATCTGACATTTTACTGCTGGGAAATTAGGTATCAAAGAATGAGAAGGGGGAAAGGGAGAATTTTAGATGAGTATTTTAGGTGTAATAATTTTTATATATTGCATATATATATATATATATATATATATATATATATATATAGGTAATGATATTTTTATCACTTTCGGTTTAAGATTCTATTTATCTGGTAATTCTTCTCAAGGAACCCTAGCTAATATTCTCCAGTGTTTGCTAGTAGAAATCCTTCCGGTTCTATACCTAAAAGTAGAGCTTTAACGTGTGGGTTACATCACCCACATGACTTGAAGTAATAGCTGATTGGTCGGCACAAATGACTGCTTAAGCAAATGTCTAGAGCTCCATCGGAAAGTTTTCGCATAGTTTTCGATGGAGTTTTCGCATAGGTTTAGTTTCGTATTAGGTTTCTTTGATATGTCGATGAATAGTCGAAATTAGATGGAATTTTCTAGTTGCACTGAACTGTCCTATTTAAGACCGATGAGTTTTTTTTTCTCAATAGATGTGAAGGTCCACAATGCTGAGCTTCGTTTTCTTTAATAGTTTAACGACTGCTTTGGATAAAAAGTTCTTTTTGCCTAGTAAGCCTTAAAAAACTTAAATTTAAATAATAGGGGTTAATTCTCTAGTGTAGTTGGTGAAGAATATTTTCACTGTTTATATACAAGTCATACTCATAGCGTGAGAAGAAATCTATTCTAGGCATTAAAAGTGTATTCAAAAAGCTTATTCCATCTTTGCCATTTTTTTTATTACGATGCACAATCCAGCAAGAGGTTACAAACCTACAAAATTTCCCTTTTCTCTTTCGTTGAATTTGGCACTTTCTGTTTTATATAGTGCTGTTTTACGCCCCCCATTCTTCCGTTTCATAGAATCCTCTATCTTTTTATTAATTAATTTCTAAGTTTTTAATTAATTATAAAAATCAAAACCTGACATATATATAAATATATGTAATATATCAAAATTTATTGCTTCTAAAGCTTTTCTATTTCTGAATTTTATTGTTTATTCTTTAATTTCTCAGCAACCAAAAGTAACAAAAGAAGTGAAGTAATTCACTAAAACTGAATTCTTTACGGTTCTGAAATCATGTATTGACTGAAGTAATAAATGCCTAACGTACAGGCCCATCAATGATTTTTTAATCTAGTGGTCAATTGTTCTTGAAAATCCAATATTCAAATTAAAAGCAATCCAATATGCAAATTATAAGAACGTGGTTTGTGGTTTTAGGGCAACAGTTTTATTGTCCAGATGCACACAAACCGAAAATTGAGTGTAAACTCAGAAACTATCTTGCTAGAATACGGAATCTCGTAGTTTTGTGGTGATCTCTACATTCATACAACCTTACAGATTGAATGCAGTGCTTTCAGATGAACAAATCGAAGTAAAACTCTGATAGCAGTGTCTTATAGCCGTGCTTCCTCTTTTTGTTCAGAGTTTCCATTTCCTAAATTGACCAGTTAAAAATTCCATCGCATATATTATAAATACGAAATGAAATAAGCACACCCGTGTGGTGACCGGGTGTGAAAGAATAGTCCCAATGTAGCTCATGCATGTCGTAAGAGGCGACTATAATGCGTACCCAAAGCTCGGGGGTATAGCCGAGTACCCTGCCTCTGGGGATTATATCAGGGAACTGGCTCTCCAGGTTGGGTGTTGGGTTAACATCCTCATCCCATAAAAAATTCCTTGTTCAGAATTCTCAAAAAGTAAAATCCGGACGGAATATACCTAGATGACTCGGAATAAGGATATGAAAATAGGCTTTTGGAATGTGCGCACTTTATATAAAGGAGGAGCGTTAAAGGTAAAGAGGTAGACCAAACACTAGGTGGATTGATATGCTTGAGAACACGCTGCATTAAATTGGAGTCAACCAGGGGAGAACTGTAGCGGCGGATGCTTCGAGATGGAAGAAACTTTTAGAGACAACCTTGGACTATAGAAGGCTGTAGTACTACAGAAGAAGAAGAAATGAAATAAGCAAACACAAAAAAAGTAAGTAGTGATTCATCGTAGGTTTATAATATACTAGCAAGTTTGCCCGTGCTTCGCTACGGTGAACTTAATATATTACTTTTAAACAAAGATTTATTTTTCGTGAATAACTCTCTAAATTCGTCACAGTTCAGTTCGAGTCATTGGCATGTTTATATATTTCTATCATAAGCGTATTATAACATTATTCAGTTTTTATAATCGAATTTGTCTTATATTAAATTTGCTCAAACTTTTTTTATTGTAAAATATAAGCTTAACCCTAAATTGCATTACTGTATTACTACTGTACGTTGATTAGCAAAGTTAACAGATCTTGCCATATTACGTGATAGAATAGGAAGCACAGGTTTTGACAGCAACAGTGCTAATTTTGTTGGTAGTAATAAATGTTTTCCAAAATTAAGGAAATTTATGACAAACCACATAGTTTTGTATGAAACAGAAACACACATTCATATCGACAACCATATGAATATGAAGATAACTATATAAAATGATAGGTTTTATTTGGCCATGAGAGTCACTGAAATTTGTACTTTTTGTACTTAGAATATTGTTGATATGCATTTCATTGTAACATAAAAATGAACCAAGAATTAAATTTAAAATTAGTTCTCATATAAAAATGCTATAATTTGCGTCACATAGAAATGAAAGTGAATCACTTTATATCTCAAATTTCAGTTCAAATCGAATAGATACTAAGCAGACGATTTTAAATAATATAAAATAAGAAATGAATAAATGAAATATTTAAATGAATGACGTCATAATGATAGAAAAATATCATTTTCGCCTATTTATTATGTGATGAATTGAACATTTTAATCTCCTGCTTTTAACCGTGGAAAACTGCGTTTAAAACAATTACTTGGGATGACGTCACATTGCTAGAAATATTGCTTCTTTCCCTTAGATATGATGCGATAAATTAAAAACTTAATCGTTTGCGTTTAACCGGGGAAAATAATGCTTGGAATAATGACATGAAATGCTCGAAAAAGGGGGAAGGAATGAATTTCGAACGTTGAAAATTTACAAAAACCTTCCCAGGGATATACCTAAACATTTCCCAAATTTTCACGGCGATTGGATGCATAGTTTTTGAGTCTATTGAGTACAGACAGACAGACAGACACACACACACAAATTCATTTTTATATATATAGATTTGCTGTGAAAATTTTAAATCAGTATGTGCAATAGTTTTTTTATTTATACTTCTCGCAACCACCATTTTCAAACACAATTTCCACTAAAAGGCTTCAGAAAAAACACCATTTTCATTAAATTACAATTCAATTTTTATAGTTGCCTTAAGGCCAATTCCATAGGAAAAGGCGGGTTAAAGGGACCGACCCCCTCCGGATTTCTTAAAGGCCATTTCGTGAAAAGAAAATGGACCTGTATGTGGGTTTGCATCTGCTTAACTGTGCTTAGACAACAGTGTTCTGAGAACAGTGACGTTGAGTTATACAGTAGGTATAAATTGTATTTGGCAAGCAAGAGAAAATTGAATAGCACTTTTGGCAACGCTAAATAATATTATTGCACAATCGGAAGAAATTGGGAGAATTTTTTGGCGAAAATTTCAAAAAGAGGATATTTTATAATATACAGGTAAAATTTTGAACATTTTCATTTTCTTTCAGAATTATTCTTATTCTTTGGTTGTACTTCTGTTTAAAAATTAGAATTTAATACCATGTATAGTTTATATCTTTTCAATGGCAATTTTACTATTGAATTCATTGTGTAGTTACTACATTACTTATTCAAGGCTATAAAATTTGTTCATTATATCATTTTTTAATCATTTTGGTATTTTTAAAGACCCACTGTATTATGATATTCATTAGGAGTATACATACATAAGAAAACCTGTAGTTTTATTGACGTCTCATTCAGAAAATACAGTAGAACCTCTTTTAAACAACCCTTTCGTTAGAACGACCATCTTAAAAAGTCCCAATTATTTTACCATAGGAATAATGTTAATTTTGAATCATTACAACGATCCCAAACGTATTATTTTTCGTTAGAGCGACCGCCAATTTTAGACCACAGAACTCACGAGCAAGTGGGGTATTTTAAATTTATTGTACTGTGGTGCAACTTCAAGAAACCCGTACTACTCTCTTTGTGTTTGCTGAAAGTACCGTTTTGTCACTTCCGACATTGATGTCCTAGGTAGATGACACTCCAGACTAATGAAATAACCCAGCTCTTTAGTGTCAAATTTCCGGATCATCAATTATCTTTTGATAAGTTTGTTGCGGTAGACAAAACTTTAGAGTACTGCGAAGAAAATTTGAATGAGGACGATTTTATTGCCCGTATTACCGGAAATGAAGAAATCTGCCATTCCAACTACTGAGAAGAAAACGTCCAAGGTTTTGAAAAAGTGAATGAAAAAAAAAGCTTTCAATGCAATCAGTGCCTTGCATCAATATTTTGAAGGACAATTTAATTCTGAAGATATTCTTCAAAATCTAACGGATATGGAATCACTGATAAGGAAAAATTCCCAAATGAATTTGAAACAGGCTTCAATCAAAGACTTTTTTCAAAAATTCAGTAATGGAAATATAAATAAATAGAAGTGTTCTCTAGGTATGTACTGATTCATCATTCCTTTGATCAACTTTTTTATTATTTTTTTTCAATTCATTACAACGACCTTTCGTTACAACGACCATATGATGTTGGTCCCACAGGGGGTCGTTATACCGAGGTTCTACTGTTCTATGTCCCCATCTGAATATAATTTCTGGCTACGGTCATGTTAAAAGCTAGGATATTAGATGCGAAGATTGTATAGTTTTACATGTTCTAATTCGGGTATATTAATAAGGTTTGTTTTAAATGATTCATAATTATCCAAAAAGTTTAAAAATATATATAAAAAAATCAAAAATTGAATTTTGCAAGGTTTAAAGTTGATGTGTCTCTTTAAGTGAGAGTAGTTTTGAAGAGATTGTAAAAAAATCATTCTGAAAGGATCAAAATATTTTATTTATGAAATTCAAATAAAGGTTGTTCCAATGAATTTTAAGCTTTGAAATATATTATGCTCCTCTCAATTAAAATATTTGTAAAGATATTATTTAGGCAGAATTATGACTTCTGCAACCTTCCCCTGTATGCTTTGTTTTCAGGTTTAAAACATATAACAAAATGATAGTAAACATTAGATTAATGATTTCGACAGAAAAACGCTGTTTATCAGGGATTAAATTGTTTTTCTTTAGAATTCATGAAAACAATTCATGATTTTGAGATGAAGTGCTTAAGATATTAAGCTTTACAATAAAAATAATCGGCCTTGCTTATAAATAATGATTTTTTTGCTCCTCGCGTGCATTACAGAGAGAGGCTCAAAACACAAGCAAATTTAAAAACATCATTATTACCATTTTCTGCTCAAATCAATTCATTAAAATGGTTTTTTTTCTGTGGCTGTCTGATATCGATTAGCAACGAAGATAAATCAAGTACTAGAATTATATCAAAAGCGAGAAAAAAAATGCATGACATTAAGACTCGAGAAAAGAGTTTTCATAAAATAAGCGAAACCGTGAATAAGTTAACAAATTTAAGAAAGAGAATTAGGCAGCATAAATAATATATGAGGCATTCTTCTTTTTTGTACTTCCTAGGTTAGAGTCTTTATTGTGTTTTATTTTCACCAAAGTGGAAGACATTTTGTTGCTACTGTTGCCTACATATTTCCCACGAGGAAATCCAAAATTTAAGTGTTTCTTAAAACATACTAATACTAGAGATAATGATTTTTTTTTCACCGAAATGGAAGACATTTTGTTGCTACGGGTGACTACATATTTCCCACGAGGAAATCTAAAATTTAAGTGTCTCTTAAAACAAAATAATACTAGTAATAATGATTTTTTTTCACCGAAATGGAAGACATTTTGTTGCTATGGGTGCTCACATATTTTCCACGAGAAAATCCAAAATATAAGTGTTTTTAAAAAAATACCATAAATAATAAAATTTTTTTATCATCGAAATGGAAGACATTTTGTTGCTACGGGTACCTACATATTTCCCACGAGGAAATCCAAAATTTAAGTGTTTCTTAAAACAACATAATACTAGAAATAATGTTTTTTTTTTCCACCGAAACGGAAGACATTTTGTTGCTACGGGTGCCTATAAATGTCCTACGAGAAAATTCAAAATTTAAGTGTTTCTAAAAAATTAATAATACTAGAAATAATGAATTTTTTTTACCGAAATGGAAAACATTTTTGTTGCTATGGGTACTTAGATATTTTCTACAAGAAAATCCAAAATGTAAGTGTTTTTTTTTTAAAATACCATAAATAATGGAATTTTTTTATCATCAATGGAAGACATTTTGTTGCTACGGGTGCCTACATATTTCCCCGAGGAAAACCAAAATTTAAGTGTTCCTTAAAACATAATAATACTAGAAATAATGATTTTTTTTCTCTGAAATGGAAGACATTTTGTTGCTACGAAGGCTACATATTTCCTACGAGATAATTCAAAATTTAAGTGTTTCTTAAAACATAATAATACTAGAAATGATGGGTTTTTTTTAAATCGAAATGGAAGACGTTTTGTTGCTATGGGTCCCTACATATTTCTTACGAGAAAATTCAAAATTTAAGTGTTTCTAAAAAAATAATAATATTAGAAATAATGAATTTTTTTTTATCGAAATGGAAAACATTTTGTTGATATGGGTACTTAGATATTTCCCACAAGAAAATCCAAAATTTAAGTGTTTTTTAAAAAATACCATAAATAATGAAATTTTTTTATCATCGAAATGGAAGACATTTTGTTGCTACGGGTGTGTACATATTTCCCACGAGGAAATCCAAAATTTAAGTGTTTCTTAAAACAATATAATACTAGAAATAATGCTTTTTTATCCACCGAAACGGAAGACATTTTGTTGCTACGCGTGCCTATATATTTCCTACGAGAAAATTCCAAATTTAAGTGCTTCTAAAAAAATAATGATATTAGAAATAATGAATTCTTTTTACCGAAATGGAAAACATTTTGTTGCTACAGGTGCTTACTTATTTCCCACAAGAAAATCCAAAATTTAAGTGTTTTTTAAAAAATACCATAAATAATGAAATTTTTTTTATCATCGAAATGGAAGACATTTTGTTGCTACGGGTGCCTACATATTTCCCACGAGGAAATCTAAAATTTAAGTGTTTCTTAAAACAAAATAATACTAGAAATAATGATTTTTTTTCACCGAAATTGAAGACATTTTGTTGCTACGGGTGCCTATATATTTACTACTAGAAAATTTAAAATTTAAGTTTTTTTTTAAAAAATAATAATATTAGAAATAATGAATTTTTTTTTACCGAAATTGAAAACATTTTGTTGCTACGGGTGCCACATATTTTCTACTAGAAAATTCAAAATTTAAGTGTTTCTAAAACATAATAATACTAGAAATAACGTTTTTTTTTTCACCGCAATGGAAGACGTTTTGTTGCTACGGGTACCTACATATTTCCCACGAGGAAATCTAAAATTTAAGTGTTTCTTAAAACAAAATAATACTAGAAATAATGATTTTTTTTCACCGAAATGGAAGACATTTTGTTGCTACGGGTGCCTATATATTTCCTACTAGAAAATTTAAAATTTAAGTGTTTTTAAAAAAATAATAATACTAGAAATAATGAATTTTTTTTACCAAAATGGAAAACATTTTGTTGCTATAAGTGATTACATATTTTTCACGAGAAAATCCAAAATTTAAGGGTTTTTTAAAAAATACCATAAATAATAAAAATTTTTTATCATCGAAATGGAAGACATTTTGTTGCTACGGGTGCCTACATATTTACCATGAGGAAATCCAAAATTTAAGTGTTTCTTAAAACATAATAATACTAGAAATAATGATTTTTTTTCACCGAAATGGAAGACATTTTGTTGCTACGGGTGCCTATATATTTCCTACTAGAAAATTTAAAATTTAAGTGTTTCTAAAAAAATAATAATATTAGAAATAATGAATTTTTTTACCGAAATGGAAAACATTTTGTTGCTTTGGCTGCTTACATATTTCCCACAAGAAAATCCAAAATTTAAGTGTTTTTTAAACAATATCATAAATAATGAAATTTTTTTATCATCCAAATGGAAGACATCTTGTTGCTATGGATGCCTATATATTTCCCACGAGGAAATCCAAAATTTAAGTGTTCCTTAAAACATAAGAATTTGTCGTACTGCGTGAAATCACCTTATTGAAAACAAGAAAAAATTTTAAGAAAAAGATTTAACAAAATTAGGAAAGAGAATTAGGCAGCATAAATGATATACTAGAAATTCTTTTTTGCGCTTTCTAGATTAGAGTTGTTATTGTGTTTTATTTTCCCCAAAGTGGAAGACATTTTGTTGATACGGGTGACTACATATTTCCCAGGAGGAATTAAGAAATTTAACTGTTTCTTAAAAGAATAATACTAGAAATAATGATTTTTTTCATCGAAATAGAAGACATTTTGTTGCTACGGGTGCCTACATATTTCACGAGAGGAATTTCCCAATTTAAGTATTTAAAGACACAATAATAGAAATAATACAAGAAAATTTTCACCAAAATTAGAAAGCATTTTCTTGGCAAGTGTACCTACATATTTCCCACAAGGAATTCCAAAATTAAAGCGTTTCTTAATAATAATAATAATAATAATAATAATAACACAAAAATAATTAAAATGGTATTTTGCAGCTGTATGATATCGACTGGCGACAAGGAAAAATCAAATATAGAAATATTGAAAACAAGAAAAAAAAATTAAGAAAAATTTAACAAAATTAGGAAAGGGAATTAGGCAGCATAAATAATATATTAGATATTCTTCTTTTTTTCGCTTTCTAGATTAAAGTCGTTATTATGCTTTATTTTCACCAAAATGGAAGACGTTTTGTTGGTACGGGTGCCTACATATTTCATACCAGGAATTTCCCAATTTAAGTATTTAAAGAGACAATAAAAGAAATAATAGTAAAAAATTTTCACCAAAATTAGAAAGCATTTTGTTGGTAAGTGTACCTACATATTTTATTATATAGTACCACAAGGAATTCCAAAATAAAAGCGTTTCTTAATAATAATAATAATAATAATAACAATAATAACACTAAAATAATTATAATGTTCTTTTATAGATTTTTGATATCGACTGTCGACGAGGAAATATCAAATACTAGAAATATATTGAAAACAAGAAAAAAAATTAAGAAAAAGAAACGAACAAAATTAGGAAAGAGAATTGGCAGCATAAATAATATTTAGATATTTTTCTTTTATGCGCTCTCTAGATTTGAGTCGATATTGTGTTTTATTTTCACCAAAGTGGCAGACATTTTGATGATACGGGTGCCTACATATTATCCAGGAGGAATTCCAAAATTTAACTGTTTCTTAAAAAATAATAAAAAAGAATGATAGATAGATAGACAAATAGATAGGAAAAGAGAAATTAAGTGAATTTCTAATGACGTTTTCTTGTAAACTACTAAAGATACATATTATATAACGTGCATGTTCAAGGTATGTGTAGGTTGGATTGTCTCTAGCCCAATAAGATTTACACACGTAATTTTCTACCCAGCCAATGATGTCTTCAGCCGGGTGTGTAATTGTTATGAGGTGATTTAGACCCATATAAAAATCTTTTATTATAATTAAAATATTTAACGTATGGGAGACGTGATCGTACTTCTGTGCCTAAAATGAGAACCTTGTATCACACACATGATGATTCTGTCTGGCCAAAAGTGAAAAGCTCGTGTTAGACACGTGATGATTCTTTCTGGCCAAAAAGTGAAAAGCTGGTTTCAGACATGTTATTGTTTTTAGGCGATAAAGTTTTTGTTTTTGTGTTATTGTTTGTTACAGTTGTAATATAAGAGTTGCTCGTTTATTCTTAGGCATAATTGCAATAGAGTATTATATTATATGCAATAAATAATTAATTGTTGGTTCTTAAAAAAATTCTTTAAAAAATCTAAAAATTTAACCTAATGGCAAAAAGGAAAATTGATACTAATAACGGTGCTGGAAAGTGTCCTCATTACACCTTAGAAACTGAAACATACACCGATTTGGATACATCTGAAGATAGCATTATAGTTTGTCCTGTAAAAAAAGGTGTGCAAAATTTAGTTAGTGATAAAACTGCTTCTGGGCACGAAGCATGAGAAAAGCCTTCATCGAAAGGGGCACACACAATCGTCGCTCGATTCATAAGGCAAGAGGTTAAACCACTTAATTAAAAGTTTCGTATCCAAAAGTAACCCCATAATACGTAAACACGTCCTCGGCTTGGCAGAAAATTACGTGCGAATCACTTAGACGGCTAGAGTAGAGTTTTTTAAAGTGTGTTTTGCAGAAAAGGTGATTTTTACGATGACTTTCCAGGGGTTCCTTGAGAAAATTTTTAAACACCATCGACTCTTTCATTTATTCTGTACCGGTGTTTGTGGGTTTGAATCTCACTGTGGTATGGATGTCCGTAGCCGTTCGGAAACCGGTTTAAGCAGTAAGTCCCGGTCTCATTATTCCCCGTGTTGCAAAAAAGTAGACCGTAACACTCCAAACCAAACCAAACTAATCCTGTAATTTAATCTAAGGATCAATACTTTTCAAATGAGCAACACGATAATTTAAAGAAACAAGCATGAATCAAAAATCCATTTGTTATAAACATAAAACTTTTCTTGGAAAGAGTATGAAAAACTTATTGAACCAAAACCGGTCTGTTCAGTATCATGACTTTATAGAGCCAGTGTCAGAATTCTGGTGTTGTTTGAAAAGAGAATATCCATCGTAATCCGAAAAGGCTCAGTGGTGTTAACATTTGCAACGATCTATATTTGTAAAACTTTTTAGTATATGCCTTGTTGAAAACCAAATACCGTTAGATGCCGAGCACGATATAAGAATAAAACTTTCTTCAGTGCAGTCAAACTTTAAAGAAATTTATGACAGTTAGAAATAAAGCCATTTATCCTAGTGATGCTGTTTTAACGAAATATCATTTTATAAGAAAAATTCTTGCTATCATGTCAGCTTTTGTTTGTAGTTTCTACATTTTTATACTGTTTTAAATTGCTTAATTTTTATGTTTATGGTTAAAAACATCTTTTAGGGGTTTCATTCTATATATGTGTAAGAAACGAGTTCCGTAGGCTTGGTTTGGTTTAGAGCGTTAAGGTCTACTTTTTGCAACACGAGGGCTAATGAGGCCGGGACCTATTGCTTAAAGCCGTGTACTACCTGTAACCAGCCACCCACCTGAAGTCGGGTGTGGGGTGTTGAACTGCTGGTTCGGTCTGACCGTCCGGCAACGATGTGTTACCCAGGGCCAAGTGAGCATTAAGTCAAGCAAGCAAGCCCATAAAATTTAAAATAACGACAAAAAATATATATATAAATAAATAAAAAAAGGTAGAAAATCTAGACTAATTAGAACAACTAATGCAGTTTACGAAAGTGCGGGGGATACTCCGCAGAGTCCTGCCCAGGTTAAAAATGCGGTTGACCCGGTGTACTACATGAAACTTTCTGACATGAGAGCAGGTGTTTGCGAGGAAAGCAATATCTGCACAGGGCAGTTGTGATGGCCATTTGTGAAGGGGTACTTTGACCCTTGAGGTGTGGTTTTAGGTTAAATTCATGGCCGCACGATGGCGACTTGATGAGCCAGTCAACCAGGCTTCTGGCCTTCCTTATCAGTACCGGGTTTTTGATTAGGCTCTCTGCCCAGAGTTCCTTGGATCTGTCAGAGGTTTCTTAAGATGCAAGTCATGTATCAGAGGGTAGTCGTGCAGATAGTGATTACTGCTTAAAGAAGATTCCGAACGGCTACGAACATTCATGCCACAGTGGGATTCAAACCCACGAACTCCGGTTCCGAAGGCCATCACCATAACCATTCGGCCATCGTTCACGAGGTCCGTGGGAATATAAAGTTTAAGAACTTCTGGACTAGGGAACGACGTTCAGATTTTGCAACATGAGAGTTAATTAGAGTAAATGCTTCTGTTTAAGCTTACACTGGATATTCAGCCGGGAAAATATGTTCGAAATTTCGATATTCCTATCTCAATCTGAAATGTAACTAAGGATAATAGTTGGGTGGATGATTGTCCATCAGTTTATAACTAGCCAAACTTTGACCGAATGGCTAGAGCGCTTCTCTTCGGTACCAGACTTCATGGGTTCAAATTCTCCTTCTGGTATAGATATTCACAATCGTTCAGAATCGCATTAAAGAGTATATCTCTGTTTCATTAGGCTTCATGTAGAAAAACAGTAGAGAAGAGTGCTGCAAACCAACTAATCAATTAACACTAGATTTACGGAAGTTGATCATATACCTATTTTTACTAAAGTGAGGCAATTTGACTCATACAAAAAAAAAATTGAAGTTTTTTGCAAAGAAAATAGTTCCAAATTAATATAATTGAAATGTTTATTATAAAAAAATCATGGAAAGCATTTTTTACTTATAAAATCTGTTTTTGAAACACATTTTCCGCAAACATTTCTATTACATTTAGCACAATGGTTTCTACATCTGTTTCTTTTTCATGATTGTTGAACTTGACAATTCTTCTGTGAGACAGTAACATGAATTTCTGTCATTGGAATGGAAATGTTCTCGTCTTCTTCTCTATATTTACTTCTTAGCTCTTCAGCCAATTGGAAAATAAAATCTTTTCGTGAAATATTTACTTGAGTCGACCAATAAATTTCATGTTATGCAATTAACTGTTAAACTATTCTATGAGTCAAATTGGCTCACAACCGTGAAAATAGGTATACCACATTTGATAATGCAAAATGAAAGGGTGTGCGGAAAGAGGAATGAAAGTTTATATATATTTTATTACTTAACTAAAAATCAACGTATGTTTTTGAAAAGTGATATAAAGTTTTATATATACATAGTGATCAAATTTTTAATGAATCAGATTGGCTCGGTCAGTAAATTAATTCCAGTTAATGTTCTGGCCTCCTAACTCACCGGATCTCAATCCGATAGAACACATTTGGGATGTCATGGGACGGCAGCTCAATGTTCAAAGACCACTAATTCTCAATATTTCGGATTTGCTTAACCGCTGCTTAAACATCTGGTAAATCTCTCTCCGGCCATTTACCAAGGATTTGTGGCATCCATGCCAAGGCGGGTTGAAGCTGTGTTACTCGCCAAAGGTGGGCCAACTCGTTATTGACAGGTGGTCATATTGCTTTGGCTTTTGAGTGTAGAAATATAGCTTTGAGACTTAAGTTGCTAGATAGACATATTGAATGTTAGGTACTATTTATTTCGTTAATAAATAGTACCTAAGATATATAAAAAATAATAAAATATATTTCCTCGTCTATAACATTAGTTTTCATTTCTTAATCCGAATGTTAATGAAACTTTTTGTTAGTTGTGTTGCAGCTTATAATAAATAATCATCTGTTTTTAATGCAGACCAACAAAATTTTTCACGGACCACTGGTGGTCCGTGGACCATCATCGGCAACTGCTGTTCTAAACTACTAGTTTAAGTATAACAATTCACAAAATCTTTGATTCTTTCCTAGACTTTCTTTGATTTTCATCTATTAACACTAGATTGCCCAATTAAAAAAACAATTATGAAATATAATGACCCAATTTCTTAGAATTTGGTGACTTTTCTATAACATATAAATGGGTTTATGAATAATTGTAGTTACTTCCGCCCTCCTTTATTATATAATATTAAAAATTAATTTTAAACAAATTTCTTTACATATTTGTTATTTTTTCACAATGCAGTCATTTTGACTGTTTTTGGGCAATATAGGTATACAAGAAATCTCGGGCAATCTAGTGTTAAGTGAGCAAGAGGAATAAAAGATTAACTGCTATATGTGCTATGACGAACTCCAATATTTGTGATTTGTCAAAGATCGTCACACTCTGCTGCTTAATTTGGAGATTTCCCCTCATAAGTCGAATTTCCCCCTATTCGTATCTTTGCCCATTAGAATTGCCACCAACGACATTTCTCCCAGTCGCGTATTTTGTAAGTGCCTTTAAAGAAACATATATCTCCCATGCATATTTTTCTAGTTAAAATTTTTGCTAAAGATATGAATATATCGCTGAATTCCTTTTCCAATCCTCCCCCATCAGATCACGAGAAAAAAAAATAAAAAAAAAATTCCTTCTTCTCCATACCTAGCAGAAACTGTGATTACTTCAGAGGCGTTGCACAGAATCTCATAATGATGTCGTAGTATAAATTTATTTGCATTTCTATTTCTTTCACGTAAATTTTTGCTTTATTCCGGTTTTCAATATTTTCTCTCCCGCTAAAGTTGTAACAACATGCTTTAAATCCGAGATTTTGGTCGGATTGGAAAATGCGGTCTGCTTTCGTATCGCGTAAATTTGCTTATTGTCGAAGATTTGTGCTCTAGGCTGTTGGGAGTGTTAAGTATTTGACCGTGTACTGTAGACCAGTGCTCCGCAATGTGATGAGGCGATTTAGATCTGTTACATAATTGATTCATTCATACATGAAGTAAAATGTTCGGGATCTAAATCTGACCTCATCACATCGTTGTAAACAGATAGAGAATCATAAATTTCTTTTCAACGGATATTGTTGTCTTGTACGGTGGTCTCGGGTGGGGTTCTGATTCCAGTCCCAGATTAGAATCCCATCTCCGTACTTGACATTAAATAAGAATGTACCTTTGTGGAGTATTTATGAGTCCCTAAGGGACAGTGCCCAATTAGAAGGGATAAGGTTTATCATGTTGGCGGTCTCAGGGCGAGGTTTGGTCAGACCAATGAAATCCTTACAACTATCCCGATTGGAAGACAAGAAGGAGGAGGGGACAAGGTTGAAATAATAATATATCAAAAATCTAAAAAGATGAGAGATCGGTTCGGAGGTCCCAGAGAAGAGGTTCCGAGGTCCCAAAAGAAGGTGTTCGAAAGTCGGGAGTCCAGTCGGGTCCGACGGAAATAGTTGTTCGATAGTCCAGAGGAGAAGGTGCTCGATAGTCCGGACTAGGAGAGTCCAGCCAAGTCCGACAGGAGGTGTTCCTGCCCCAAATAGTACGGCCGCACCCCAGAGACTCAGGAGGAAGCCCCTGACGAGACCAACGGATGATATAGATTCCCTGTCCTGATCAGCCATAGCTACCTTTCAACCAGAAGTGTTCCGGGCCCAGTATTTTAGACCCACAAAAGTATCTCCATTTTACATACATTTTGAAATCGATATTAGGTCCTCTATCTATTTACAAAATTTCTTAAATATATAAAATTTGTCAGAACGAAATTAGAAGAGTTTGAAAAAGTTTACTTATGAAAATTAGCATCATTGAATTAGCATGAGCATTATTTGTACATAGATGTATATATATGTTTATAAATTTATTTTTTAATATTAAGCTTGTCTCGGTTGCTGTCAATTTAGCTGTTAGTTTATTTTTATATTTATGTCTGTAGTTTCTCAGAACCTGTGGTTAAATTTAGTACAAAAATGCTTAACACAACGCAATTAAAAATAAATCACCACTATACATTTGATCACAGGTGGATACTCAAATATAAAGGAGGACTACACGACACGCAACCTTTTCCTCCCTATGACGCAACAAAATTCTTTCTAGAATTCCGCGGCACACCAAAAGCTAAAGTATATAGTTATTAATTAACTAGCATATAGCCCTTCATATGACGGGTTTAATAAATATTTAAATTTTTCAGAATTGTAAAGTACCCTTTGAGGCAGGTAAAAAAAGGGTTTTTTTTTTTTTTTTTTTTGGCTGAGAATTACTTTTCAACAAAAATAATCGATTAAAATTATCACATATGTACTTAATCTATTATTTAAGTCAAATAAAAAAGAAAATTATTTATGTAATATCTAAGTTTAGTGATAAAACGTATGGAAATATTGCAGAAAATATTTAAATAATTTAAAATAAGAAATGATTAAATGAGATGGTTAAAGGAATGACGTCATAAGGCTAGAAAAAAAATTGTTATTTTTACCTATTTATTATGTGATAAATTGATAAATTTAATCGCTTGCTCTTAAAATGGGGCTCGATATAATGGCATTAAACGCTCGAAAAGGGGACGGGGTGGATTTTGAACGTTTTAAAGAGGACAGTATTTTTCGCTGTGATACGAAGCTTATTCATACCAATTTACTTCAGAATCGGATCTATAGTTTAGGAAAAGATAAACTTTACTCGCTTAAGTCATCAAAACCTTAACTCATCAAAAATCCAATATGGATGCTCTATCCATTCCAGGTCCAACAGCTTCATAACTTCGAGGACAGATGGACAGATAACTTAGAGGCTATTATTACATTACGAGAAGAATGTTTAAGGATACACAACATGAAATGTTTATGTGGCCAGGGACATCCGTAAAGCAATACGTAAATTTAATAAAAAAAAATAATAAGAATTATAAAAAGTTGAAAAAATAGTAAAAATTTATTTTAAAAATAATAAAACGACTTTTAAAATAATAAAACAACTTTCGGAATAAGAATTTAAAAGAAAAGGCAGAAAATATTAAATTTATTAGACATTAAAAAAATTGCGTTGGTTATAGAACCGTCAACCCGAGAAGTACAACGATCAAACGGGCGGACATTCTACCAAACGTACAACGACTGCAGGTTATGAGCGAACTAATTAGAGTATATGAAGGTTCAAGTAGAAACAGTCCAGAAATTTAAATATTACTTTATGACTTTGCCATCCTATCAAGAATGAATTTTGTATGGAATAAGAGGAAGGATAAGGCTTGAAATAATAGCATTAAACGCTCGAAAAGGGGGATGGGGTGGATTTCGAACTCGCTTTCAATTTTGCTAACCCTAACTCATGAAAAATCCAATATGGATGCTGTATCCATTCCAGGTACAACCGCTTCAGAAATTCGCGGACAGACATTTTAGGCTATTATTATATAGGGGATACACAACTTTTACAATAAATGTTTGTTTTTTATTTGAAAAGCATACATACATAAAACTATTGATCCATAAAAGAAAAGTCATTTTCTGAGCCTTGGTGTTTACGCAACACACTAAGCAGTTTTCAACTGTTATAGCAGGGGACCAATGAATAATTATTTAGTTATAATAATTATTCTAAAGTATATTTAGAAAAATTGTATGATGAAAGCAAGTTTTTAAATTTTGTGTGGTTTATTTTGCTTTTTAATACCATTTCCTTTAGTTAATAATGGACATTAAAGTTCTGAAAAAATTTATTTGTTTTTTAGAAAATAAGGGTTAAAAATAAAAACTGAACAATTTTGATTGGTTGATTTTATAAAACTAGAAAAAATCTTTATAAAGCTATTATTTTTAATTAAAACTAGTTGAAACCTACATGGTCTATTTTTAAACTATAATTAAAAACTGTTTTGTATGTTATTGAGTTCCAAGTCTTAAAGGAAGGGCTTTAAAAACCATTTGCTGACACACACCAAGTGAAATATATAAAAACGTTGAAAAATATACATTATTATGAAAAAAAATTGTCATTGCGTATTAAATACATGATACAAAAATTGTAAAATATCAAATAAAATGTATTTGATCGCAGCACACGTGTATCTGGCTCATGACACACCAGTGTGCCGCGGCACACCGGTTGCGGAGCACCGCTGTAGGCCACTTAATAATATCCATTCTGTTACCATTAAAACAAGAGATGTTAATAAAATTGATTTTGATCGGGTTAGAGGATAAATTGTTTTCGTTCTCAGTAAAATTGTGAAGCTTTCAAAAATTTCTTTACGAGGCTAAAGGGATAACTAAATCTTTGACCGTAGATTTGTGGGCAGTTAAAAAATATCCGTCGTGTTTTCAATAACAAGACCTTGTATCTAATAAAAGCAGGTATAAAAAGATATTAATAAGTGGGCCACAAATCTACGGTCAAAGATTCAACAGTTCTAATAGCCTGAAACAAAAATTTTGACAGATCTTTCAAATTGATTTCTGTGTCGTTAGGCAATAATTTTTCTATCATATCGTGTTAATTTGTGGAATTGTCAAAAATTTTCATCCGAGGTTATTAAGATCACTAAATACTTTACTGTGAATTCGTGGAATAAATTAAAATCGATTTCGGTGTGGTTAGACGATAGTTTGCTTTTGAATTTGTGTTAATATTCGTGCAGTGTATGCATTATATGCAAAAATTTCAATGTCTATTTCTATGTATAACATTGTACCAATTTTGTAAAAAATAAAAACTTTAAAAAGTTAAAGATGAACGCCTAAATATGCCAGTTTATCAAAGTTTGCCAAAAAGTACCAAAAGTTTACCAATATTCTAAAATGTGCACTAAACAACTGCCAGTCTAATCTTGGCAAAAATGTGAAGGAAAGCTACCTAAAAACAATGTCATAGCCATTTTTAAAAGTGGTCCAGTTATCCAAATTTTCATTAACCTGATCAACATAGGTCAGGATATCTATTGTAATTCGCGATCTATTGTAGAGGAAAATGGCATCGGCGATCTATTGTAGTGGTAAAGACGAAACTCAATTCCAAACAAAGTGTTTTGTTTCTTTGTTTACCTTTTCAACAAATATGAATGATCAAGTTTCCAATCGTGTTCGTGTTTCCAAGAACTCAATCTAATTTGAAGCGACAAGGAGGCCTAGACACAAAAGAGGTTTAACTGAAGGTAAAAGTTTTTTGGAAATTTTTTTTAATATTCGTGCAGTGTATGTATTATGTGCAAAAATTTCAATGTATATTTCTATGTATAATATTGTAGTAATTTTGTAAAAATAGAAACTAATGAACTTCTAAATATGCCAGTTTATCAAAGTTTACCAAAAGTACCAAATGTTTACCTAATAAGCTAAAATGTGCACTAATACAACTGCCAGTCCCACTTTGGCAAAAGTGTTAAGGAAAGCCACCTAAAAACAATGTCATAGCCATTTTTAAAAGTGGTCCAGTTATCCAAATTTTCATTAACCTGATCAACCTAGGTCAGGATATCTATTGTAACTGGCAATCTATTGTAGAAAAAAATAGCATCGGCGATCTATTGTAGATAAAAGTAGTATCGGCGATCTATTGTAAAGACGAAGCACAATTCCATACAAAGTGTTTTGTTTTTGTGTTCACCTTTTCAACAAATGGGAGTGATCAACTTTCCAATCGTATTCGTGTTACCAAGAACTCAATCTAATTTGAAGCCACAATGAGGCATAGACACAAAAGAGGTTTAACTGAAGGTAAAAGTCTTTTGGAAAATTTTTTAATATGCGTGCAGTGTATGCATTATATGCAAAAATTTCAGTGTATATTTCTATGTATAATATTGTACTAATTTTGTAAAAATAAAAACTTTAAAAAGGGGCAGTTTATGAAAGTTTACCAAAAAGTACCAAAAGTTTACCAAATATACTAAATTGTGCACTAATAGAATTGTCAGTCTATACTTGGCAAAAGTGTGAAGGAAAGCTACCTAAAAACAATGCCATAACCATTTATAAAAGTGGTCCAATTATCCGAATTTTCATTAACCTGATCGACCTAGGTCAGGATATCTATTGTAATTGGCGATCTATTGAAGAGGATGGCGATCTATTGTAGAGAAAAGAAGTATAGGCGATCTATTGTAGGGGTAAAGACGAAACTCAGTTCCAAACAAAGTGTTTTGTTTCTTTGTTTGCCTTTTCAACAAATATGAGTGATTAACTTTCCAATCGTGTTCGTGTTACCAAGAACTCAATATAATTTAGAGCCACAAGGAGGCCTTGACACACAAGAGGTTTTACTGAAGGTAAAAGTTTTTTGGAAAATTTTTTTAATATACGTGCAGTGTATGCATTATATGCAAAAATTTCAATGTATATTTCTATGTATAATATTGTACTATTTTGTAAAAACAGAAACTTTAAAACGTTTAAAATGAACGTCTAAATGTGTCAATTTATCAAAGTTTACCAATAAGTACCAAAAGTTTACTAAATATGCACTAATACAACTGCCAGTCTCAGCTTGGCAAAAGTGTGAAGGAAAGCTATCTAAAAACAATGCCATAGCCATTTTTAAAAGTGGTCGAATTATCCGAATTTTCAATAACCTTATCGACTTAGGTCCGGATATCTGTTGTAATTGGCGATCTATTGTAGAGGAAAATAGTATCGGCGATCTATTGTAGAAAAAAGTAGTGTCCGTGATCTATTGTAGTGGTAAAGACGAAACTCAATTCCAAACAAAGTGTTTTGTTTCTTTGTTTACATTTTCAACAAATATGAGTGATCAACTTTCCAATTGTGTTCGTGTTACCAAGAACTCAATCTAATTTGAAGTCACAAGGAGGCCTAAATACATAAGAGCGACTATTTTTGCATTAATGACATTATATCTCATATGAGAGCTGCGGTATCTCAATCGGCAAAGGCAGCGATTTCTTGATTGAAAGGTTGGGGTTTGGGAGTCGAGGCGGCGTAAGATCAGCCGAGTTCGTTAAGGTTGGTTAGCTTTGAAACGCCACGGTCTACTTTTTTGCACACAAGGGCTAATGAGACCGGGACCTACTGCTTAAAACCGATTCCGAACGGCTACGAACATCCATGCCATAGTGGGATTCCAACCCACGAACTCCGGTGCGACGATGGATAAGGTTGACTGAGGCACGTAAAATACGTTCGTGGTCACAATGTCCTCCAAGTTCTCAAATGATACCTCTGGGGTGTAAAGACAAACCTTCTGCTTATCTGCTTCAGGTCTTATCTTAACCTTCAGGTCTTATCTGCTTGGTTCCTGCTGCTAAATTACGAGGACACAGTGGGGGCAATGTTACGCTCATCCGTAGTATACCGTAAGCTACACGTGCTCCTTGGGTGGTGTTGAATTAGAAACAGCTTCAAAGCCATGTTTGGCATAAGTATATGTCTATGTTGCTAGCTGCATTATAAAAGGTAGCAGAAAATTAAATGAAAATATTATTTCCATAAAACCCACAGTCAATTTTAAAAAGTCAACAATAGCAAATACATTAATGCTATAAACTTGCTATTTGTATCCTGATTTCAATTTTTAAGAGGACGCGTCAGCATGTTGGACAGTTGATACGAAAACAAGATTATTTACCCTGTTTTTTACATAGAGTTTGGTTTGTACCGCTCAATTTTAAGTCTCACTTTTAGGAAAATATTTTAAAATATTTTACCCCCAATGTCGCTAGATATTGGCGGAAAAACAAATTCTGATTGTTTTCTTCCAGATTTATGAATTTTTTCTTTTACATTTTTTAATCTTTTAAAGGTTACAAAAGAAGTTTAACTGAATGTAAAAGTTTGTTGGAAAATTTTTTAAACGTTTTTAGCCACGAAAAATGCTTTTAGAATTTTTATTTTAAATAAAAACTTTTGGATGCAGTTAATGAAAAAAAAATAACATTTTAGAAGAATATATGAAGAAAAAAACCTATTCCATGTTTCAAATATTCCTTTTTGAATAAAAGATTTTTGTAAAGAACGTTTTAATAAATTACGTCGTTTTTAAAATTGAATGACAGAGTGAAATAATATTGTATCACACAGTTACGTATCTAATTATTCACTTTAAATTTTTTATTTAGATAAAAAACATATCCCATTTCTTACACGAATACCACGCCGTTCTGCATTTGATGGTATGTTTTCGGAGCACCTAGCACGGTTGTGCATATCTCCAGTAATAAAGATGGATAGTTGTAAAAGGGAGTGGTTTATCATGAGCAAAGCCGAATTATGGCCGAATGCTTAGGACATTGACCTTCGGAACCAGAGTTCGTGGGTTCGAGACTTACGGTGGCATGGGTGTTCGTAGACGTTCGGAATCGGCTTTAAGCAGTAGGTCCCAATCTCATTAGCCCTCGTGTTGCAAAAAAGTAGACCGTAGTGCTCCAACCAACCAACCATAATGAGTAAAACAATGTTAAATATGCCAGTTACGTTAAAAATAATAAGTAGATGATAAATGGTAAATGAAATAAATAATTAAAGATGACTAATAAAAAAGGTTGAAAAACTAATATAATAATATTGGCTAAATATGAGTAAAAATGCGATTAAATAAGTTTAAAACTGAGTAAATGCCATTAAATATAAGTAAATATGAGTTAAATAAAAACATAAAAACATCGAAAAACCCAATGTTTTTCTGTTTTTTTTTCTATTATTTAACACGAATACCAAATAATTCCTCATGGTGTTCACCGGTGACTGATATATAGTTATTTCAACAGTGCCAAGGAGATCATAAATCACAGATCAGGCTGATCTTTGAGCTATCGTTTAGCGCGGGCCGAACGATGGCCGAATGGTTAGGGCACTGACCTTCGGAACCGGAGTTCGTGGGTTCGAGTCCCACTGAGGCATGGATGTTCGTAGCCGTTCGGAATCGGCTTTAAGCAGTAGGTCCCGGTCTCATTAGCCCTCGTGTCGCAAAAAGTAGACCGTAGTGCTCCAAACCAACCAATAGTTTAGCGCGGCAGGTTACATTCTATGTATCTTATTATATAACACATAAAATGGTATATACTTTAGAAGAAAACTTGTAAACTTGAGTTATTTCATCGTTGACAGCCGATGTGTTATGGTACTCTCAAGTACAAGAAAGGAAAGGAATGCTGACAGAAACGAGAAATATTTACCTTTGCTAATCTGGTTTTATATATACAGTTTACATGTTAGTTAATCTTATAACATTCTTTCATGTTCTTCTCTTTGAAACTATTTGTGATCGGTTTAAAGTAATAAGTGCCATCCCGATTAGAGTAGCAAATGCTCAGCTGTAGGAATAGCTCTTAAATGAATAAAAGTCATAGCTTTAACTTATGGGTTCAACTAAGTTTACTGCCTTTTAAATCTAGTACTAGAAAAAAAATGCCTTTTCATCCCTTCAATGGGTAGAGAAATTGAGGACCAAGCGACGAAGAAAAATCAAATGCGAGAAATATATTGAAAACAAGAAAAAAATTTAAGAAAAAGATTTAATAAAATTAGGAAAGAGAATTAGGCAGCATAAATGATATACTAGGAATTCTTCTTTCTTTCGCTTTCTAGATTAGAGTCGTTATTGTATTTCATTTTCACCAAAGTGGAAGACATTTTGTTGCTACGGGTGCTTACATATTTCCCACGAGGAATTACAAAATTTAACTGTTTCTTAAAAAAATATTACTAGAAATAATGATTTTTTTCCATCGAAATAGAAGACATTTTGTTGCTAGGAATGATGACATATTTCACACGAGGAATTTCCAATTTAAGTATTTAAAGAGAAAATAATAGAAAGAATAGTAAAGAATTTTCACCAAAATCAGAAAGCATTTTGTTGGTAAGAGTACCTACATATTTCCCACAAGGAATTCCAAATTTAAAGCGTTTCTTAATAATAATAATAATAATAATAATAATAATAATAATAATAATTAAAATAGTTTTTTTGCAGCTCTTTGATATCGACTGGAGACGAGGAAAAATCAAATATAGAAATATTGAAAACAAGAAAAAAATTTAAGAAAAAGATGTAACAAAATTAGGAAAGAGAATTAGGCAGCATAAATGATATACTAGGAATTCTTCTTTCTTTCGCTTTCTAGATTAGAGTCGTTATTGTATTTCATTTTCACCAAAGTGGAAGACATTTTGTTGCTACGGGTGCTTACATATTTCCCACGAGGAATTACAAAATTTAACTGTTTCTTAAAAAAATATTACTAGAAATAATGATTTTTTTCCATCGAAATAGAAGACATTTTGTTGCTAGGAATGATGACATATTTCACACGAGGAATTTCCAATTTAAGTATTTAAAGAGAAAATAATAGAAAGAATAGTAAAGAATTTTCACCAAAATTAGAAATCATTTTGTTGGTAAGAGTACCTACATATTTCCCACAAGGAATTCCAAATTTAAAGCGTTTCTTAATAATAATAATAATAATAATAATAATAATAATAATAATAATAATAATTAAAATAGTTTTTTTGCAGCTCTTTGATATCGACTGGAGACGAGGAAAAATCAAATATAGAAATATTGAAAACAAGAAAAAAAAATTAAGAAAAAGATGTAACAAAATTAGGAAAGAGAATTAGGCAGCATAAATGATATACTAGGAATTCTTCTTTCTTTCGCTTTCTAGATTAGAGTCGTTATTGTATTTCATTTTCACCAAAGTGGAAGACATTTTGTTGCTACGGGTGCTTACATATTCCCCGAGGAATTACAAAATTTAACTGTTTCTTAAAAAAATATTACTAGAAATAATGATTTTTTTCCATCGAAATAGAAGACATTTTGTTGCTAGGAATGATGACATATTTCACACGAGGAATTTCCAATTTAAGTATTTAAAGAGAAATTAATAGAAAGAATAGTAAAAAATTTTCACCAAAATCAGAAAGCATTTTATTGGTAAGAGTACCTACATATTTCCCACAAGGAATTCCAAATTTAAAGCATTTCTTAATAATAATAATAATAATAATAATAATTAAAATAGTTTTTTTGCATCTCTTTGATATCGACTGGAGACGAGGAAAAATCAAATATAGAAATATTGAAAACAAGAAAAAAAAATTAAGAAAAAGATGTAGCAAAATTAGGAAAGATAATTAGGCAGCATAAATGATATACTAGGAATTCTTCTTTTTTGCTTCTTCTAGATTAGAGTCGTTATTGTGTTTCATTTTCACCAAAATGGAAGACATTTTGTTGGTACGGGTGCCTACATATTTCCTGCCTTTTAAATCTAGTACTAGAAAAAAAAATGCCTTTTCATCCCTTCAGTGGGTAGAGAAATTGAGGACTAAGCATGCTTGGGAACTAAACACTGGGGATTCCGCGTAAGACTGACCACCTAACCGGAACTTTGCACCATAGGACCTTTGGTCAGGCAATGGGAGATTGGCACCGTAAGCCTTGGCCCCTAGGGACTGTTGCGCATTAAAAAAATGTGCTTTAGAGATACGTAAGAGTAAGAGGTTTAAGATTATTAGACGAATGAATTAATTGCAAAGCATTAGTTAATAAAGTCGATAAGACTGTAAATTTATTGGTTTAGGTTGAAATCTAAAAATATTACCTGTCAGTCACACTACTTTTCTTATAGTGTAGTAATATAAAATTTCCCATTAACAGGCCATAATTTTACCTGCGTTTCTTGGAACGGAAGGATATTTATTATTAGTTTTCCTATCTCAACTATATTAAGATTATTTTTTATGTAGTATTATATCTTAGTTCGCTATGTTATGTAGTACTATATCTTTGTCTTGCGATTTCCACACTTTTTCTATAAAGTTATCAAATGTACTTAAAAGCTGTTATCAGAATCAGGACCACATTTTGGCTGGTGAAGGGTGACATTCTTTACTTATCTATTGTATAAAGTTAAAACATTGTGTTACGAATTTGTTTAGTGAACCGTAAATTTAACATGGGACTCTATGGGTATCTCGCCAAATTGGCGAGATACCGGTTCGTTGGCGACAGTTTTGGCAACTTATTTTTGTGGCCTAGTGTCGCCAAATGTTGCCAAGTGTGGCGATACGGGACAACTTCAGGTTCCGGTTTCTGGAATATTCCAGCAGTTTCTTCGGACCTATATAAGGCAGGCTGAGTCCCAAAAGAGAGAGAGTCGTTAAGTGGATTTCTCGGTTTACTAAGTAAGCACGGTGTATTGTATTTTCCAACTGATTGCTAATAAATGATTGTTTTCATGCTGTAGTCTTTATGGTTTGGTTTGGTTTGGTTTGGAGTGCTACGGTCTACTTTTTGCAACACGAGGGCTAATGAGACCGGGACCTACAGCTTAAAGCCGATTCCGAACGGCTACGAACAACCATGCCACTGTGGGATTCGAACCCACGAACTCCGGTACCGAAGGCCAGAACCCTAACCAATCGGCCATCGTTCGTCCTGTAGTCTTTAAAGTCCATTCAATCCAGCTTTTGAAGTTCGTAACAATTGTTTTACAAACAGTTTTTCTGGGCTGAGGCATAATCTCTCCAACCTCAAATCTGGACCTAATCATAAAGAGTCTTATTGTAAGTAGAATTTTATCATGTTTTGTGACAAGGTAAACTAACAGCGAAGAGAAATGTCGAATAGGTATTTACATGTGGAACAATACATGTAACACCTGTCTAACCTTTTTAGTAAGCAATATATTTTATTTAGTTGTTGGTTTTCCTCATTAAAAGTAATACAATACTATATATACAGTAGAACCTCGGTTTAATGACCCTTGTGGGACCAACATCTTATGGTCGTTGTAACGAAATGTCGTTGTACCGAATTGAAAAAATAATAAAAAGAAATTGAACAAAGAAATGACGCAGCAGTACACACAGTTCTATTTATTTGTATTTCCATTACTGAATTTTTTAAAAAAAGTCTTTGATTGACGGCTGTTACAAGTTCATTTAGGAATATTTTATTATCACTAATTCCATATCCGTTAGATGTTCAAGGAAATCTTCAGAATTAAATTGCTCTTAAAAATATTGATGCAAGGCATTGATTGCATTGAAGGCTTCTTTTTCATTCAGTTTTTCAATAGCTTGGACGATTTCTTCTCCACCGTCGGAATCGCAGATTTTTTCATTTCCGGTAATACGGACAATAAAATAGTCCTCATTTAAATTTTCTTCGCATCACTGTAAAGTTTCGTCTATCGCAACAAACTCATCAAAAGATAATTGAAGATCAGGAAATTTGAGGGGGCTGAGTACTCCTCTCTTTGTGTTTGCTTTAAGCGAACACAAAGAGAAGATTACATGTTTCTTGAAGTTGCACCACAGTACAATAATTTTGAAATAGCCCACTTGCTCATGAGTTCTGCGGACTAAAATTGGCGGTTGCTCTAAAGAAAAATAATACGCTTGTGGTTATTGTAATGATTCAAAATTAACATTATTCCTATGGTAAAATAATTGGGACTTTTTAAGATGGTCGTTCTAACGAAGGAGTCATTGTATCATGGGGTCGTTAAAAAGAGGTTCTACTGTATTTTCAAGTTTATTTATAAAGTATAACATTAGTAGAAAGGTTAAACTAATAACTGTTGTTTTTAGACAAGTGAAACAATAAAATGAGATATTTTAGCAAGACATTTTCATAGACACTTGTTTGGAGGCCGAACTACAGTTTTATTGTGGTAGACTCCTTGGTAGAGAGAACTGGTCTTTGATACTCGAGGGCAGAAAGAATCTCCTCGAGTATCAAAGAACAGTTCTTCATTAGAAAGGATATACACATTTAAGATAACTAAGAAATCTAAGCTATTGCACTTTGAGTTTTAAATAAAAAGCTTTAATACCTATTTTCGAATTGATAAAATAAAATTGACATTTTGGCGTGTAAAGGTCAAAAGTTGCAGTGCCTAGGGCAATTGATTTGATCTTAAAGCATAGTTTTTTGTAACCAATTTAACTCTGGAGTTTTATCATAATGTTTGCCGAACGATGGCTGATTGGTTAAGAGGCTGGCCTTCGGTACCGGAGTTCGTGGGTTCGAATCCCACAGTAAAATGGATATTCCTAACCGTTCGGAAGCGGCTTTAAGCTGTAGTTCCCGGTCTCATTAGCCCTCGTGTTGCAAAAAGGTATACCGTTGCATTCCAAACCAAACCATAATGTGTCAGTTACAAGTAGAATGAATGTATCGGTTAATGATAATATTTAAACTAATCGTTCCTTGGCATTTTAATTTATACCTAAATTACTATAAATTAGGATGGTTAAAAAAAAGTGCTATTTCTGATTGAGTTATTAGTATAACTGATCCCAGAGAATTTTCAACTTTAAATTTCTAATGCATTGTAGATATGGATACAGCCCCAGTCGGCAACTCTAAATTCTGCGAAACGGCGGTCCATTTTTTTTTTATATTTTTATTTTAAAAATTTCCCTTCCTTGCGCACATTTTAAGGGGGAAACTCTTTGGAAAGAGGAGGAAGAGGAGAAGGAGGCGTTCGCTCCATCATATTTTGCAGGGAAATAACGTAATAATCAAAACAGCAACTTTGAGCTGTCGGCACTTTTCCCGACTCTGTAGCAAATGCGACGTCGCACATAGTCATTAGAGTCGCTTATCATGACAAGGGCACTCGCAGAGGGCGCGAAGAGGAAGAGAATAAATAAGAAAATAGTCTTTTATGGCAGGGATTATGCCTATTATGTAAGTGAGTGAGTAGTTACGCCCTTGGAGAGGTTGACACTTTCTCCAGTAGCAGTTTTTTTCTCTAGTCAAATTTCGATGTATTTTAACTTTCTTTTGGACGCGTGGATAAAATATTGAGAGGAAAGGCAAATAGTTGTAGTAAATGAAAGTGTTTTGTCGCTTTTTATTTTTAAAGTACTTATCAATACGAAGGTGTAAAATATATCCCTTCAGCGTTATGGTATTTATGTTTTTAATATTTTTTGAGATATGTGTTGGCATATCACTTCATATTAAGAGGGTTAAATATTCTTTTGTTAAATTACTATCATGGAAAGCCAATCTTAATACAATTAAGGATACAAGGTGTGTACATATATTTAAGGCAAATAATAGGACATTATCACTTCATATATATTTTGGATAAGAGATAATTGATACTCATATATGGTTGATTTATAATCAGCCTCTTGAAATTTAGATGTTAAGAAAGAGTTCTTAATTAGAAGCATAAAGATTTATTATTGTTGGTAAAGCAGCTGCGTAGGTTACAACCATGGCGGACATCGGCAACCATACATATGTTGCCAATATTCGTTTTCACAAGTTAACATAAACTAAACGATTACAATTCTTTCATCGATATACAAAGTGAACCTTACACTTACTACTTTATGGAATCTGCGGTTTCGAATCTATATATTGGCTTGGATGTTCGTAGAGGTTCGATTTCGTTTTAAACAATAGGCCATGGTCTAGCCCAGGGGTGCCCAACCCAAATCGGTTGGTGGGCCAAAAAACAATTTACTTAACTGAGGTGGGTCGCACATATAACAATAAAATAACAAATTATTCAAAATATTGCATTATCGTTCAATATTCAAAATATGCCTTTTTACAGTGCCAGCTGCGACTGTACATAAAAGTTGTTATACATATATCATAACTACAACGACAATAAACATTAACTATACTGTATTTATAATCACTTCCAACACCTTACCTTCCATCCCTAATCATGAGAGTTAAAATATTAGTATTATATTTATACTATAAATATATATTTTAGTTTATGCACAAGCACTAACACATGTATTATTTTAAAAGTAATGTGAGATTTGTTTTTGTATTTTACTAGAGATTTTGTTAATATCAACGGATAATGTATTCGACGCGCATCGTAGCTGATTGGTCATGTTTTTATCAAGCAACCTGCTGCGACACTTTGTTTTTGCCAGGTTTTATTTGGAAAAAAATTATTCACAGCGATAAGTAGTTCCAAATGTTGACATAATACACATTGCCAATCGTCTTAAATTTGGAAATTTATCTTCAGCGAAATAATTTCGATAATACTCAATCTTATTCCCTTCGTAGAGGCATTTTAGCTCGATATTTGATTGCAATTCTGGGTATAAATAATGACCGATTGGCAGAATATTCTAGAAAACTCAAATCTCAACTTAACCTGTCCAACCCTACTCAAAGAGCAGGTTTAAGTTGGTTACTATCAAGCATTAACGTACTTAATATGTGATATTTATTATTGCAAACATTAACAACTAAAATTCTATGTTTCAACTATATATAGTAAAAATGACTAAAACTATATAGACAGTTGAAAACTTCAATTGGGCCGCTAAAAGGTTTTAAATGGGCCGCATGCAGTCTTGGGCCGTGAGTTGGGCATACCTGGTCTAGCCCTAGTGTTGTACAAAATTGAATGCAACACTACAAAGCAAAACAGACTTTATGTGTCGGATCATAGCTTAACAAGGAAGGCCTTTTCTTTTCTAGAGCGTGGTTTGAATTTCTAGTGTTACTATGAATTTTTTGTAACAGGTTCAAATCGATTTAAATAAGTTATTCTCTATCTAGATTATCCCTATGTCACAAAAAATGTAAATATGTAAAAAGTTGATCGCACCACTTACAGAAAAAACAAAGTTTGCATAAAAATGCTAAACTCACAAAGTTCAGCATGTTAAAGAAAAATAATTAAATTGTAAAATTAAGTTCATTACTTTTCTTTTCCTTCTACCTAAATAACATTATTTAATAGATTTTACGAATCTATTCATACTGCTTGGACTACTTACGGATCTATTTATGCTACACTTCTGCTTTCCGTAGGTAATAACTTTCTAGATAAATGTAATGAAAAATGAAAATTATTAATTTAGTTGTTCAAAAGTTAGGGACATTTACTATCCAAACTTAACTTTCTATTTCACTCTCATTTTCGACAAACGTCTAAATTGCCTATACACTGTTTTTGGATATTTCTATAAATATTATATCTCCATTCAGGATGCTCAATGTAGTCCTCTGTTGAAAAATCCTGAAAAATCCTCTCTCTCCTGTATTAAAGTTTTATGCATATGAATTGAATAATAATATATTGAGATTATGGATAAATTATTAATTTTTTTGGTCTAAAGTTAGAAACATTTACAGTCAAAAATTAGCTTTCTATTTGAGTCTCATTCTTGTATATTTGACAAACTTCTAAATTGCCTAGACACTGTTTTTGGATATTTCTATAAATGTTATATATCCATTCAGGATGCTCAATGTGTTCCTTTGTTAAAAAATCCTGAAAAATCCTCTCTCTTCCCTGATAAAGTTTTATGCATATGAATTGAATAACAATGTATTGATATCATTGATAAATTATTAATTTATTTGTTAAAACATTAGGAAGATTTACACGCCAAAAATAACTTTCGATTTGACTCTTATTCTTGTATTCTCGACAAACGTCTAAGTTGCTTGACACTCTTTCTGGATATCTCTATAAATGCTATATCTCCATTCAGGATGCTCAACGTATTCCTCTGTTGAAAAATCCTGAAAAATCCTCTCTCTTCCCTGATAAAGTTTTAGCGTATGAATTAAATAAAATATATTGAGAATTTCTGTAAAATTATTCTGTAATTTCGGTAGTATGTTGTTGGAAAACAAACTCATAGATATGAATTTTGTGAATATAAAGCATTACACATACTTCTCCATAGCCGCAAGAATCCATACACATAATTTGACTTTTTACCCCGGAAAGTATGTTAAAATTTTCCTATATTTTCATTTTCACTACAGATATTGTCGTCCAGTACGTAAATACTCACATACGGGTGTCCGTTGAGTGTATTTTGCTGTTTGGGTGAATTTAACTGTACGAAAAAAATTCAGAGTTGTGTTTCTTGTCGATGTGTACAAGGAAATTTCAAAACAATGACGACAGGATAAATATTCTCATCCGACAGGTACAAGAGCTCTCATTTTTAAACTAATATAAAGATTTAATACTTGCTCACACACACCGCTTAACAATTAGAAAAGAAGTTTTGTTATCAAACTTCTCAATGCCTGAGTGAACTACCGGGTCATAAGTACAAAAATGTATGGAAGGAAGCAGATGAATATGAATCTTAGCAACTCGTCAAGTGTTAAGCGATTTTTATCGGGGGGGAAGGGGGTTATAGTTAGATGTCACATTAGTGGAAAGTATTTACGTGTAATTTATGGTGAATTAAACACCTAAATCCAAGTAGAGTTTTGCTGTCAAGACGTATAGATGTATAGTCTAAAACTACTAGGTAAAAAAACCGTACAAAGAGAAAGAAACTAGTTGACGGGTAGAGAAGCATTTAAGTCAGAAATTCAAACACCTAATTTTTATTGAAAACAGAGATCATTTGGGATCTTTCTTTCCTTGTCAGTATGTACTATTAGAAAAGAACTCCATCTACTTTAATATCGGAGTAAATATTGGTTTATAAACAACTTACCAGAAACTACTTGCTTATAGAATAATATAAAGAGCTTAGAGCACTCAAAAAATAATTTTAAAAAGTAATGAATCAATATTCATAGGCTTCTACGTTTTAATCTTAGTGGTGAAAAACGGCTTTGAAAAAGCCTGGAGATACAACTTACTACTGCGGAGAACTTACTTTGAAGTACGGTTGATGCTATAATTTTAGGCTTGGCCACTTTCTGATGGTACTGATATCTGATGATGCACTGCTTAGGTTGATATTTCACCTAATATTATAGAAGTTAAGTGCATAGACATTATGGTCAACCAGTTTCTCAACTTTGCATTACTTCTAAATTAACCTACCAAATGCGAATTATATTTGCTTGGAATATAACAGGTTCTGCCTCTGCCGTGGAGTACTATGAAATCTTAAAAAAAATTGTTTGATTCCTCTTTAATGAAGTAAAATTTTCTTGATATTAAAAAAGAAAATACCCTAATTTTGATAATTTTTAGAAGTAAATTTTTATTCTGATTTTATACCTACAATGAATCAATCCTCAAAACTGTATCTCAATCTTCTTGTTATGCTGTAATGATGTTTAAATTCTAAACAACACGCCTGAGTTTAGTATCTCATATGAGCTCATATTTTCATTAGAAATTGAAAAAAAAGAACCTTGATAAAACTCACCGTTATGTCTTTCTAAAAGACAAATCTCTGTAATAATTTAAAAGGTGAGTCTATCCTTAATAAACCATAAAAATATATTCATCAGTTTTTTAACACATTCCAGAACAATTGTTGGTCGCTTGTATGTTAAAAATCAGTTTTTTTTACAAACTGTTCAAACAGAGGGGAACAAAAATTGTAGGTAGAAGTATAAATTATTTTAAATGTAGTTTAACAGTTGAACTTTAGGTAAATATGACAAGGATTACGATATATTTAAGGAAATATTGACAGGAATATTATATATTTAAAAATGAGGAACTTCTTTATGTAGACAAAAAAAATTATACGCAAGATATTACCATGTCTAAGAAATCCAGAATAAAATTTCAAGAGTAAATCAATGGTATATGATACATTATAGCTAGAGTTTTTTCCATTTATATCAATATATCATGAATCTATAGGGGTTTTTAGTCAAAAAATTTTTCTTCAAATAGTAGATCACGAAGAGGATTTTGGAAAGTAGAGTACAATATTACTTTCATCCACCAGCTATCAAATTGGCATTCTTCCAACAGCATCTCTTGCCTACTATAGGAAATGGGATACGTACAATGGCTGTCTACGTATTCTGTTTGATGGAATAAACTGAGATCATTGTTCTCTATAGGGAAAGTAATATATGTAGAAGTTTCAACAGAATCGTATCAAAGTATTTCGACTTAATTTGGCCTTTCTTTACTATTGAAAATCTAGGTGGTTATATTTTTTTGTCTAAATATTATATTTATCATGCGCATGCACACACACACACATGCATATAACTATCACTTTCATCCACAAAAATTCTATTTCATGCTAAGTTATTTTGGGTGGTGTTTTTTTAACATTGTCCCTCTATGAAGTAAAATGCGGAAGAGTTTTGCATAAATTTCCATTTTATGTTATCAGATTATTTCTTCTTTTTGAAAGAAAAGAAAATTAGTCTACTCTGACGTGAAAGTTAATGCCATTATTTTGCTTATTCTTTTTATCAAGATTTAAAGCAAACTATTAAACAGTATTCTTTAAAATCGTGTCAATCTGTATTAAAATAAGCCACAGCATCCGTTTATGTTATATTGGGGATCATTTCAAAACACTGCAAATATCATCATTCGGGCGACTACGTTGGGATTCTACCAATCGTTACCCATTGTCACCATCCTGTTCTTGATTAAAGTGTTATTCACGAATGGAGGGGGTCAACAGATGAAACTAATATCTAGAATATGTCAACTATTTGGTTAAAACCCAGAGGTCTATCAAAAACACTTCCTGTTACCTTAGTAACAACTTTTTTCACAGAGACTTTCATCTTGAGAGTATAGGATAAAGCTTTAAGGATTTGGGTGTAATTTTTTTCAATACCTGTATCTACTGAAAAAAGACGAGATTTTTAATGTACCAGATTATGATCTTAGGAAGTCGTTCATACATACAAGAGCTACAACGATTTTAAATTTAAGTATAAAGACCACTTAATATACACTCCTGATAATATGGGACAATCAAGCACCAAACCGGACCCAGGTCCTCCAGGCTGATCCCGGCTGCGGTGGGCAGATAGCAAGTATGGGGCTAACCCATCCCACACTAAACTCTTCGAAGTACCCGGCCCGCACCCTTCGCGACGTAGGCGCCATTCGCGGGCGAAAGCAGAAGACATGCGCTGCTGAGAGGAGGGAATTTGGAATACTACTGGATGCTTAGAGGACCTCCTGACGCCGGAATTAGTGAGGATGGAGCAAACCACGCGAATCAAAGAGGAGATATAAGATGATAATATGGGATAATCAAGCTACAAACCGGGCCCATATGGCCGTGAGGCCCTCCAGGCTTATACCGGCGGCGGTAGGTAGATCACGAGTATTGGGCCACTCAACCTTTCACTAAACCCTTCCAAGAAACAGGCTCGCGCGCGTCGCACCGCAGGCGCAATCCACGAGCGAACGCAGAAGACAGGCGCTACATGAGGAGAGAATTTGGAATACTTACTGGATGCTAAGTGGACCTCCTGAATCCGGAATTAGTAAGAGTGGAGTGAACCACACGGGCCAAAAACTGAGAAATAAGTAGGTGGGAATTGATAATATGGGACAACAGGATTTAAGCAATCATGACTAATTATCGACTTAAGTAGTCCTGATAATGGAGATACAATAAGAGAAATAACACTTATTTTATTATCTCCATAATAAAAACAGAAGGCGACATTATCGACTTCTGTTTTTATTACTTGTGCTTTTTTCACTAAAAAAAACACTTTTAGGTCACATTTTCCTTTTTTGTAGTATGTTTCAACTGTTTAAATTTAATGTTAATACTTGAGTGAATAAAATGACATTCTAATAGCCCCACACTTCCGAAAGACATTGAAAGTTTTTTTAGCTTTGGCTTTCTGGTACCTGAACTTTTCAAGTCTATGTCTACTCACTGATGTATTTGCCAAACATGACGTAGATATCATCGATGTTGAGGTACTGGAGAGCTAAAGCTTCCAAACCTAAGTTTTTTCCTTAATTGTGTGACCATTAGAATTCCCTTTTAATAACTCAAAAATTAAAACTTGAATATTTGAAAGAAAATTCCATGATAAAAATTAGTGTAATATGGCTAAAACGATTTTTTTTCTTTTAGAGTTAAAAAAGATCATATGTAAGGACACAGAAGGTAGTTATGCCACAGAAACTTAACTGCAGAGAATAAGAAAAACAAAGAAGCAGGTCTAAAACCTGGAATTAAAACAGTTGTACCTATGAATGGTCGGAAGTACTCGGCTATGTTGAGATACTGGAGAGCTGAAGCTTCCAAACCGAAGTGTTCTCCTTGAATGTGAGACCATTAGAATTCCCTTTTAATAACTCAATAATTAAAATTTTAATATTTGAAAGAAAAATCCATAATAAAAATTGGTGTAATGTGGATAAAACGATTTTTTTCTTTTCGAGTTAAAAAAGATCGTATGTAAGGACACAGAAGGTAGCTATGCCACAGGAACTTAACTGCAGATAATAAGAAAAACAAAGAAGCAGGTCTAACACATGGAATTAAAACAGTTGTACCTTTGAGTGGTCGGAAGTACTCGGCAAGATCATAATCAGTGATATTGAAATATTTTCACTGAAAATAGAGGTACAAGTTTTGTAAACCATTAGATAAGTTTTAAATCTATGCTGGAGTAATTTATTTATACAACAGATTTTAACACATTAACTTGATCTGTAACAATTCTGAAAAAGGGAGGTAAGAAGAATAAAAGGAATTCCTTTATCATTCGTAACTGAATTGTTAGAACTGGAGCGTAGAATTTTATTTAAAAAATACTGTCGACTGTCTTATGACTCAGTCAGAAATATTTACAGTAATTTCCTTACTAAGTTGGCATTGGATTTGTAAAATATGCAGTTTCACCTAATTAGGATTATGTAACACTACAAAAATTTTAAAACAACAGTTTGAAAAATAACATAAAATTTTTCTTATATACTAAAATATGTATTTAGGGATTAACGAATATATTGGTAGAAGAAGGAAAAAATTAGATATTAAATTCCGTGAAATGAAAATGCATTTTCCAATAGATATTAATAGGAACACCAAAAAATTCCATCAGTTTTATAAAGAATATATTAAAATGCTTGAGAACTTGAAAGTGCTTGAAAATAGAAATAAAAAGGGAATTAAAAGAAAACAGTTCCAGAAATAGTGTGCTTGTAATCAACATTTCTTCTATTTTAATTAAAATTATTTACTTTAATGTACAGGCAAAATAGACAGAATTATACTCAAGAGAATTGTCTATAAAACTGTTTTTATTGGGGTTTGTCTAAAACTGTCATATATTTATATATATTACGGAATAGAGAGCACTTATGTTACTGAAAGGTCTTTTTTTTGTATACCTGATCTTATTTAAAAAATATTTTCTTTTGTAACTGCAATTCGTCCAGAATTTGTTTCGATATTGAATTTTAAAAGTTAATTTCCAAAGAATAATTTTTCCTCTTTCGCATAGTATAAATAAATTTTGTATCAAATCTGCATCTTATTACCTATTTTTCAATTTCTTTGCAATATGTTTGCCATTAATATATAAATTTATAAGTAATTTTTATAAATAATTTTAAATACATAATTATTTAAAAGATTTACTTTAGGTTTACTTTACTTTAGGTACTAGGTTTTTTTAAACCTAGATTGGGGAGATATCT
>CM063508.1:52993950-53036450 GCA_032207245.1 Pardosa pseudoannulata
ATTTAAATTTTTAAAACTGCATAGATTAAAACTTTAAAAAATAAAACATTTAAATTAAATGGCATTCATTAAAACTGTAATTATATGCTTATTACTTACACGGTGCAAAAACATTTAACAAGATATTATGTCCTGCCCTGCTCGATGTAGTTCAGGGAAATTCCATTATTTTTTCAAATATTTTAAAGCTGTATAAGTTAAACTTTCAACGAAATATGAAACATTTACACAAAATGGCAATTCTTAAAACCATGATTATATGAAGCCTGTTATTTGCACAGTACGAAAAGAATTTACAAAAGTTTCCCCCCCCCCAAAAAAAAGAAAAACACTTTATTAAGGGACTTACCAATCTGTGGCACATCATACGGTCTTCTTGTCCTGGGGACCCCTGAAGCCATGGCCATTCTCTTGGATATTGGCCTCGGATGATGGTACCACTGCTGGCACTTAGTCCAGTCCTCGCTGCAGTTGATAGCAGCTGTCGCGTTTACAAGTTCGCCTCCCTGTAGCCGATCGGAACCCACTTGTGGACTTCTGATAGCGAAGAACCCCCTCAGCGGAACGGGAGGGATCCTCCTAAGGCTGAGGGGGTCGACCTGAGGCTGCATCGTGTCGAAAGGGTTCGGTCTCGGGCGGAAGGCTGCTGGTGGTACTGGACCAGCGTCTGCGAGTGGATCGCTCTCCGGTTCACTGACCGTCTCGTTCTGGGCCGAACTCCGGTCTAGAAGCAGGGCCACGGCCAGAAACACGACGTGCTGCAGCCTCATAGCTGATATGTGGTGCGTGGGCCGCAGAGCTATCTCATCCAAAACCGAAGCAATCGTTGAAGGCGTGTTCCCCGGCGACACCTCTAGGACATTCAAGTCTTTCCACAGCTGGTTCTACTAGCCACAGGATCTTGTAGAACTGAGCTGCGGTGTTTCCCAGGACATTAAGGTCAGGTTCTGGTTTGTGGGTCGCTATTCTGATTGTGGCAATTCACAGCTACAAGTCCGGGAAAATCTGTATCTCGTACGGATTCTCTTGTCTTCTTAACAGTTATTTTCGGCAAGTATTTGGAGTTGTTGCTGAAATGTTTTCTCTAAGGTAAGCGTTACTCTTTTACTGTAAACACTTTTTAAAATTTGTACGGTGTTCTTCGCAAGTATTTTTTTCTTTTCTTGAAATATTTTCTCTCCTATCAGTTCATGCGAAAACTTGCATTTATTTCTTTGGTGGTGAGTTGCAGAAAGGAAAATGTTTCAAATATTCAGGGAAAATTGCAAAACTGAAGCCTCAGTGGCGTTTTATTGTCACGAATAAACTTTCATTTATGCACGAATGCAAAATGTTCTAAGTAATAAAAAGTGCGGTATGAATGTCTTCCAGAAGAAATATAATCAGTGATTAATCTATGATTTTGTATATTTTATGTGGCATTACCAGTCCCAAATTAAGATGAATAACTGTCTCTGCATACGATGACAGTACTAGACAAACAATTACCTTCGAATAGTATTTTGCAAAAAAACTTTTTTTAAATTAATATTACTGCACAAATTATTTTAATTTAAAAACCGGGCGATTAAACATTTTTTTCCATGGCAGAACGATAGTTCTATTAATAGCTCTCCTTCAAGGATTCTATCTTCTGAATTCCTTTTGTGTTGCAGATGGATTCGGAGAAAAAAAAGAAGGCAGCAAGCGGACACCTGACAACTCGCGCGGTCGGCGTGAGAGCCCGTCCCAATATGAGACTTTTGCAAGACGAGTAAGAGCGGGTAGGCGGGAAAGGGAGCCTGGATGCGTACGCAGCTGTCCGGTCGATAGTATGCGGTGATTGGGCGGATTCCAAAAAGGTCAGGTGTGCTGAGGGTCCAGGAGCGGTCCGGGAAAAGTGAATGAAACGACTTGTGGAGGGAATTTCGGATGGTGATAACGGAAGATCTAAACACGCGGTTCAGTTTGGGTAGCAGATCTCAGCTGGCATCGCGTCTCTCTAGTAGAAACATGCAAGTAAGCAGGCGGAATAATTCAAGTTTCAGAACATAACTGTTATTTTGGTATTCGCAGCTCTCATGAGATTATTCACGATACATAGTATTGTTCATTGACATACTAGATTTTACACAAAAAATCTTTTTTAATATCAAAACTTATTTTTTATATGAATATTGTAAAAAAGGAATCCTGTTATTAAAGAACACCTGACATAAATTTTTAACCACTTGCCTGTTTTGCACGTACATCGTACGGACGTGGTTACTGTGTCTTTAAAGATTTGCCCGTAAGGGGTACGGGCAATCTGATTTCTTTGTCATTCTCACTGTTTTGGCTGCATCTTTTGTTTTTTAAGGTTAAATTAGTCGTACAGATGTTCACAATATGTTAATTTTCGAAGTGTATTCTGTTTCATTTGAAAGCTCGGGCTTTCTGATAGGTTTTGCATTTTACAGCTAGTTTTTATCGTTGAGTTTTTGTCTTGATTTTGGCTTGAGGTTTTGGGAGGCTGACCCAGAGAGACTAAAACCTACAAACTAAGACCTACAAACAAGTGTTATGCGTGTTCATTGAAGAAAAATGACATCAGCAAAAGAATTCGAAAAGAAACAAGGTATTTTTGTCCGGGCTGGGACATTGGACTAAACTTCCCACCTTCTTTCAAGATTTATCGCACTAAATTTGATCTTTAAAAAAACAGGTTAAATAAATGTATTTGTAGCATTTGCATTCGAAAATAGTTGTGTACATGTTCACATCACTACTGTGCCTTTCCCGGGCTTAGGCATCCTCTGAAGATCATCCTTTAACAGGGGGTTAGGGAGCCACAAGGGGTGAAAGGAACTTCTCTGAGATGAAACTCAGGTATTGCAACTAAACAATGGTCTTTGGCTGAAATATGCAGGAAGCACTTCATTCAATTTTTGTTTCCTATATACTGTCATAAAGGGGCGGGTCAGAGCTTCCGTTATTATTAACTTCCCCTATCAAAGATTATTTTCACCCCATACATAAATATTCTTCATTTCTTCCCTCTTGCTTAATATTGTATAAAGTAAAAATTGTTTATAAGGAGAAAAATACTGAAACTAAGACTTCCATCTTAGGATTAAAACTTGTTAAAATTATGCATAAACTTGTAAAATATTTAAAACTTGTTTCATCTTGTATAAAATCATGAAATAATTCGTGTCATAAAATGGAAAATGTGGGAAAATTTCTACATAAGAAATTTGAAAAAATATCACATCTTATATATAGGCCATATGATAACTTAATTTAGAAAATCCATATTAACCTACAGTTTAAATTAAAGAAATCTTGAGACTGAATTCTGTAGAATGAGGTTATAATACCCAAATATTTTTGATAGGGCTATAAGCAAAACTGCATAAAAATTAGTATAATGTAATAATAGAATTAAATTATAATAAATTAGTCAGTGCCCAATTATCTGAATGATATTAATTTATTTTATAGGTAATGCAAATATATGTCCTCAGAAAAAAATTAGGGTTATCTACTGAATAAGAATATTTTAAAATCTTGCAGAGAGTGATATAATGTTGTTAGAATTTTTTCTACAGAGGACATTCTTGTGACGATTTTGCTAAGATATGTTTATATTGACACTTATAGGATTTTTTTTCCAATACGTTTAATCTTATAGCCCATTTAAAAAAATATATTATATCTTGATTTCCTCTATAAGAGAGCATTTATTTCTTAATACATCAGGATAAATTTTGTTTCAAACCTCCATGGCAACCTTCCAAATTTCATCAAATGTTTTGGGATAATGCTTTTAAACACTTTATAAAATCCAAATGCACAGTAATCTACAGAAGACATGTCAGAGGACTTTGGGATAACGCATTTAAAGAAAATGGCTACAATTTTGGTTTATATTTTTTATTTTACATAGAACAGTAGATTTAGAGGTACGCTTGAGCCTTACCCTGATGTAACCTAACGCAATGAAGATTGTTTGGATGAAAATATGGAGTTTTCCTTTGAAAATAGGTGTTTTATAAAAGTTGAAGCAATTTATAATATATATTTTAAATTGAAGACGAATTTCATTTAACTTTTTAAAACATGCTTTGTCAAAATAGACATCCTGAGCAAGCATTAGGACTCTGAGAATGGACGATATACTGTGTCAATATATATTTGCTTTATTGTAATCTTTGAAAAAGGTTATTTTTTTTATAAAAGTTAAAGCAGGATATAATTTATATTTTAAATTGAAGGGTAATTTAGTTTAACATTTAAAAGCAGGCTTTGTGAAAATAGACACCCTGAGCAAGCATCACGACTTCGAGAATGAATGACATATTGTGTCAATATATATTTGCTTTATTGTAATCTTTGAAAAAGATTATCTCGTTTTATAAAAGTTAAAGCAAGTTATAATATGTGTTTTAAATTGAAGACTAATTTCATTTAACTTTTAAAAACATGCTTTGTCAAAATAGACACCCTGAGCAAGCATTAGGACTCTGAGAATGGACGATATACTGTGTCAAAATTTATTGTTTTATTGTAATCTATGAAAAAGATTATCTCGTTTTATAAAACTAGAAGCAGGTTATAATACGTATTTTAAATTGAAGAGTAATTCGATTTAACATTTAAAAGCATGCTTTGTGAAAATAGACACCCTGAGCAAGCATTAGGACTCTGAGAATGGACGATATACTGTGTCAATATTTATTTGCTTTATTGTAATCTTTGAAAAAGATTATCTCGTTTTATAAAAGTTAAAGCAAGTTATAATATGTATTTTAAATTGAAGGGTAACTTCATTTAACATTTAAAAACATGCTTTGACAAAATAGGCATCCTGAGCAAGCATTAGGACTCTGAGAATGGACGACATATTGTGTCAATATTTATTTGCTTTAATGTATATATTTATTTAACATATTTATAATAATAATCTGAGTTAATTTTTATAGTTTTTTCTACTTTTATTATTTTAAGTTTTCTATTATAAGAAAATACAGCATACCCATAAAACCTTCAGAAAAACTTTCCTTCTCCCTGAACATTATTTTAAGTTTTTTTTTCTTTTTTAGGTAGTAAATCGAACTTTAAATAACTCGAAGTCATTCTGCAACTGTAACTATATATTTTCATCTTTCTCCAGCCAGATGACTTTCATGGAACAATCTGCATCTCTTACGCTGTATAACATTTGAGAAATATGTTTCGGCGTTAGGTGGTGAACATTAGGATTTTGTTGATTAGTTTTAAATCCTTTATTATAATTTTGTTTACTATTGCAACCAGATAAATAACTCGAAGTCATTCTGCAACTGTAACTATATATTTTCATATTTCTCTAACCAGATGATTTTCATGAAACAATCTGCATTTCTTACACTGTATAACATATGAGAAATATATTTCGGCGTTAGGTGGTGAACATCAGGATTTTGTTGATTAGTTTTGAACCATTTATTATAATTTTGTTTACTATTGCAACCAGATAAATAACTGGAAGTCATTCTTCAACTGTAAATATATATTTTCATCTTTCTCCAGCCAGATGACTTTCATGGAACAATCTACATTTCTTACGCTGTATAATATATGAGAATTATGTTTCGGCGTTAGGTGGTGAACATTAAGATTTTGTTGATTAGTTTTAAATCATTTATTATAATTTTGTTTACTATTGCAACCAGATAAATAACTGGAAGTCATTCTTCAACTGTAAATATATATTTTCATCTTTCTCTAACCAGATGATTTTCATGAAACAATCTGCATCTCTTACGATGTATAACATATGAGAATTATGTTTCGGCGTTAGGTGGTGAACGTTAAGATTTTGTTGATTAGTTTTAAATCATTTATTATAATTTTGTTTACAGTTCTTACAGAGATATTTAAAGTTTTTTTAGATAGCTCTTTGGAGTGATGGATTTTCATTTAAAACGTGAAGTGCTACTTAAGATTTAATATCAGGTGTTTGTGCCTTTTATTTTAGGCTGGAATGTTTTAACTTTTTTTCCAGTCAAATGCAAATTATGACATTTCTTTCCTCTTCCATTAATTGCTTGAATTTTACAGATAGAAAAATTAATACTATGAAGATTTTAAACCTCGATAGGAGCAATATTCTCTTAAATGAAAGAAACAATACAGAAAGCTCCACGAAAACAACTCCGATTCTTAACCATTTTCTGATTCCAGAACTCGTCGATATCTTTTCGAAATCCAGTACAAGCCAAGAAAGAATTACAATTATTTTTACCGGCTTAACATAACATATTTCTCTCAAAAGCCATTCAAATAGTATTTTTCTCAGTAGAGAGCGCCAAATGTTTTTTGATTCAGTGGGAACTAAAATTTCTTTTGCAGCTGTGCATACCGTCTTACGCAGCATTTCTCTTCCTGATGCCGATTTCGTGGAAGAAACGTTTGTCCCAACTTTCTTTAGCATCTAAAATGGCATTTTGAAGAATGGTAAAAATTCTCTTGTTTAAAATGTACTGATATTCTCTTTTTATTTTTCAAAGCGATTATTCCCCCCGTAAATTGAAAAATAAAACTTATTTCCTTTTGAAGAGAAATCTGCTCAGATTTTATTTCAGTTTCTATTAATTGATTTTTAAAATTTTAGTTTATCTGGGTAAAGCGTTTATAACATTTTTTTTAAATGATATGTGTATTGTAAGGCTTATGGTCCGTGAGGAATATTTTCAATACTGATTCTTTCAAACAATTCATAATTCATAACATTCAAAATTATTTAAATTTTAACTTGAGATTATGAAAACATTTTCGTAAATAAATTACTGATAACATTATATTTAAGCAGATCGGTAAAAAAGTTTGGAAATCTGTTGTCGATTTATTTCCATTTATAATCATTCTACTTGTTTTATTTTAATCTGTGCAAAAGATTATCTCGTTTTACAAAAGTTTAAGCAGGTTATAATATGTATTTTAAATTTAAGGACGACATATTGTGTCAATATTTATTTGTTTTATTGTAATCTATGAAAACGATTATCTCGTTTTATAAAAGCTAAAGCAGGTTATAATATGTATTTTAAATTGAAGGGCAATTTGATTTAACATTTAAAAACATGCTTTGTCAAAATAGGCACCCCTGAGCAAGCATTAGGACTCTGAGAATGGACGACATATTGTGTCAATATTTATTTGTTTTATTGTAATCTATGAAAACGATTATCTCGTTTTATAAAAGTTAAAGCAAGTTATAATATGTGTTTTAAATTGAAGGGTAATTTGATTTAACATTTAAAAACATGCTTTGACAAAATAGACACCCTGAGCAAGCATTAGGACTCTGAGAATGGACGACATATTGTGTCAATATTTATTTGTTTTATTGTAATCTATGAAAATGATTATCTCGTTTTATAAAAGTTAAAACAGGATATAATTTATATTTTAAATTGAATTGTAATTGAATTTAACATTTAAAAACATGCTTTGTCAAAATAGACACCCTGAGCAAGCATTAGGACTCTGAGAATGGACGACATATTGTGTCAATATTTATTTGTTTTATTGTAATCTATGAAAACGATTATCTCGTTTTATAAAAGTTAAAACAGGATATAATTTATATTTTAAATTGAAGGGTAATTGAATTTAACATTTAAAAACATGCTTTGTCAAAATAGACACCCTGACATTAGGACTCTGAGAATGGACGACATATTGTGTCAATATTTATTTCTTTTATTGTAATCTATGAAAATGATTATCTCGTTTTATAAAAGTTAAAACAGGATATAATTTATATTTTAAATTGAATTGTAATTGAATTTAACATTTAAAAACATGCTTTGTCAAAATAGACACCCTGAGCAACCAGTAAGATTTTGTGAATAGACCACATATTGTGTCAATATTTATTTTTTTTATTGTAATCTTTGAAAAAGATTATCTTGTTTTATAAAGGTTGAAGCAGGTTATAATATGTGTTTTAAATTGAAGGGTATTTTGATTTAACATTTAAAAACATGTTTTGTCAAAATAGGCATCCTGAACAAGCATTAGGACTCTGAGAATAGACGACATATTGTTTTATTGTAATCTATGAAAACGATTATCTCGTTTTATAAAAGTTAAAACAGGATATAATTTATATTTTAAATTGAAGGGTAATTGAATTTAACATTTAAAAACATGCTTTGTCAAAATAGACACCCTGAGCAACCAGTAAGATTTTGTGAATGGACCACATATTGTGTCAATATTTTTTTTTTATTGTAATCTTTGAAAAAGATTGTCTTGTTTTATGAAGGTTGAAGCAGGTTATACTATGTGTTTTAAATTGAAGGGTACTTTGATTTAACATTTAAAAGCATACTTTATCAAGATAGACACCCTGAGCAAGAATTAGGACTCTGGGAATGGACCACATATTGTGTCAATATTTATTTTCTTTATTGTAATCTTTGAAAGAGATTATCTCGTTTTATAAAAGCTAAAGCAGGTTATAATATGTATTTTAAATTTAAGGGCAATTTGATTTAACATTTAAAAGCATGCTTTGTCAAGATAGACACCCTGAGCAAGAATTAGGACTCTGGGAATGGACCACATATTGTGTCAATATTTATTTGCTTTATTGTAATTTTTGAAAGAGATTATCTCGTTTTATAAAAGTTAAAGCAGGTTATAATATGTATTTTAAATTGAAGGGTAATTTGATTTAACATTTAAAAGCATGCTTTGTCAAGATAGACACCCTGAGCAAGAATTAGGACTCTGGGAATGGACCACATATTGTGTCAATATTTATTTGCTTTATTGTAATTTTTGAAAGAGATTATCTCGTTTTATAAAAGTTAAAGCAGGTTATAATATGTATTTTAAATTGAAGGGTAATTTGATTTAACATTTAAAAGCATGCTTTGTCAAGATAGACACCCCGAGCAAGAATTAGGACTCTGGGAATGGACCACATATTGTGTCAATATTTATTTTCTTTATTGTAATCTTTGAAAGAGATTATCTCGTTTTATAGAATGTGAAGCAGGTTATAATACATATTTTAAATTGAAGGGTAATTTGATTTAACATTTAAAAGTATGCTTTGTCAAAATAGTTATCCTGATCAAGCATTAGGACTCTTTGAGAATGGACAACATATTTAAAGATAATCAGTTAGGGCTTGGTTTTCAATTGTTTCCCGGCCTTTTTTCTTTTCTTGCTTATTGCGATTAGGTACTGCATCAGGCATATCCAATCACTCTACCGGATAATTGACAATAGTCGGATATTATAACTATCCGGCATCACATGTGGCCAAAAATTATACACCAAGAAATAAGATAAATGTAACAAAAAAAAAATGCGAAATGTTTAACAGTATACTATATGAAACAATGCGTATAAGTATTTTGGAGCATTATGTAAAAAAAATGCTATGTTAAAAAAATTAGGTTTATTTATACATTTCATTGCAAGAAATCATGAATCATTCTTTTTTCAGTCTGAACTGCAAAATTGTGTTCTCGCATCTGAGAACAGAAAAGACAAAACGTCCTTTTTTGAAGGATAGAAGAATAAAGACAATTTACTAAAAAAGGGAAGGGGATATGTTTTTGAAAATTTTCATGCACAAAAATAAGAACCATTAAAGAAGACAGATAAAGGACTACTAAAATGATTTTATTCGGATTTACTTTTTCTAATTAAACAAAGTCGAATTGAGATTTTGAGTACTGAAACTTAAAATAAATAAAAATTGTAAAATAAATTATAGTACAAGTAGTTGACTAATTAAAAAAATATAAAACGCGAGAAAAACACTACAATTTGCTTGCAAAAATAAAGTACATAAACTGATTTATTTAAAATAAATTTAAAAAGAAAAAGTGGGAAACATACTGACATCCGTCTGGATATCTAGTTGAAACTCTGGCCAGATATCCGGTATGCGTTATCCGGTCAAATTGACATCAGTTGCATTCCTGATTGTAATTCATTAACCAATTAAAGCCTAGCTTCCCAATTTACGAACGATTAAAAAATAGTTTAACAAATTTTTATGTGTTCTCGAAATGATATTTCGTTTTCAGCAAAAGTAGATGATAATTCTATAAACAAACTACCAAATCTTCGAGTACCTGCCATTAATTCTAATTTTGTCCTTTGTATCGACAATTTAGGTTTTTTCTAACCTCGCACATAAATTTACTTTTCTGTAAGTACATCAAAAGAAATTATAATGAATAGCTAAATCTGATTTAAAACTCCATTGTATGTTACTGTGTTTGCATGTGACACTAAACAAATATCTTAACACTAAGTTTTACTTTTTTATAAATGCCACTTTATGATATTTAAACGAGAAGCTAAATATTAATTAAAACAAGCTGCAATATTCGAAGTTGCTTAAATTTTATATTTGCTTTATTATCCTTGTTCCATAATGAATTGGATTTAAAATATTGTCACGAAGATTCGAATGAACACACCGTTTAACTTAACAGACGAATTTATTGAAGCTATGTAGCAACTCGCAACTTTACAAGATCAAGAAGTTGCCTACAACTAGTGGGTATCAGCTTTTATACCCGAACAGAATATTCGAGAAATAACTAATTTACGTATTAAAGAAAGATCTAGAATGTTCGAGAACATAAAGCAACAATAAACAACATTTTTTAAATTAAAAATCCATATTTTGGATCAACTGCCATGCCGAGCATCGAACCCACAACCTTGGTCTGGATCTCGTGCTTTGACCATTCGGCCACTCAGTCGTTGGCAGGATATCTTTATGCGGCAATATTAACTAATATAGATTCGGAAAAAAAATCCGGGATTTAATGCGTACGTTGCTTTTTATAGTGGGTTAAAAATAATTTGTAGCGTTTTCATGGTATTTGGAACGAAATTTTCTTTTCAGCGAGAAATTGCGTAAGAAATGTGGCAAAAACAAGAATAATTAGCATCATCCAACAAAAGGAATCAAATGGTTTTTATTGTGCAAATAAACGCTTACGTCGTACGAAGCCGAGTCAAGCGCTTTGCGGAAAGTGAGTATCTGACTGAATTTTCGCAACACAGACTTTGATTTCATTATGTAAGAACTCAAGACGGCTTGTTTTGGTTTCGAAGCATCATTTGGGAGAACCTGTGAAGTGTTGATACAGGCCATTTAGAAGAAGGGCAGCCATTACGTAAGGTATTTGAATATTTCAAAGTAGATAGGAAATCATTGTGGTGAAAAAAAGATAAAAACGATGGTGTAAGGAATTTGCACCCACGAATCATGTGTGCACTTCACGATATCTACAAAATAGCCCCACTGACCCCTTCCACCCGGCAATCCTTAGGGGAAATAAGAAGCCGGACGGCAAAGAGGGGCTGATAAGGTGTTTCGGAGGCGCTTGTTTGTGTTTTTGAAAGCCTGTGGTACATCTGGAATGGATGACTTTTAGGCAGGGATCAAGTTTCGAGAGGGCTGACCCCCCGCCCCCCCCGAAGGAGGAAGAGAAGATCTGCAGGAGGGCAGTTGGATTTGGGCCTGCTCGGATACATCTCTCGGTTTGGTGGGAGAGAACACGCCGATGGTTTTATATTTGGACTTAAAGGAATGCTCGGTTTTATCCTTTCTGACTCATGCAGGCTGCGAGGTTCTAAATATGGCGTTTTGTTTTACTCTAATGTTTCATAAATCTTTTAAATAAAATTTGTGTTGTCCGTCTAAAGCTTTTGGAGGAATTATTTTAATTCCATTCATCCCAGCTGTGATCTACGAACATACCTGCCCCAATAAGAGTAGGCGAGCAGATACCACTCTAGCATAGCGCCCCAGAACAGGGTGCCGTTACAGATGGGACTGTTGTAAGAAGAGTTGAATAATTTCGTAAACGAATAACAACTGCTTTTGAAGATCGATGTCTGGCAATAACTGCCCGTCGTCACAGGAATTCTACTGCTCTCCAGTTACGTTCAGAGCTTGCAGCCACCATTGGAATTGCTGTATCACCACAAGCAAGCTTGAAAGTTTGATGATAAAAGCCTTTATGCCAGAAACTCAAAGATATGCGTTTTCTGTCTTCAAACAAACAAACAAAAAGAAACGTAAATTTAAATGCTGCAAAGAACATCAGAACTGGTATGAACTCCAGTGGTCCCATGTTCTCTTTACTGAAAAGTCGAAGTTTAGTTTTATAAATTGAGCTAAACGTGTTTACACAAGAAGGGAGTCTAGAAAGCAAAATTCTTAGGTATTATGGAACGTGACAGTTTCAGCAGTAGAGTTGTGATGGTATGGGGAAGAATAATGATAGATGCACCTACGTTCCTACACGTTTCCAGCAGCAGATACGAAACCAACTAGAGATATCGCGACGAGATCTTGGAGTTAGATGTAAAACACTTATGAGTTGCATATCGAGGTTTTTTATTTGTGAACAATAATGCTCTTTCACATCAAGTAAACCTCGTTGACAAATTCCTTGAAAGTGAAGACATTGAGAAAATATCGTGAGCAGCAAAGTCTTCTGATCTTAACTCAAAGATCTTATGTGATTACTTTTGGAAGTGGAATTCCATATAGATATCCTCTTTCTGGAGATTGAAATGCTCTAAAGATTAATTGCTGGAAGAGTGGAGATTAATTCACTAACTTTTCATTAACAACATTGTCACCAGCATGAAAACACTTTGTGGTTTACATGGGGGATCATACTCCATAATAGTTTCATTTTTTTTGAGTTATTACATATTTTACTCAACTCTCTTTGTCACCTTTTATTGCCATATTTATTGTTTCATGCACAGTTATATATCACATACAGTGCTCTTAAACTTTTCATTTCGTATTTATGTGTCACAATGTTAAGTATCAATCCAGAAAGAATCATAAAAATGTAGTTCACAGTTTCTGAGAAATCTATGAATTTACACATGTAAAAATAATTTACGGCACTAGTGTAGGTTAGACATGATTTCAAACATTACACATGCAGAAAAGGTGACTTTATATAGAAGTCTCAAAAAATTTAAAAATGGATATCCAAATACGTAAATTGTAAATAATTTAAAATTATCAAAAGCTTGGCAGATTTGTTAATAGGATTGTCATATACTGTCACTCAAAAATAAAACTCATTCCACGAAAACATAAAAATTCAACAAGTTTTTTTTTTAAGCTGGTCCTAAAAACGGACTCTAGGCGATAATGGGTTAAGGTGGGGTAATCACGAGGCTCTGCAACATCAGTCTTCGAGAAGCAAATCGGACAAAAAGGCTGAAGATATATAAATTTCGTTTAGCTGGCTTCTTTCTCATTCTGCCCTTAGAAATGTTGGCTGGGTGGTGAAAAGCGAGCTACGTGAGCGTGGGAGTCAGGCGTTAGAAGAAAATCTCCCTTGGATCAATGTAAGAATTGGTGTTGCGTAGGGAAAAGCGATGCTAGCCATATCGAAAGAAACAAAAGAGCGTTCGTCGGACGATATATGCGCAGGGGGATTACGGAAGCCAAACAAATTGCCAAACGCAGATGCCACGGCAAGTCAATCTCGCCAAAAATTTTTTCGTTAATGTGAAGAAAATGACCGTTTAAATTATTTGCAAAAGAGCAAGAATTAAATAGAAAAATTAATAATATACAGTTTTTAGGATTTTAAAAAACAAAATTGAAATTACAAATATAGTGTGCTGTAATTTGCAAAATATTCAGATGTACAGTCAGTGAAAGAAAAAAGTAATACGATATAATTTTTCTATGTAGTTTGAGATTTTTTAAGCCCAGTGGCGTTGTTGTAGTGCTTCGCTTTCCCAGGCCACAGTTCCGAGGTTCGATCCCAGGGCTTGGAAAGGTTGTCTCAGCCTTTCATCTCTTCAGTGGGTAGAGAAACTGAGGACCAATCATGCTTGGTAACTAAACACTGGGGATTCTGCGTAAGGCTGACCATTAACCGGAACATATGCTTCGCAGCCCAGGGTCCTTCGTCTAGAAAACGGAGATTGGCATCGTAGGCCCTGCGCCGAGGAGACACACACGCACACACACACACACACAAAATCTTAAGACATGTATATTCTCAGAAAATTACGAAACTAAAAAAATAATATTCTTAAGTTTTCTAAACTTTTTGAGCCGAATGACGTCCAAATGGGTAAAGCTTTGCAATTTGGTACCAGAGTTGTTGGGTTGGAATCCCACAGTTAGCATGCAAGTCCGTAGTCGTTCAGAATCTGTTTAATGCAGTAGGTTTCAGACTCATTAACCCTCGTGTAGCAAACCGTAGCACCAAACCAAAATTAAAAGTTTTGTGTACTGTAAGAGATTTTCTTTTACCATGTTCTTGTTAGATCCATGTATATAAATCATAAGTTCTCAAAGGAGGTAGCACCGCCCCCCCCCCAAAAAAATGGACACTGAAGTCTTCCTTGGAGGTGCTAGCAGGTTTAGAGACAACTGGGAGATGTTAAAGTCGTCAAAGAGGGGGAGACGGCAATAGACACACTATCTATAAAAATATACATAATAAATGTAAAATTAATTAATTAATCAATCAAAAAACATTGTATTTACTATAATAAATGCGATATTGTTTTCAATTATAAATTTCTTGACTCTCACTACGAACAGCCGTTTGGCCATGCTTAGAGTAGAAAAGTTTAATTGAATTTCCTTCCTTATATTTGGCTGAACGTGGACTTAGTTTAATATATAGTTAATTATCAATGAAAAGGATTGTTAATGAGCATGAAGATTTACGAATGATATTACCGAATTATCGATATTGAAAAAATTGTTAAAAGTTCACCAACTTGAACCATACCATTAACTTTTCTTATCTTATTTTTTTAATGATTTTATGCTTATTAAGTTTTTAATAAGCAACTTTTTACTAAACATTGGATGAACGTTTTAATTAATTTCTGTCGTGCTTCTGAATAGACAGATAAAACACAGATATTATGCGACAATATTTTAATATTTGTTATAATTAACTAATGTAGAACCATTCTAATATTTTTTTTTTTGGTAAAGAAGCGGTGGTTCAGAAAAGGTTGGGAATCTCTTGTGTAAGTTAATGCTACGTTGTTTAAATATTACATAACGTTAAATCGCTTAAGTTTTCTTAAATGTTCTTTAGTAGTAAAGTAGGGAGTAAAAACATCAATTAAATGTTTTACCTGGTATTTAAGCTAAAAAAAAAGTGTCAGAATTTTCCCTTTTAAAATATCGAATAGAAAAACTTTAAAGTACGAATTTTGCTTTGACGGGTATTATACGTTTTGCAATATTAAATACCCACCTTGATAAATTATTTGTAAATAAATACTGTTTTTGTAAATATGTAATGAGAAAACCTTTTCGCTTTCATTATAAAAAGAAAATATCAAGAAAGATTTTTATATGCAAGTATAAATGAATGAAAGTGCAATTTTATCATATGTTATAGAAAAATGTCATTTAATTTTTTTACTTTGTATCGTATTTATTTATTGAAAGGAAATAGAGATAAAATGAATTACTATCTCAACTCTGTTTATTAATGTTTGCAGTAGTAAAAGTTGCATAAGCGTATAAAAGCATTTTGAAATTCTAATACTAGACTCAAGACTCGAGTTGGTGTTACATGGGCCCCTGTTATTTTTCGGCGGCCGAAGGGACAACCCGAGAGAGGGTGAGCAAGCCCTCTTTCAGGGAGGTTCAACAGGAGGGGGGGGGCGATGGATGTCAACCCCGTCCGCGCCAGCTGCGGAGAAGGACATTTTCCCATGGAGGCAAAAGCTTGACCGAGGGGGGGATTCCACCCCGGCCCTCGCGAAGAGGAGTGGAGAGATGCCCGCTCGGATCGACGGAAAACAGACATTCTTGGAAAGGAGCTGAGACCGAGAGAGGTGTTTTCCGCTCGGCACCATTTGTTTTTTCCTCGGTCTTATTTCAGCCCTGTTTTGAGTATGATTTGAAGTGTACGTATATTTTAACAAATATTCTTAATAATAAATGTTTAATCCAGAGTTTTGTCGCTGCAGTGCTTATTTGTCGGCAATATAGACTTTAATCGAACCCAAGATACCTGCTCCAGTAACAATAGGTGAGCAGGTATACAAAGGAGGCGTGCAGACGTCAGGAAGTGCAGCCGGGAACGCGCGAGGCGCGACAGAAATTATACAATTGCACATTTTGGTGTCCAGAAGAGGGAAGCTTAACGTACCGGGCTAAAATCCTGGTTCGAACATAGAAGGTGATTGAAATTTTCCTCAGCAATGTATGTTTTTGAAAGGTAAGCAAGTGGTTAGTTGATTGGTTGGTTGAAATTTAATGGCGCTAATTTCTCATGGAACAAACTGCGCCAAACAAGACGAAAAGCCCACTAGAACAACACAATTTTGAAACAGTATTGAAATAATCAATTTTGATGGAACGTAAAAAAGAAAGATGCCCAAAACCAATATAAAAACATTTGAAAACAAATAAATAGGTAGAAAACTTAGACAAAAAATCAACACGATGATCAGCAAAGTTTGATTAAAAATTAATGATTAAAAATGCTGAAAAATTAAAAAACGTACAGCTCAAAAAAAAAAAAAAAAAAAAAAAAATACGAATTTAAGGATTCAAAATTACTAAAATATTAAAAATTGAAATAAGGCAATCAAGCCCATTTTAAAACAAACTGAAAAGGGGTAAGGAAATCTGGAGAATATCATCCTATGTGAATAATGGAAAAGGCAAGAATCAATAAAGAACAAAGTGGCTATCTATATTTCCTGCATCTTGGGCTCTGTAATAATCTTCTATTTTAACCTCATTACCAAGACATTATGATTTTGATTTGATTTAAGATTAGGTGACGAATTTCCAAAGAATTTTATGCACAGAGATTTATAACAAATACAAGAAGTTAAAATATGTGAGACTGTTCAAGTAGTTTTACAATACACACACTGTGGAGGCGCTTCACCAAGTAAGAGAAGGTAAGCAAGTGGAAAAGGTTTAAGGAAATCTGGAGAATATCATCCTATGTGAATAATGGAAAATGCAAGAATCAATAAAGACTAAAGTGGATATCTATATTCCCTACATTTTGGGGCTCTGTAATAATCTTCTATTTTAACAATATTACCAAGTCATTATGATTTTGATTGAATTAAGATTAGGTGACGAATTTCCAAAGAATTTTATGTACAGAGATTTATAACAAATACAAGAAGTTAAAATATGTGAGACTGTTCAAGTAGTTTTACAATACACACACTGTGGAGGCGCTTCACCAAGTAAGAGAAGGTAAGCAAGTGGAAAAGGTTTAAGGAAATCTGGAGAATATCATCCTATGTGAATAATGGAAAATGCAAGAATCAATAAAGACTAAAGTGGATATCTATATTCCCTACATTTTGGGGCTCTGTAATAATCTTCTATTTTAACAATATTACCAAGTCATTATGGTTTTGATTTGATGTTAAACTGCAGGAGAAATGGGATCAACAACATGATTCGCTCATTTTTTATGTTTATAAAGAAGAGGGATAGTTATGAGTAAAACTTTAAATAAATGACGATATAAAAGTAAAAGTAAAGTCTTAAGAAAAATAAATGGAAATCTTTGACTCTCGTTAAATATAGAATTATTTTGTGTGTACTATCAATTCTTGATAATTAACTTTCTTTATTAAATTACCAAAAGAAATTTTATTTGCGTTTAAGAAAAACACTAATAAAGCTTTTGAACTTCATAATTATTCCTACACACGAATTTTTAGAGATCTTTGGGTTCGTCTGGACAAGGTAGTAGACGGTTTGCTAGCCAATAACGTATAAGGTATTTGATACCTTTTGGCTTTTTTATATTAATTTTTCATTTTCCAATATTTTGGGTATCGTACCATTCCGCTAATTTGCTCTCGTTTATTTTTACCTTGCGTAATATTTTGTCTTGTTTTATGCTTATGAAAATAAAAAAAAATGAAAAAAAATGCTTAATAAAAATTTTAAAATTTTATAAAACTCAAAAATATATCTTTTTGTTGGTGTTGTCACTTTTTGTTTATTTTTTATTGCTGTACCAAGTTGCAACTTTTATACTGTCCCTATTATTATTATTGTACTACTTTTTTATTATTTCTGAGCTTCATGCTGTTGAATCTCTGCATTGCTGTTAACCATACCTACTGGTCATTGTCAAGGTTCCAGTCTAATTATCCCCTAATTAGACAACGCGTTGGTTACTCATAATTTTTTATGAGAACGTCCTCACCTCCTAGCTTCCTTGTGAGCTGGAATGTATTACATTTTTGTTTGGATAACTTTTTGCCTAGAGGCTTAAATTTATGTTTTGATCTGCTTACGTTCGGAGGTTAAAGTAATGACCTTACACTTTGCTAGGTACTCCGTTAAACCAAATTACCTTGACCTTGACCTATAGAAGGTATTTAAAACAAAATTATAGGATATATATGAATTACCTATAAGCAGAATTGTTTGTGCATAATTGAAAGCCATAAAAATATGTTGAGTATCAGAGATTTTATTCAATAGGGTTCATCACTAAGTAAAGAATTACTGTATTTTAATATATCTTACAGATATAATTAAATACTCCTTGCGTCTCTTCATAGCTGGATTCCATAAAAATAAGTACTTCACACAGGAGTCATAATTCTTTTATGACATAAGACGCAGGTACCTATATAAATGATTTAAATTTTCAGTGTTTTATTGAAACGAAGCACATATTGCTTTTTATTGACTGAAAATAAAGTTAATCTACAATTTACATTTGATTTTGAATTTGATGCTGATTGCATCCACTAATTTTGTACTTTTAGGACTCTTTCATTGGCAACCCCTTTCTGAAGTCCGTAAAACAAGTAGTACTATATTATAATGTATATAGGCTTAGCACCTCTGGGACACACCTCCTTTCAGTATTTAAGGGGCTGCATGCACCCATAAAAACCCAAATGATCTTTTCTGTCGTCTACCTGGTAACCGCGTTTAATTCTGCAGTATTTGCTCCTTACCGGGTAGAGCTAAATTATATCGAACCATGATGAGCCTCTTCCAGATCAGTTTGGTCCAACAGCAACCTGAAGCAGCTTCTTAACCACTTCAGGTTGCTGCCATTTAATAAGTTATTTCAGTAGAACCGTACAGCTTCGGTAGAAGTTAATACCATTACTCTGCCTCATTTAATAGAATAAGTGCTTTATCAGAATACTAATAGGGTTTTTTAACGTTGCATAAAGTGATACTTAAAGTATATCGAGGATCACCATAATCGCTTAAATTAGTTCCTCATGACTTTTTAATAGTACTTTTATGTGTTGGAAATTATTTCTTAGTATATTAAAGTAAAGGGTAAACGAGGCTAGTCCATGAACAAAGGTACATAAATCATAATGCAAAAAGAATGCAATGGTACAGGTCTCATATGCATTCGCCTAAACAACCAGCATGATGCATCACCTAGTACATAAAATACAGGCAATGTTTTAATATCGTGAGTATTTGACATAACCAGTTATACCTATTAAAGAAATGCTTAATTATTCTCATGGTTAGCTTGATATCAATAAAGCATAGATGGGGAAAACCTTCTAGAACACCTCTGCACGCACTTCATTCATCATCTATACACAAAGGAAAGAAGCGAAGCCTGCATAAACCACTCGGGGGGTGGACGCATAATGGTAATGAGTTCAGTTTCCAGGATTCCTCTCTCCCCAGAGTGTTCGATGAAAAGCGAGCCATGCGTGGGAGTAAGTCATGTGGGTCTGCGAACAGAGGGAAATCCGGGATCAGTCGCCAGGAGCACGAGGAGCGTAAGCGAGACACATAAATTGGCGATGGGAGCGAGCATCGGGATTAGGAGTTGTCGCCAAACGCTCCTCTGCACTCGCGGACAAGGCGTTTGTTTACGTACCTCTGGCGTTGTAAAATGGTGACCGTAAACTGTCTTTCGAGAGTCCATGCCTACTTACTAGAGCATGTGACTTAAGATATCACCCACTATTCAAAAGACGGTTTTGAATGATGCGATTATTACTTTTTTACCGAATGTCCCTTTGATTTTGGATTTTAAATGGAAATACATTCAAATGCAATTTCTACGACATATATTTTTTGAAATTCATGGTTTATTTAAAAAATATAGCATAATAAATTTATTAAAATGTTATGTTTTGTATAATAGTAAAACTAGTTCGTGACAAATTAAACGTTTATAGTTACTTTAGGTATCTATAAATGCATATAGGATACAAAGTTTGTTTTATATTTATTCTTAGGAAGAAAATTCATTAATAAAAAATGCATATAGATAAAACAGGAAGATCTCTAAAATAAAGATCCACTATTGCTTATTTTTCTCAGTATTAGTATTTTGTCTCAATCACAGATGGGAGACTTTTATTCTATTTTCTAGTCAATTACTTTAAATATCGTTTTGCAACTAACGTCACTAGTTAAAAAACATGTAATTCATTTTTATCCTAGAGCTAACCAATTCTGTGTTCTTTTCAATCGTAGCAAAGCTCAGGCCCACATTTAGATAAATGTTAGACTTAAATGTGTGGAATACTAGCCGCTTTGAGCCCAGAAAACAGAATGGGTAGTTAAAGCTCCCAAATAAAGCTTTTATCTATTCCGAAATATTTTGACCAATCATTAAAATATACTTTTCCATTGTGACAAATCTCAGACCTACATTTCAATAACTGTCAGACTTAAATTTGTCGAATAATAACCACTTTAAGCCCAGCAAGCAGACTGTGTAGTTAAAAGTTTTCAAATGAAGGTTATATTTATTTCAAAATCATTTAACCAATCATTAAAGTATTATTTTTCATTGTGACAAATTTAAGACCTACATTTCGATAATTATCAGACTTAAATTTGTTGAATAATAACCACTTGAAGCCCAGCAAGCAGACTAGGTAGTTAAAAGTTTCCGAATTAAGGTTATATTTATTCCAAAATCATTTAACCAAATCATTAAATTATTCTCTTCTATTGTGACAGATCTCATTTCGATAATTGTCAGACTTAAATTTGTTGAATAGCAACCACTTCAACCCCAGAAATAAGACTGGGTAGTTAAAAGTTTCCAAATGAAGATTATATTTATTTCAAAACCATTTAACCAACCATTAAAGTATTCTCTTCCATTGTGACAAATCTCAGACCTACATTTCGATAATTATCAGACTTAAATTTGTTGAATAGCAACCACTTCAACCCCAGAAATCAGTCTAGGTAGTTAAAAGTTTCCAAATGAAGGTTATATTTATTCCAAAATCGTTTAACCAATCATTAAATTATTCTCTTCCATTCTGACAGATCTCATTTCGATAATTGTCAGACTTAAATTTGTTGAATAATAACCACTTGAAGCCCAGCAAGCAGACTAGGTAGTTAAAAGTTTCCGAATTAAGGTTATATTTATTCCAAAATCATTTAACCAACTATTAAAATATTCTCTTTCATTGTGACAGATCTCAGACCTACATTTGTATGATTGTCACACTTATTGAATACTTCAAGTTCATCAATCAGGCCGAACGATGGCCGATTGGTTAGGGTGCTAGCCTTCGGTACCGGAGTTCGTGGGTTCGAATCCCACAGTGGCATGGATGTTCGTAGCCGTTCGGAATCGGCTTTAAGCTGTAGGTCCCGGTCTCATTAGCCCTTGTGTTGCAAAAAGTAGACCGTAGCACTCCAAACCAAACCAAACCATCATCAATCAGACTAGCTAGTTTAAGTTTCAAAATAAGGCTTATATTTATTCCGAAATAGTTTAACTAGCTGTTAAAGCTGGCTCATTTGTCTCTTCTATCGTTGCAAATCTCGGACCCTCCTCTTGATAAAAGTGCTAGTTGAGTTTGTTGAATACTAGCCGCTTAATGAACAGCAATCAGGCACTGGGTAATTCTCAAATGAAGGCTATATTTAATACTAAAATCAATTAAACAATTATTAAGGTATTTTCTTCTATCGTGACAAAACTCAGACTCACTCTTTGAAAAACGTCAGACTTAAACTTGTTGAATATTAACAGCTTTGAGCCCAGTATTTAGACTGGATATTTAAAGTTTATAAATGAAGTTTACATTTACTTCAAATTAAAATCAGATTTTAAGATAAAATTTTAACATTACAAGGAGTTAAGAAACAAAAAACAATTCCATATCATAAAACAGATAACACACTTTTTTTTTAAAGTTCAATTTTTTGAGTTTAATAAATATAATCTATAAGAATAAAAGAATTCTATTTTTAGATATTTAGCGATTTTGAATGATGTGGATTTTACTTTTTAATTGAATGTACAATTGATTTCTGCATTTTTAGGAGATATATTCCAATACACTATGAAATACATTTAGAAAATTCACGATTTCTCTCAGAAATATATATTATTTAAATGTTAAGTTTTATATAAGATTAAAAAAGAGTTCGTAAAGTATTAAATGATTTTATTTATTTCGGATATATCTAAACGTATTCAGGATCCTGATTCTATTATATAGTTATTTTTAGAGATAAAATCTAAGAAAATATTTTTCACGAACAAATGAAAAGGCGCCTACGTTTTATGTCAATGTTAAATTATTGGCATAAAACGTAGGCGCTCTTTCATGAAGAGAATAAATGTATCTACAAATAAAAATGTTACTCACAAAACACATTTGTTAAACACTTTTTACAAAAGATATAGTTAGTAATAAAATTAGATTGGCGTGTAAATATTGGATGGAAAAAATTAACACAACTGAATTTAGAATGATCGAAACATATCAAATTAAAATTGATAAAATGAAAAAAAGATTTAAGTAAATGTCTCCGAAAATCAAGAAAATTTGTATTAACTAAAAACATGTTTTAAATGGTAAGGACGTAAAATTACTTCAGAGGTGCGGGAGCTCAGTAGGCAAAAGCTACGATCTGGTAACTGAAAAGTTGCGGGTTCGGGGCTCGAGCTGGCTTAAGATCCGCCGTGTTCATTGAGGATGACTGCGACATGTAAAATAGGTTCTTGGTCACAATGTCCTCCAAGTTCATAAACGATACCTCTGGGGGTAGCAAGCCAAGCCTATGGGTCTTCTGCTTGGTTGTTGCTTCAAAATTACGAGGATCCACTTGAGCATAAGTCATACCTGCGGTACTCCTTAAACTAAACACCCTTAAACCGAGTAGCATGGCTTGTACAAAGACAACAACCTTAAAATATTTTAATTACTTTCGAAGGCTATAAAAATGCACAAAACGAATTGAAACACAAGATTGTGAGGCTTCTTTATCTTCTCCTTAGCTCCTAAATTAGGGTTGACATAATCACCCTGAATTTTAGCTATTCAGCTATGGTATGTATACTAATACAAACGATAATTTTATGTTGTAGCTTTATTTATTCTACATCACTATATAAAAATTAATAATTACAAAATTCCAATTATTTGAATGGCTAAGCATTATATACTATAAATATTTCGATAATGTCTACAATGTCAATTAAAAAACTGAATCTTACATTCATGCTACAAGTAACATAAGATCATATATGTCACCAAACAGTCTTAGACCTATAGCCTTCTAGTAACTAGATAGAATCATCTATTTATGAAAAAATTTTTGAAGCTATCCACTTCTTTATAGTCTGTCTTTAGTATATAGCGATCTCTTATAATTCCAAAAGTAAATGCTTAGAGTCCACTTTATGTCTGTTAATTAGTACTTCATTATTTCTAATCTATTTCTTAATGTCAATTAAAAATTTTCTGAATGGCTTAGAGTCCACTTCTGTATAGGCTATCAATTAGTAACTAGATAACGTCTATTCATCTATGTCAGTTCCAAATTTTCGGAATGGCTTAGAGTCCACTTCTGTATAGGCTATCAATTAGTAACTAGATAACGTCTATTCATCTATTTATTTCAATTCCAAATTTTCTGAATGGCTTAGAGTCCACTTCTTTATAGTCTATCAGTTAGTACCTCCATAACGTCTGTTTATCTCTTCATGCCAATTCCAAAATGTACAATGTCTTAGAGACCACTTCCTTATAGTCTGTTAATTAGTACCTCCCCAACGTCTATTTATCTCTTCATGTTAATTAAAAATTTTCTGAATGGCTTACAGTCTACTGTTTTATAGTCTGTTAATTAGTACCTCCACAAAGTCTATTTATCGCTGCATACCAATTCCAAATTTTCTGAATGGCTTAGAGTCCACTTCTTTATAGTCTGTTAATTAGTACCTCCATAATGTCTATTTACCTCTTCATGGAAATTCCAAATTTTCTGAATGGCTTAGAGTCCACTTTATAGTCTGTTAATTAGTATCTCCATAACGTCTATTCATCTCTTCATGTCAATTCCAACTTTTCTGAATGGCTGAGAGTCCACATTTTTATAGGCTGTCAATTAGTACCTCGGTATCGTCTTGACGAATAAACTCAATCACACATTTAAAAAAAAAATTCAGCTGCAGGAAAACTGAAAAAAGTTATATAACACAATTATAAAATATACGGCAGCCCATGTGTTTATTGTATAGACATAATATAATTATAAAATAAAATGTTAATTATATAAATTATGATAATTTCAGAATATAAAGAATAAGTAAAGAATGGTAAGAATGTGCATTTTGTGACACTAGCCAAATGTATGCTTTAAATGTTAGAATGTTTCCGAGTGTAACGCTACTATTTCATGTGTGATGTGTGAATGTTTAATGTCGCTTTAATGTAGCTCATTAAAAAATAATTTAAAACTACTATTATAACAATTTACTATGTGAATACATAAGTATTTTACATTGTATATATTTATATTAGATAAATAGAAGAATTTTTTGTACTCTTTCTATATAATTTCAAATGTTGATAAAAGATTTTCAAAAACCATCATAATCTCACAAAATTGGCATTTATAGGTATATCAACTTATGCGGTGTCCTTTATTATAGCCTTATTTAAATGTTGCCTATTAGGGTGAAATGATCCACCAACTCTTTAATATACTATCGAACCCCGTTATAACTAATTTCAAGTTAAATGCCATAAAAAAGACAGCAAAACACAGGCATTTTTTTTTATCAAATTCCATATTGTCTTTGAGATTTTCTCCCTTAAAATGCTAACATTAAAATGAAGTTTTCCGAACCTATATAATATTAAAAATTTCCTTTACTAATTTTTTTTCTGATTTTTATTTAGATATAGCAATTTTTTTAATTACAAAATAAGTTTATGTGCCTTGGTACATAAAGAATCTAATACCTTTTCTTTTCAGAGAAGCAGTTTAAAACGATTTTTCTTCTAAATATGTTTTAGAATATAGTCCTTCCCAATCTTACTACTTATTAGTATATGTTTAAACTATTGACACTGAAACGAATTTTATACTTACCTGTAAGCATCTGAGTCAAAAACTGTTAAAAGAAACTAAATACATAACTTTTTTATACATTTACTAAAACTTGTCTGAAATCTGTTCGGTAAACCATTTTCTCTAATATCGAATACTATGAATCTTTAATTATTGAAACCAAATAAATGCGAAATGCATTTAAAACTCACTTTAATTCTTGTTAACAACACTTTAACACTTCTGTCCCCTTGACATACAGTTTTTTTTCTTAATTCGCTATTTCCTTTTACTAAAGAGGACAAAGAGCCTTAAATCTACATTTTAAAAATATCCTAATTTTGTCTGAATTTGGAACTACTTTGATTTACCCCCCAAATCGGAAATTTGGCGACTTTTTTTTTCTTGCCAAGCAAAATATCTGTTTTTGGCACTTTTTTTCTCTCGCCAAGATGGATTCTCGCTAAATTCAAATAATTAATACATAAAAAATACAGAATCATTAAATACAAAAAGAAGAATACCTAAAAAATACAATAAATACATAAAATATACAAATAAATGACACTGAATATCCGACTCAACCCTGAAACTTTTCAACAACACTATATACAGTAGGCATATTGAAAGCTAAAAGATAAAAATAATTAATAGAAAAAAAAATATAATTGGAAAATACAACCAGATTTGCAGCAAAATACAGCAAGTCAGAAATCCGCTTGATCGCTTCACAAAGAAATGGCGGTAAAACATATATGAAATCCAAAAATTGTTGCCACAAAACTTTAAAAAAAAACTCAAAAAATGGTACAAAATACAAGAAAATACTAAATTTGGCAACAGCAAAAACCTAAAAGCTGAAAAAGCCTAAATTGGCAATACCAAAATAAGAAACAGCAACCCTAAAAAGTCCGTAGGAAGTGCCAGATTTAGCGCGCAATTTTTTTTTTTTTTTTTTTTTTTTGGGGGGGGGGGTATATTAAAGTTGTACCCTGAATTTTTATGCAGACACAATGACATAAAATGCCTCGAATATTCAGTTTTGTTTTCAAAAATGCAGTGAATACGAACAATTAAAAAAATATACAGTTTTTATAATTTTACAATATACAGATACCTAAATCTAAAATCTAAATCCTAAATCTACAAATAACTTTTAATTATGCAAAAAACTAAACTGCACCCACCAGTTTAAAGCGATAGTCGATGTTGTAAGTTTTAATGTATCTTTAATAACATGAAAAACTTCATAAACCTCCATTGCCTGAAAATGTAATGTTAAGAGAACAAGGTACGTTGAAATTCAGTCTATAAAACTTTAACTTTTAATGATAATTTTAAAAAGAAAATGTTGTTACATAAAACATATAAAGCACAAAAATCCACAAGAAATTTTTGTGATTAAAATAAAAGATTAATTGTAACAAATTGAACTGTCCAACCATACTCCTTAAAAATGGTTTAAGTTCCCAACATAATAACTAATTGTTTATCTCATTATTTATTGCTTTTCGTGTTATTTTTAGACTAACTATTACTGGATATCGTGTTTCTGTTACGATAATTACTATTTAAATAAGACAATTATTTCAAATAATGCAATGTTTTACAGTTGTTTTCATCATTTTAAGGTATTAAATCTTCTGTAACTCGAGTAAATACTTTGCCATTTTCAAAAGCTTGCCCAGTTTAATGATCACCACATTAATAGAGAATCTCTAAAATTCTCATCTAATATATTATTTTTAATAGCATAAAAAAATGTATACAATGTTAGTTCAAGAATGATTGGATTATATTTAACTATGAGTAGAGCTAAACTAAAATATTATTTTTTTTTATAAAAAAAAATCTGTGTAATGCTAATTCAAGATTGACTAGATTGTATTCAACAATGGGTAAAGCTCGACTATAATATAAACTTTTAATAACATCAAAGTGTATACAATATTGATACAAGAATGACTAGATTGTATTCAACAATGAATAAAACTTAACTAAAATATTAATAATATCAAAAAGGTATGCAATGTCAATTCAAGAATGACTACATTGCATTCAACAATGGGTAGCTAAACTAATATTGGAATAACGAAGTACTTCTCTTTCCCCAGAGAAACTCCTATAAGGCTTCTGTGACAAAGTATTCATTTATACGAATACTCAGTTATACGAAGCAATTCTCGCTCGTTAGTAAAACTCCCATAAGGCCTATGCATCAAATCATTTCCCTATACGAATATTCAGTTATACGAAATACTTCTTTTTCCTCTGCAAAATTCCTTTAAAACCTATGCAATAAATTATTCACTTATACGAATATGCGGTTATACGAAGTACTTCTCGTTCCGTGGCGAAACGTTATGTGAATTTTTAGTTACACTAAATAATTCTCGTTTCCTAATGAAACCTCAATAAGATCTACGTAATCAATTATTCAATTATACGAAGTACACTTCGTTCCCCTATAAAACTCTTGTAAGGCATATGTAATAAATTATTCACTTACAAGAATATTCAATTATACGAAGTACTTATCGTTCCCCATCAATAACTCCCATAAAGCTTGTGTGATAAATTATTCGCTTATACGATTATTAAGTTATACGAAGCTCTTTTATGTCCCCAACGAAACTGCCACAAGACCTAGGTAATAAATTATTCACTTATACGAATATACAGTTATACGAGATACTCCTTTACGTGGATAATCTGTTATAAGAAGCACTTAAATGAAAATTGATCTCCTAATGAAATTTTCGAAAGTAAATTTTAATCAGTAATACGACAAAACGTAAAACTTTTTGCAAACGGACTAGTACTGTGCATATTAGCATCTCTCAGTGATTTTCTTCCTTTTCTTAGGGTAGTTTTGTTTATATTATTCTTTAAAATGTGGAGAGAGTCATTAATTCGTGTTTTCTATTATGCTTAACATTTATAATTCAGTTTAAAGTGTTTAATAAAAATATATTGTGGTATGTATTTATGGGTTTTATGAATACAGAAACTTGATGTATTTAATGTAGTCTTAAAAAACTTTGTGAATATAATTGACATATATTAATATAAATACCATTTTTACCTCTAAACGAAGTTTATTAAAAAACGAGAAAAATAGTACAGTAGTGTCTTCATACTTTCATAGATTGTCTAATTATATGTAGAATTATCCCTACCTCCTGCTCGTCGTATAAATGGATTTCCATTATTAAGTTAAAAACTCTCTTATTTTTTAGATATATGAATGAGCGTTTTTAACTCATAATGATTCAAATAAATCAAAATAATCAAAAATAAATGAAATCAATCAATTAATAAAATCAATAAAAATAATTATTAAAATAATAATAATAATAATATTAATAATAAATCATAGATAATCATAAATAATCAATAATAGTAAATAATAATAAATAAGTAATCAATAATAATAAGTAATCAATAATAATAAGTAATAAATAAAGAAATAGTCAAAAATAAATCAATAATCAAAAATAAATCAAAAATAATTTTGTGAATATAGTTTGCAGATATTAATATTCTTCTAAACGACGTTTGTTAATAATCCATAAAAAAACAGTACTGTTCTCATTCTTTCATAGACTTAAACGACTGTTGTTTGAAGAATTTTTCGAAGAATTACTCTTCCCTCTGTTCTTCGGATAAGTGGGCTTTCATTATTTTACTCAGCTAAAACGTCCAAGCTAAAAATCTCTTATTTTTTTAGAAACATCAATGAGTTTTCTTAAACTCATAATTTAAATAAATTAAAATAATCAAATATCAATCAATAATAATAATAAATAAATAATCATAAATAACTAATCAATAATAATAAATAGTCACAAATAATAATAATATATAATAATAAATAAATAATCAATAATAATAAATAAATAATCGATAATAATAAACAAATAATTAACTCTAATGAGTAATAAATAAAGAAATAATTAAAAAATTAAACAATAATCAAAGAATAAATAAAAATAATCTTATAAATATAGTTTACAGATCTTAATATCATTTTTCTTCTAAACGACGTTTGCTAAAAATCCAGAAAGAACAGTACGGTTTTCATGCTTCCATAGACTTAAACTACTATTGTTTCAAGAATCGTACGAAGAATTACCCTTCCCCCTGGTCTTCGGATAAGTGGGCTTACATTATTTTACTCCTACAAAATCCAAGTTAAAAATTCTCTTATTTTTGTAGAATCATGAACGAGTCTTCTTTAGTTTCAAATTCAAAGGAATTACACGGAGCATGAATAAAATAGCTATTGAAGGATAAATCGATACTTCAAACCTACGCGACAGTAAAAGGTCTTTCATAATACCATAATTTAGACGATAATTCTATATTTGCACTACAGGTGCCTCATAATCTATCATATTTTTCTTATTTTTAGTTACAGATTAATAATATATCTCACACTCTGAAATAGATTTTTATATTTATCAAAAACTTTATATGTTTTTATGATATTGTAACAGAATGAAACGCTAAATCTATTTTTGCCCCAACTTTGGAAATTATATATTACTGTTCTATCGCTGGTGTTCTGTAACGTTGTAACGTTTCCTGCCCACGTGCGAGACATTTCTACACCTACTTTTTCCTCCTTAAAAATGTATACGAGTTGTGACAATATCACGTTATTCGAAACATTACGATTTCAGTGTTTCAGGGAAAGATTCTGAAAAATATTTATAAATAACCGGAGCAACGACCCCCTCAAATTAAGAATATATATATTTTTAAAATAACTCTGATATCGCGTAGCGTACAATAGCTATTAATAAATTGACACCTACAAATTATTATTATCGTAGAATTCTGTTCTCAAAATGCTTCATTTCCGGGAATCAGATCAAAAATTCACGTGTACTAGACATATGCTACGTTTCGATTAAGGGTATAAAGTTAATGTATTTTTAAAGCATCGACTAACGTTTCAAATCGTGTTTCACCAGTAGTGTTCAAACTTCAAAGCCACCCCCTTGATAAAATATGGAGATTTTTGACAGTGTTGGATTTAACATTTAAACCATCCTGCACTAAAGTAAAAACCTGCGCCTGTATGTAATTTGTTGTTGTTTTTGATGCCACTTGGATAAATCAAGTACGGTTTTAGCCATATGCGACTCGTATTAAGGTAAAGGGGTTATGTCTTTCTTTTTAATGAGCTCCCATAAGAAATACTACAGACGCACCTCTTCGTCTTAATTCAAGGAGCTTCCAGCTCACGTGATTGGATTGTACAAATGACATTAGTAACAACAACAAAACAACAAAGTGAATGACAATTCTAACGTATAATTGGGACCACTTAAAAATTGGGTTCGCCTTGGCAAATTTGGCGAAAATACTGGCGATATTTACTAAAACACAAAGACAATCCATCCAAATATTGTATTTATTACCTCCATGGTTTTAGATATTTTTTCTTTTCCAAAAAGGATAGGAGTAGTGGCAACAGTGTGCATTGCGAAAAAAGGATAGAATAAAAAAAATGGAGGTACGCAATGACCTAAGATGTGTTTTTATTTTGGCTTATTTATTTATTGAAGTTATTTAAGTGATCTGTTTTAATATGAACTCTTTCACGTGTGTATTGATGTTATTTTGTTTACGAATAAGAATTCCGTTGATAGACGAAACCGGAAGTACGGGAGATTTCCCAACAGTATTTCTTGCTTTTTCTGGCGAATTTATTTAATACAAAGTGCGCCATCGTAATAGAATTATATACTCTTACTTAATTAAACAAAACGACTTGGAAACCGGTCATTTATATTTATCGGCAATTAATCCCTTAACAGTTTATAAAAGCAACAGCTCCAAATTATTAAAAATCAGCCATAGTGAACCATTAATGATTTGTTATGTCTAATTTTTTAAGCATTGCGCATTTTTAATACATAAGAAAAGAGTTACACAAGGAGAGTTGGATGCAAATATCATATGAATTATATTATAGATACAGATTTTTTGGACACGTTGAGATCAGGAGAAAATATTAGGCGACCATACTTAAACTATTATCGCCAAGTTGGCGGGGGGAACATAGTTCTTTAGTCAAGCCGTATAATTAAATGTAGAGTTAAGAATAGATATTGTACGAGGCGTAATTTTTGCACAAACAAAAAAACACACAAGTGTAATTTTTTTATCAGCTTTATTTTTACATGAAAAACTTTATTTTTATTTTTTACATGATTTCCACCAATCCATATCTATAACGTAGTACCGCTTTTGAATCCCATCCTCAGAAAAGTGCCGTGTGGCTATGCCTTGGTTTAATATTTGGTTTTGTGCTCGTCTGTCAGCATTTTTGGTTTCCAAAGGGAGAATTTCATATCATTTCCAGAGCTAGCTTAAAGGCTGTTGATTGCTTTTATACTACAAACAATGGTAGAATAGGTAGAACACTGTGCTTTGGTACCGAGTAGTTCTTTGATTCGAATCTCACCATAATAGGGTGTTCTATGCAATTATGAATTCTGTAAAGATAGATGATTTAAGATATTACCACACACATTTCAACTTAACAAACCTTTATTTCATTATTCAGCTGAATTAGAATAGGCAAATACGAATGCATGCTTCGGATCTAACGCCAGTAGTATTGTAGGTGTGGGAAATCCCCCGGCGAACTAACTGTAACCGTGACGAACGAACTCTGTGTCGGTGTCTGCCGCGAATGTGTAAACAGTAGAGATGAACTCTCGCTAGCTTTTATTTTTACATGTACATAGTTTTCTGTAGTTCTTTTTAAATGCATATAAAGTTTATTCCTTTTTTCACCAATGTATTCGAGCCATTAATTGCAAACACGGAATCAAAGTGTTTATGCAAGAAAAAAACAGCCCGGCCCGGGACAAACTGACGAGAAGCAGTACAATCGGAAATTTGGAGGTAAGGCCACTTTGCTTTACCTATTGATTTAATTGTACTGTGTTCTCTTGTGGTCTTTTACGACAGTAGGGAACTACAATAATGCAATTTCACGCAGCAGGGCGCATTTCAACTTATGACAGTTCTGGCTTTAATTTCAAACGGAAGGGCAGTTTATTGTTTATCTATCGGCTGTTGTAAACATGAAAATGAATGGGAAGGGCATTATAGTAGTTCGTGACGATGCGACAAATTGCTCTATACTACTGGCGTTTAGTTAAAATACAAAACGTCAGAGTAGGCCTCATAGCGTTGTTATGACAACGTACAATAGCCGCAACACATGGGTGTTCGTAGCCGTTTGGAATCGGCTTCAAGCAGTAGGTTACTTCTAATTAGCCCTCTTGCAAAAATAATAACAGTAGATCATAGAATTCTAAATCAAACCAAACCAAAGATTCAGTTACCGAAAATATACATGATTATTAATGAAGTAAACTTTGTATTTTTAAACTAAAAAAATTCTCCTGAATTAAATATCACGAAATAGCTTGAAAATCTTTATGTCAAAGTCATTTTTGTTAAAAGGTAATCCCCATTATCTATCAGAAAGAAATATTTATTTACTTTGGTATTAAATACACCTTTTTTGTCAAAATATTTTATGTTTTGTATTCTTTTAATGGTTTTTTGTATGTTTGATATGATGTATTTTCACACTTGAGAAAATATTTTTTCAATTCGAATTTGTTGAGTTACAAAGAGTTAAGCGCTTTTCTAAAAAGATCAGCACCCAGTGGGTGGGAAATCGTCTGCCCACAGGTGGCTGCATGAATAAATTTCTAGTAAAAAGATTCAGTTGAACAGTCGTTATAGCTGAATAGTCTACAAGTCTTGACATTGATGCCCACCTGCTTGCGTTTACTGACAGTTTAAGTGATACTGTTGCTCCTACTTCAGTAGCTTTTATAGTATTCCTATGGAAATTTTTCTTTTCAAAATTGGAAATATTTTAAGCTTAGAGAATGATATTAAGGAATAAAGTGTATCTGTATACTATTCTGTTGAAGAAGAGAGTGTAAGGGAACAGTGACTGTGAAAGAAAGTACTATTATTGACCCAGGAGTGATTAAATTATGAATTCATAGGAAACTGTTCTAAGCACATCATACTGTCTATGACGGGAAGAATCATCTGGCTGTCAATGAAACACTACAAACTCGAAATGAACTGATCGAACATGACTCGAAATTAATCTAATCCACTTCCACATTCCTATACTAAAATACAATAAACTTAAAACTCTTCTGATGCTGCATACTGCAAGTTAAGCCCTGTACACGCAATTCATTTCCAGAAACCACTTCTCTTCCTTTTAGTGACTTTACTGTCTCTTTATCATATTGCAAGTAAAAATTACAAATTGAATTGTCTAATTTCGATATTACTACAGGTATTAGAAATTTCCGGTTATATTCCGGCATAATGTTATGGGTTATATTTAGTCACAACATTAAAAAAATACCGAATACCGATATTTTATTATTATTATGGTATTGCAAAACAAGTCAAGGTTAATTATTTTTTTTAAATTCTGTTTTGTAGCTATTCAGGCTTTATGTCTGACTTTAAGTCACGGCTTTAGATCATAGCACAGTAACTATAACACTAATACTTCAGTTCTATTTTCCTTAAATAAAACACACATTTAAAATTCACCTGATGACAGAAAAACTATAAGTTAAACCACGTGCCCGCACATTCATTTACAGAAAAATACATCTCTTTCTTTTTAGTATATGATACTGCGGGTAAAATTGCAAATTGGAATTATATACCGCACTCAACTTTCCATTTTATTATATGAAGTTCAAAAAATAATAATAGTAGAGTAATAAGCACTCGAATTCTGGAATAATTCACAAGCGCTGGTATATTACAAAAGGATTTTCAAATTTGAGAATGAAGCAAATTTTTAGTTCTCTCTCTAGATAGGAAGAAAAAATTAAAACGCGTCTTCCAATTCTCATTATACACGAAGCCCCCGCGAAGCAATCGATTCTGGAATTGGGATAAAACGAAGAAAAACTAGAAAAATGTCTGTTTCGAAAGAAAGAGCTCCGAGATCAGACAAGTCGGTAGCTAGCGATGAATCTCTCCTTCGAATCATGCGTGGGTGTTCGTACATGTTTTGAGGTTTATTGGATACGAAATAGAAGAGAAAAAAAAACAGAAACTACATTTATTTTATTTTCTCCTTTTCGATTTTAGTAAAATATATTTGCTTCCTTTTCTGAGGCATCTCGCAGAGCAAATAGATGATAGGAGGCAGAAATGCGGAGGAATTTAATCTAATTTATTCAGTGATTAGGCAGCGAAATTAAACGGTTCGCGGAACATTAGAAATAAAACATACATTCTCAGATGAAATTGGAATTCATTTACATAACTCTTTTTTTTTCTCTTTCGTGTCGATCAACTAGTTCTTATTTTGAATTAAAATTTAGGTATTTGATAACAATCTTTACTAGCTGTATAGAAGTCTATTCAAAAGAATTGTGTCCAAAAACGTAGGCTATGAAAATAAAAATACGTAAACGAATTAAAACTTTAAGAACTATTTTCCTTTACTTATATATCTTAAAAATTTAAAAGACGAAATTCATCAGTAAAATATGAAAAACTGAATGCTTAGAAGGCAGCAAAATTAAATTGCTCGTGGAACATTAGAAATAAAGCTTACATTCTCAGATGAAAATGGAATTCGCTTACATAACTCTTTTATATAATTCACTACATTTCTTTCACCTAATACTAGTTCAATTAATTCTTATTTTGAATTATGGTTTAAGTATTTGAGAACAATCTTTACTGACTGTATAGAAATCTATTCAATAGTTTTGTGTCCAAAAACCGGAGGCTGTAAAAATAAAAATACGTACACGAATTAAAACTTTAAGAACTATTTTCATTTACTTATATATCTTAAAAATTTAGAAGACGAAATTCAGAAGTAAAATATGAAAAACTGAATGCTTAGAAGGCAGAAAAATTAAATGGATTGTGGAACATGAGAAATAAAGCTTATATTCTCAGATAAAATTGAAATTCGCTTACAAACCTCTTTTTTTTCTTTCACGTCGATCAACTATTCTAGATCAACTATTCTAGTTCTTATTTTGAATTATATTTTAGGTATTTTAGAACAATCTTTACTAGCTGTATAGAAGTCAGCAGAATTCTGCGTCCAAAAACCGGAGGTTATAAAAATAAAAATATGTAAACGAATTAAAACTTTAAGAACTATTTTCATTTACTTATATATTTTAAAAATTTAGGACGAAATTCACAAGTAAAATATGAAAAACTGAATGCTTAGAAAGCAGCAAGATTAAACAGCTTGTGGAACATTTTAAATAAAACTTACATTCTCAAATGAATTGGAATTCGTTTGAATAACTCTTTTTTTTCTTTCACGTCGATCAACAAGTTCTTATCTTGAATTATGTTTTAGGTATTTCAGAACAGTCGTCACTAGTTGTATACAAGTCTATTCAATACTCTTCCTTAAAACTGGAGACTGTAGCAATAAAAACACTTAGAAGAATCAAAATTTTGAGAACTATTTTCCTTTATATATTCTCAAATGAAATTGGAATTCGTTTATATAACTCTTTTTTTCTTTCACGTCGATCAACTAGTTCTTATGTTGAATTATGTTTTAGGTATTTCAGAACAATCTTTACAAGTAGTATAGAAGTCTATTCAACATACTTCTGTCCCCGAAAACCGGAGGCTGTGGAAATAATAACATGTAAAAGAATTAAAATTTTGAGAAATATCTTCCTTTATTTATTCTCAAATGAAATTGGAATTCGTTTACATAACTCTTTTTCTTTCTTTCACGTCGATCAACTAGTTCTTATGTTGAATTATGTTTTAGGTATTTCAGAACAGTCTTTACTAGCTATATAGAAGTCAACTCAACAGAATTCTGGTGCTCCAAAACCGTGCACTGTAGAAATAAAAAGATGCAAAAGAATTAAAATTTTGAGAAATATATTCATTTCATTATATATCCCTCTTTTGTCAAAAATTTGCGAAACAAAATTCACAAGTAAAATATTAAAAACTGAATGCTCACAAAGCCTAAAAATTAAATGGTTCATGGAACATTTGAAATGCAGCTTACATCATACAAAATTAGGATTTGTTTTAGATTACTCCTTTCCTTTCACGTTGATAAAATAATTCATATTTTTTAATTATATTTTCAGCATTCCAGAACAGTTAGATAGTTGTAAACCTATTCAATTCTCTGTCCTTTATTAGTTTAAATGGAGTATGTGAAAATAAAAGACATAAAAAAGTTAAGAATGTAAACAACTGCTTTTATTTCTTTACGTATCAGATGTACTGAAATATTCGAAAATGTAACTCCCTTGTGAAATCTAAATAAATAAAAGTTCGTAAGGAAGCGAAATTAAATGGTTCGTAGAACATTAGGATTAAAAATTACATTCTCAGTTGGGAAATATTGAAATTTGTTTACATGATTCTTTTTTTCCTTTACGTTGATCAGCTAATTCTTATTTTGGATTTTGTTTTAGGTATTCCAGGACAGTCTTTACTTGCTATATAGAAATCTATTCAATATTTATTGCATAGTCTATTTAATATTTCTATATACAACAAGTGAACTCCTGTCCCCAAAAATCGGATTCCGTAAATTTTTTTTAAAAGTAAAAGAATTAAAATTTTGAGAACTATTTTTATTTTTTTCCACACCTGTCTCCCACTAAAAATTTAGAAGACGAAATTCACAAGTAAAATATGAAAAAATGAAGACTTACGATACAGTAAAATTAAACGTTTCGCGTAACATTTAAAATGCAGTTTACATCCTCATATGAAATTGGGATTTGTTTACATTACTCTTTGTTTTCCCGTTGATCAGCTAATTGTTATTTTTAATTATATTTTCAACATTCCAGAACAGTTTTATTTAGCTAGTTGTATGCCTATTCAATAAAATTCTCTCTCCCTAATTCGATAAACTGGGGTATATAGAAATAAAAGATTTAAAAAAAGTTAAGAATGTAAACAACTGCTTTTATTTATTTACATACGATCTATACTGAAATATTCGGAAACGAAACTCTCTTGTAAAATCTAAATAGATGAAAAATCCTAATGAAACTACGAAATTAAACCATTCATAGAACATTAGAAATAAAAATTACTTTCTCAATTGGTATTGTAATTCGTTTACATAACTCTTTTTTTAAACTTTTCCGTCGATCATCTAATTCTTGTTTTGAATTATCGTTTAGGTAATCCAGAACAATCTTTCTCTTGAACGAAGAACAATCGTTCCTCGCTGAAAGTGAAGTTGAATTTTACCCATTACCATGGACCAGTTTCAAATTTCGACGAGGTCTATCAGGTCTAATGTAGGTTTTCCGACACCAGAGGGAAGAGTAACAACAACAATAAGCAATGCTTATCTTATTTGAATCATTTTTGTAATTAGAATTGTTTATTTACTATCAACAGTTGATTAGAAATTGACTTGTTAAGGTCTTTACTATGTATCCTGTATATCCTCTTATCTATAACTAATGAGGATAATAAGAAAATTAGAACTAGCCATGGGATGAAGTTAGAAACTAAAAGCAGTGTTACAAATTATATGCTCAACAATACCCTTCGCACCATTAATATAGCTTCTATTTTTTTCGAATATATCAAGTATTTGTCTTTAATAGGTTTGGTTTGGTTTGAAACGCTACTGTTTTTCTACACTAGGGGTAGCCGAAAGCGGAATCAACTGCTTCAAGCCATTTTAGAATGGCCAGGAACATCCGTACCTTCAGCAGGATTGGAACCCGCGTTGTTATTTCGGAGAAAATGATTTAGAGGAACATTACAGGTTACACTGTCCATTAGGCATAAAGATGCATTTTAAGCTCCTTACACAGAATTTTTCCTAACTATTTCTTTATGCTGGAAAACTGAAGAGCAACAAATAAGATGTCCGTAGCAGCTAGCACCTGGTCAACGCAAAACCAGGAGGACTTAATGGCTTAATAATACCAACTACACTCATGTCCATAAATTAAGGATAATGAAGTTCAGGCAATGAAAGAGACAAAAGCAAAACAAATTTGACTTATTTGTAAAGTCTATTTATTAAACAAAAGGTAAAGAGCAAAAAAGATGCTATATGTTTGACATAATTAATAAAAATTGTGATTTTTACTCCCTGAAGCAAATTTCAAAAAAAGAACCTATTTACAGAAAACAGTATAACATGGTTAGTATGATGGTTAATACGGAGTATGTCTCCCGGACGATGCAATACAAGCGTTACAACGCCTACGCATGCTGAGTATCAGATTATCAATCTGATCTTGGGGAAAATTACACCACTCATCAAGCAATGCCCTCCGAAGTTCCGATAGACTGTTGGGAGGGGGTTGACGGGCTGCAATTCGTCGGCCAAGCATGTCCCACACATGCTCTATTGGATTCAAGTCCGGTGAGAATGCTGGCCAATCCATACGGGTGATATCCTCCGATTGAAGGCATTCGTCTACAATGTTTGCACGGTGCGGTCGGGCGTTGTCATCCCTATACAGAAATTCAGGACCCATGGTGCCCCGAAACAAACGTACATGTTGTTCCAGAATGACATCCCGATAGATGTGGCCTGTCATCGTTACACTCTGAACATGCAGGTTAGTTCTGGAACCAAGAATAATTCCTCCCTAAACGAGCCATCCTGCACCACCGTAACGGTGTCGTTCAATGGTGTTCTCTTGGTGGTAACGGGTACCTGGCGCTCTCCATATGAAAGTCCGACGAGAATCAGAATGTAAACTGAACCTGGACTCGTCGGAAAACATCACACAAGACCACTGTTGCGGTGTCCACAATGCATGCTCTCTAGCCCAACATAATCGCAGGCGACAGTGAGTTGCGGTAAGGGGAACACATCTGACAGGCCTACGAGCATATAGACCAATGTTCCCTAAGTGTCTGTACACGGTCTGCCTTGAAACTGTCGTACCGGTAGCTGAAGAGAGCTGACGAGACAGGTCTGATGCTGTGCTCCGTCTGTTTCTTTTGGCAGTAACTGACAAATACCGGTCATCATTCGGCGTAGTAACTCGGGGGCGACCTGTGCTGTAACATCTACTCACATTATCATCATTCACCATCGTTGTCAAAGCCTGGAGATGACACTCTGGACGATTCCAAGTTCCTCGGATACTTCCAGCTGGGTACGTCCACATTCCAGTCGTCCAATAATTCTACCACGTAAAAAATCATCCAAATGCTTCCTTTGTGCCATAACTATGCGGTTATTGCACTGAAAGGCTTTTAAAGCGCTTGTGAACAATTTTACTTCTTTGCTACCATTCCTTATATAGCCCTTTCATACACTCTCGTCATTATGACGTACTATCCGCGCCATCTGTTGGTTTCCTTCAATTTGCATATTCTTCTTCAAGATGTGTGTGATAATCCTACAGGTGAAATTTTTATTTTAGAGCTCAATTTCTGTGTGATTCTGAATTATCCTTAATTTATGGACATGAGTGTAGTTTTTTTTCGCCAGTTTGCTCGTATTTTGAAATATTCAGATATGTTGTGTATATATAGTTTGTTAAGTTTGCTTTTTAATGTACCTTTTTTTAATCCACCTGTCTAGGCCGTTTCGTTTTCTTGGCGGACTTTGTGGATGACTATCCCTAACCCCGCTGGGTCACTTGTATAAAATTTTATACTAGTGTTACTAATATAAACAGCTCTGGGAGGACTTGAGGACACATTCAAAGCGTTACGAAGTTGCAGGACAAACTGTGTCCATTTGACAGCTAAATTCTAACTTTACTCTGTATCAGGAAGTAAAAAAAAGTAAAATTCAAAATTACAATCTGCAGTAATATATTTATAGTTTTGTTCTTTAAAAGTCACTATGAAAATTATTTCTTCTACTATATGTGAATACGTCGATATCTTTCTCAGTATTATTGTAAACCTTATGTACTGATATTTGGTGAAGACCTAGCGTTCACATCTGTTATGTTACGATTGCTGTTATAAATGGAAGTGAAAGACTACAAGCAACGATAATTCTAAATAGAAAATTTCAACATTCTACTTCTAACCATTTCTGAGTTGTGAGAGATACATGCGGGCAGATGTCACGTGAAAACTAATCATTATGCATTCAGGGATGACCAAAATGGATGATTAAAGTCTTCTATCAGGTATAAGTTCTCTTGATCGAACTTACAACCGTGAAGCCGAAACTTGTTTAGGCATGATCAAAATGTGTATTTCTGTTAAAATGTACATGATTACAATACTTCTTAAGAATTATGTTAAACTTTGTTTATTAGGAGCGTCATATTAGGTTCAAATTAATTTTCCCTCCACGTGAGCGTTATTTCAGATAAATGATAAAATGGGTGTATGAACTTAAAAACATAAACACTAGATCTCTGTCTACAATGCGATGCTACTTAAACGTAAACAAGCTGATGTCAGAATAATGAAAGCTTCATCAATAGCCATTAACAAATTACGTATTTTATTTACCTCTGTTTGTATGTGAATCTAACAAAAAGCAAAAAGAAACTATAAATATTTGTGAACCAGCCACACGCTAAAAGCATGGAATTTCCGGGAAACTCATTTTTTTGTGTCTAGATTGCGATTTTATTTCCAGGAAATCCGCAAATGAAAGTGAATGCATGTATATCAAAACAAGCAGTTATTTTTCGTTTAGAGTTTATAGAAATTATTGATCTGAAGGAATATTCTCGATATCCGGGCAAAAGTTGTTTTTGAAGAACGAAATTCGACTCTCGTCCTTTAACAAACGGAGTCTTATTTACGCATCATTTGCGAGAGAGGGTTGACCAAAACACTTGCGAAATAAATGCAAATTGTATCTTTATGCAGGTGGAAGGTTTCGTTAAAATTTCGCTATTTGAAACCATAAAAGTTCTCTGAACTCATTTAATGGAAACTTCGAATAAATATATCTGTAAAAATATAGGCTTTGGATTTTTTTTTTATCTCTGGTCCGTCGTCAATGATTGACGATCAAAACATCTAATATTTCCGCTGCAAAATAGCATTGATAAATAACTATTAAACCGTTTCAAAGAAATCATCACGGGTTGTAAATATATCATATCAGCTTTCGGACTGGAAATCTGGATTCCATATCCCGTGATGTGGCTCTAAATCATAAAGGGCAAACCTTGGCACATGGCAAGACTTTCGGTGACAATTGAAAGGCACATATTAAATTACTTTTATTAGCTTGCATTCATTGAAAACAACATTTAGAAAAATCTTCATGACAAGCAGTCATCAGTGATGGAAACAAGTACGAGCAAGAGAGCTATATGCGGTTATGCCTCTAGATCTTAAATGGGAAACCTGTGGCACGCTGCAAGTATTTCAGTGACACCTGAAAGATACAAATTAAATTACTTTTATTCACTTACATTCATTGAAAACAACATTTAAAAAAATCTTCATGACAAGCAGCCATCAGTGACGGAAATAAGTACGAGCAAGAGAGGCATATGTGGTTATAACTCTAGATCATAAATGGGAAACCTGTGGCACGCTGCAAGTATTTTGATGACACGTGAAAGATACACATTACAAATTACTTTTATTCACTTATATTCATTGAAAACAATACTTAAAAAATATCTTCATGACAAGCAGCCATCAGTGATGGAAACAAGTACGAGCAAGAAAGCTATATGCGGTTAAGGCTCTAGATCTTAAATGGGTAACCTGTGGCACGGTGCAAGTATTTCAGTGACATGTAAAAGGTGCATATTAAATTACTTTTATTTACTTACATTCATTGAAAACAACATTTAAAACAGTATCTTCAAGACTAGTAGCCATCAATGACTGAAACAAGTACGAAAAGAGAGTTATACTTGGTGATATGACTCTATAAATCACGGATGACAAACCTGTGACACTTTGCAATTATTTCGGTGACACATGAAAGGTAAATATTAAATTAATTTTATTTCCTTACATTCATTGATAATAACATTTAAAAATATCTTCAAGACTAGCAGCCATCAGTGATGATAACACGTATGAGCATGAGTGCCATTATAACATTTAGCAGAACACAGCGGTGACTAGTGCCCTCTCCGACATGGATATCCATGTGGGGGATTGTAAGGTTTTTGACCCCACGAACCACGTATGCACT
>CM063508.1:53041450-53043950 GCA_032207245.1 Pardosa pseudoannulata
ATATATATATATATATATATATATATATATATATATATATATATATAAATATATATATATACATATATATATATATATATATATATATATATATATAAACATATATATATATAATATATATATATATATATATAAAACATATATATATATATATATATATATATATATATATTTGCATATATTTATGCATAAATATATATATATATATATGCATATATATATATGCATATATATATATATATATATATATGCATATATATTGCATATATATATATATGCATATATGCATATATATATATATATATATATATTATATATATATGATATTATATGCATATATATATATATATATGCATATATATTTGCATAATATATTTATATAAATATTTGCATATATATATGCATATTTATATATATATATATATATATATATATATATATATTATATTATGCATATATATATGCATATATATATATGCATATATATATATATATATATATATATATATATTATATATATATATATATATATATAATATATATATATATATATATATGCGTGTGTGTGTCAGAAAAATTCTCAGAGGTTTTCAAATCTGAAGTCAAGGGCTAAAAATTTCCGCTTCCTTTTGCATTCCCCTTTTTAACACCTAACCACAATTGACCACTTAAGCTACAGTTTGCGCCATAAGAGAAGGGGTCTAACCAGTTAAAACTCTACATTGCCCTAGATGACAATTTAGGAAGTTCCCAAACAAAACAGAGATGCACGCGATCGGATTCAGATTTTCCTCCAGATTTTCCCCCAGATTTTGACTGAGATGTTTACCCAGTGTTGAGGGTTTTTTTTTATTTATAACTTCACGCTAGCTGACCCCTCAGTTTGTACTGTCCCTATAATGAAGTGGGAATCCGTCCTCCGACGTTCTGTTAATAAATGTCTTTAACTAAAACGGTGTCATTTTTATGGGCCATGACTGCAACCACCCATCGTGAAGTCCGTTTTATTACATATATATTTTAAATCTTATATTTCGAAAAAAAAAATGATTCAGAAAATATTTTATACTCTTAACGAAATTTTCACAAGTATCAGGGTTGAGCGATTTAAATCATGATTTAAATCAGTTGATTTTTTTTAAATCATTGATTTAAATCAATTTTTAAAGATTGAATCTCTAAGAGAAAGCTCTTAGTAATAAGAACAATAAGAAAATATTGACAACCCAGAGTTGCTCCCAGGTTGTTTCAGGAGGCTGCTGCCTGTCCTTGTATTATTAAAATATCACCCTACCTGCTATGCATTTCTTCTGCCCTATCTCTTTCTTATCTCTCAGTCAAATATTGTTTTTGTCTTTTGTATTAATAAGAGATTTGAAAAAAATTTTCAATTTTACAACTCCTCTTCAACCTCCACTCAAAATACAGTTTCTTTTAAGTCAAAGAGTTTTTTGCTGGATGAGATCCCGCCTACCTACCCCTTAAATTAATTTTACAATTTACACTAAATCACAAATTTGTGATGAAAATCACACTCAGTTCATTTAATTTGTGATTAAGTGAATGTTTCAGTCTATTTAGTATGAATGTTATGTGTTTCCTTTGTGTTTTCTTTGTTAATTCAATTAGATTTTAAATATTCAATTTTTGTAAAATTTTTCCTCAAAATGTTGTTTTTGTTTATGTATCAATTTGTTGAGTTACGATCCCCTCGCCAGATTTCAAACGCCACGCTGCAAGCACGCCACGCACGCAAGCTGCAAGCACGCCAATTTCGCCAAATGTGGTTGAAGCACTAACAAGATCCATGATTAGAAACAGGAGAGTGGGCTAAGAAGAGGAGTTGAAAAAATTACTGGCACAGTAAAAATTTTAGTATAATAACTTTCAGAATGCTCTGAGTTTTTAAATATCAAATGCCTCTAAAAAATAAAAACAAATGCACCCAAAAATATAATGAGTATTATCCCCCCTGCTTTTATTTATTTATTTATTTTTATGAACCTAGAAATAATTCTGGAATTCTGAAACGACAAAGCGGCTAAACTTGTTTTTATTTATAAATCATTTAACATTTAACCACTGTCACAAAATAAAAAGTTGGTTGTAAAATTTTCATAAAAAATAAAAATTATTGTGATTTTTTAGCCCTTAGTCTACCCTCATCTTTCTAATAATTCTATGGCTGAAGGAGTAAAATCTATAATTAACATGAATCATCCTTTATTTAAATTATGATATAGATAATTAAAACAAGCAAAAATCCCTATATTGCAAGTAATTATTTTCTACTGATTTATGAATTATTCTTATATATTATATATTACATATATTTATTTATTTTAGTTATATGTATTTTTTATTATATATAAAAAAGAATTAATTGATTTAGACATCTAACTTGAACAATTTAATTTGCTTGTATCAAATATTAGGTTGGGGAAAAATAAATCCATTATTTTTCGGAAGATGGCTGTAGCGACGAAATCGCGTAAAGTAT
>CM063508.1:53048950-53066450 GCA_032207245.1 Pardosa pseudoannulata
TTGACAGTTTCATTTTTTTCCAGAATTCAGTCAAAAAAAATGTCACATTTTTTATTGCATTTTTTTGTTCATTTTACATTTTTACGTAAAGATATTATTAAAATTAACATTTCTAATGTTTTTAAGTATTTCTTACAACTTTTTTTTCTCTGAAAGTATCGTAAAACTGAAGTTTACCTTTAATCTCATCGATATCCAAGTTAATTTTTGGAATTCCAGTGTAAGCAAATCTAGGAGGCGGATCCGAAGGATTATCACAATTTCAAAAAATTGTCTTGCTTGACTGATTCCATCTGTAATACTACCAGTCACTACTATACAGGTCATCTAGTAAACTTTCGCTACTATCATTTACAGATAATTCAGTTTGTGATTCCGAGTCACAGTTCGAATCACAAGAAATTAGCTCCATACGCTCTGAATTATCTATTATTTTAAAGTAAAAATATATTATTCAACTCTTACATCAATAAAATTATCAGGCGGCTAGTAAAATATAACCAGAAAGCTATACACTGAAAGATAACAATTCGTCTTCTTACACAAAACATATTAAAAAACCCTCGCTTTTGAACAAATCAGTAGAAAATACAATAAACTGCAAACTATCATTTACTGGACGAATAAATTACTATACGAATAATTTGTTACTAAAACTGGAAAAAATACAGCCGAAACAGTGCAAGCGAAATAAAAATCATATTGCCCGTACGCCGTACGGGCAAATCAGTAAAGGCCCGAAAGCTGTGCCAGTACGGCGTACGGGCTAAACAGGGATTGCTGAACCTAGCTCTGAAAACAAAATGATGATAACGGCGAGTATCTTAAATTTCCATTATGTACTTTAAAATTTAAAAAAAAGGTCAGTTGACAGAAACCTGATAGAACCTTGATTCCCTTGTACAATACACATTCACAGTACTTTAGTTACTATAGTATCCCTGTGGTTAGTTGAATAGTCAAGGGGCTACTCAAAATCGCAAAATCAGAGCTATTGGTCCAAATTGTGCAACAGAATCCCGTGATATTTGAAATGAACGAAGGAGTAAAATTTGCAAGCTAGGAATTTTCTGACGGGAAAATGGAAGAGATTGTTGTTTTGAATTGAGGTCTTTGTCTTCATAATGGGAAAGATTTAAGATTGGGAAAAATAATTTAGTTGCATTTTAGTTAAATTTTTAATATATTATTGCAATAATTTATCAGGGTAGAACTTCCTACAAAATAATAAATGAAACAATGCATGTAGAAATGAAATGTAAACAAATAATTAAAAATTATTTTATTTTAAGACAATATATTCATCATCATTTATGGCTAATTATTACAGAACCTGCGTCAACGCTTTAGTTAGCTCCATGTCACGATTACATGTTGTAAGCACAAGTACGCTGTAACAATTATGTAGTATGTGCAATACATGTAACAAAAATTCTGCAGTAGATAGTGAGTTTACATTAAAGTTGAGAACACAGAAGGATAAGTTGAATCGACGGACACTGCGGATGCGAATTTTGAACCCAAACGGTTTAATGGTCAATTAAGATTCAAAGTACGGGGTTTCCCGTAAGGCAAAAAGGTCAGGACGCGGACCTGCGAAAAAGAGGAAACTTTAAGAAATATATGGGAAATTAATACAGAATCCCGGGATACGTTTGGAGGAGGATCCAGGATGCACATAGAAAGCAAATAAGAAAATGAGTTACACCCTAAAAGTCTTACTATTGCAAATTGAAGTGGATCACAGAAACCACAGGGTTGCACAAAAAATAAATAAATAATTAAACTGGGATTTAAGATGAAAGGAAAAGAAGGAAAGGGGTGTTGCGAGCCTCCTGGACGAGAAAATGGATCATTCTATCTAAAGAACAGCGATCCTGATGGTCGACGCTAACACCCTGCTAGCTGATACTGATGTGTGACCCACCTGTAGAAGTTCCCGTAAATGTCGAGTGTCCGCCTCAGTTTAAGAGTTCCCGTAAGAACCCCCAGACCTATCATTCATTGTGCCAGAAATCGAACAGTGTTGTCCGAGTGAATCATCCATTTACATCCTTCTAAACTATGGTCTCTACCACATTTATTCAATAGAAAGAAATCTAATCATTTGTTTGTGTATGTTTGGAACCTACATAATTATTTTTTAATTATAGAGGGAGTGTTTCTATCTCATTTACATAATTATACTGCTGTTAACACTATAACTAGGAAATGGGACTATGAGGGCTTTTGGTTATAAATTTCCTTGTATCAGATTACAGGAAGTGTTTCGGCAGTATATTCCTTAAGTTGTCATCTTCGGTGTTTTATACTATATCTCTACATTCGTTTCCAAATATAGTTTATTCTTTCCGTTCTTGTATCTTCTATTTTATCTTAAATTTAGTTTCTATAAAAATATTTTTATAATACTGTGGCAGCTGGTCACAAGAGAACCAGAGAGGGTCTGTCATTCTCAGGACCCGTGGGAATTTATTCCTCACGAAGAAGGAGTTCCAGACCCAGAGAGGTTTCGGATTTTTATGTCCCTGCATACATCTGTGTGGAATGTCGGCTATCATTGAGGAGTCCGGTCCACTCACCACTCCCTTGCTCTCAGCCCCTTTTCTCCTGTCAAGCCTCGCGCGTCCCCGGCTGCAATTTTTGAAGTTTGCACGCCTCGTTCTATACCTGCTCGCCTATTTTGTCTGGAGCAGGTATCTTGGGTTCGATTAAAACCTATGTTGCCGACAAACAATCATTGCAGCTATAAAATCCTGACTAAATATTTATTTTACAAATTCTGCTAAGACATATGTACATTCCACATCCTACGCCTAAACATGGCTGAAATAAGACCGAGGAAAAAAACAAATAGTGACGAGCGGAAACACCTCTTTCGGTCTCAGCTACTTTCAGAAGAAAAAAAATGTCCGTTCTCAGTCGATCCGAGCGGGCATCTCCTTTTCACTCCTCTTCGCGAGAGCCGGGGTGGAATCCCCCCCCTCGGTCAAGTTTTCGCCTCCACGAGAAAATGTCCTTCTCCGCAGCTGGCGCTGGCGGGGTTGGCATCCATCGCCCCCCTCCTGTTGAAACTTCCTGGAACAAGGCTTGCCCACCCTGTCTTGGGGTGTCCGTCTTCGGCCGCCGAAACAAAAAACAGGGGCCCATGTAGCACCAACTCGAGTCTTGAGTCTAGTATTACATCTCCCAACTCTCTTTTTGCGAGGGGTCCTTCAAGAAGAAGGCAGTTAGTTGTTGGGGGCGTGAGGGTAGAGAAGGTTGTTTCTCTCTTCCAAACGATCATGTATATATTGTAGATAGTCGAGATAATAAAGTCTAGGACCTTGAGCGATTGTTTTTACTAACCCAACAAACACAGAGCCGTATGCATATTGTGACGTTACAATACCTATTGTAATTTAAAAAAAATATTTAATACCGATTTAATTAACATATTTTAATTTTACCCATTTTTATAATAACAATGTAAATTTTATACGACTATTATTATTCATACGTGATATCAAAAACATTTTGAGTAAGTTAAAATTGTTCTTATTTTGTATGTCAAATTTGTAATCAGTAAATTAATGTGAAATAAGTCACTTTTTTAACTCAAAGCATATGAAATATTTGTCTCTCCTTTCTTTAAGATAAATGTTTAAAAATATTATCTTGCAGACTTAAAAATAGTAATGACTTTACTTTTAACGAAAACGGGATGGTCTTCAAATGTTAAACAAGATAAATATAATTATTTTTTTTTTAATATTTTGTATGTTGGATACCTTAATAAACGTATTTTTTACATAACAGATTCAAAAGAAAATGATGGTGAGAAGGAAATATATCACTTTTTCATCCACAGATCAACTTGTTTATATTGCGCTGCGTGTTCGAATTCAGTCGTTATTATCTTTGGTGGGGATACCCCTTGACATTTCCACAACCGGAAACAATAGATGGCATTGGCAGATATCCCTTCTTTACACCCTCCTCCCCTCCTTTGCACTGTCATCATTATTCACAAAAAAAAAAAACGAAACAGAAAAAAAATAAGCATTGAAAAAAACATGACTGGAAGCTTAGTTGATTATCAGAATGTAAAACATCGATTGATTTATTTTTCAACTATAATGCCAAAGTGCTGATGTTAGGTGTATCTGTTCCCTAATGGTTTACAGTTTCGATGTGTCTGAATGATAAAAAATGGTTGCGTTTCTCTTCCCCTTTCGCGTGGCTTAAACATAAACAAATCATTTTGTCAAAGCATTGGTACGCGATTTATCATTTTTATTTTCGTTTACAGGTTTAGCATATATTGTGTTTCCAATATAAATTCTTGAAATTCGGTGAGAGGTTTAACCCTTTAAAGGTCACTAATAATTATTCTTTGGGATATAAGGAAATTAGTTCATAAATGGTATCTATGAGCTTTATAAATTTAAAATTCATAATTTTTATTTACAATCCTTGAGGGAATTCGAAGGGTGGTTAAAATGCAAAATTCAGCCCCACGTACGGAGTGAAAATACTTTTTTAAAGGTTTAATTATACTGGAAGAACAATGATTATTATCATAAAAATGTTGTAATAAAAAAAAACTAAACAATTTATAGCCTAAAGATGGCTGAATGGTAGGGAGCTGCTATTCATTACAGGAATTTGTGGGTTGAAATCCCACCGCAGGAATGAATGTTCGCAGCCATTTGTAATCGTCTTTAAGCTGTAGATCCCGATCTCATTAGCTCTTGGGTTGGAAAACAATAGACTGTAGTGCTTCAAACCAAACAACTAAACTCAACATAAACAATTTATAGGTGTTGTTTATATAGATGCTTTTTATTTAGGGTTATAAGTGAAAAAATCATATTACTGTCTTTTCGAGGTAAAATATGTTTAACCACATATATTTCAAATGAAAAAATAAAGTATAGAATTACTCTATGTTGTGAGTATGGAATATTGTTAGGAAATTAAAGAAAAAATAGATTTCTTCCTTACAACATCAACTCATTATTAATTATATTCATCCGATGCGTTTAATTTTCAGTCAACTTTAACCGTGACTGAAACCTGCATGTAAATTTTCTACCACATGTGTGTATTTAAGCCTGTTCAGCGTTGTTAGTGTGGGGGAAGCATTTCTAGCTAACGCTGCAGGTGAATAACTTGTTTAATTTATGTGTTAAGTCGATACATGTTTAATTTTCACAAATAAAAATTTTAACTTAAAACATTCGAAGTGGAAATTTTGTTGAAAGTCTAATACTTCATCAAACCTCTGACGACTCTGCATTTTTTAGAAGTGTTGGAAAATTATATGAAACTTGATTAATTTTCCATCAAATATCATAAGCATAGAATATAAAAACATCCTTCATATGTTTTTGAAAAGGGGGAGGGGGAATTAACAGGTGGTTTCGCTTCGAAACCACTGCCCGTTAAAGGGTTAAAGACATCTAGAGTGAATGTATACGGCGAGAATAATTTTTTTTTTGTGATTCCTATTTTTTTTTCACCCGAATCATGTTTCTAATTTATTTAACAAAAAAAAGTTTAAAATTCTTTTAATAAAATTTTATTTTAAGTGACACTTTTGATATACCTAGACCTATTATTATGAATCGGGGTATTAGGCTATTAGTTTGGAGTAATCCAGTGCGTGCCACATCTTCGGTTTTTTAAGTTTTTTATTCAACGTAACAGTTCAACAACGTAACAAAAGACTGACAACAGAACAATTACAGGTACAATATTTCAACTTCTAAAACGCGCACACAGCGCCATCTGTTGAGATAAAATTATTAGATTACTTGGTTGGAAGTCACAACACCTATACTATACGATCATTCATATTCATATACGATCTATTTCTTCATAATAGTTGTAGTACTAGGTTTGAAATGTTTATGCCTCAGATTCCATCAAGAAGTTAAATACATATGCAAAACATTTTGCTGTGCTTTATTTTTGACTCTTTACTAATAATATTTAAAATACCATTTATGGAAATGTAAAATACCAACAAGGGGTTTACCAAATATCTGTAATCGAAGTAATCGCCAGGTACTTTTTTTTAAAGTATTTGAATGCAGTAACATTTATATGATAAAAAATTGAAATTTTATCGTATAGCCATTTTTTTATCACGATATTTCCAGCTTTACACCCTGGACGTCGTAGTATGAAGAACTCAATGAAAACTTAATGAATACAAGTTACCTCTCTATATCGCAGACATTGAAAAATTACACCCATTACATAACATATAAGCTGGAACGTTAATAGTTTTTTTAAACCCTAGACTGTGATATACCAGGTGGCCATAATTAAACTGACAGTGCTCACAGTTTGCGAGAATGACGCCATAGTTTGTAGAAAGATTAAGGGCCTTTATTTTTGCTTCCTGTATATAAGATATTTGAGGCAAAGTTTTCTTTTCTTTATAGGTCCTTATTTATCTGATAACAATATTTTAGGACTGATTATCTTTATCTTCTATGAAAAAAGTAATGCTTAAATTAGTTCTGTTATATCTTTCTTCGTGCAATAATTTTCAGCGAACAGATGTAGTACAGTTTTCAATTACGACTGTTTTTGCAGTTACGGATCAAAAAGTCACCAAATCGGTAAAATGTTACAAATACACGAAGAAACAAGTAAAAAAACACAAGAAAGGCTAATATTATATATATATATATATATGTATATATATATATATATATATATATATATATATATATATATATATATATATATATATATATATATATATATATATATATATATATATATATATACCAGGTGGCCATAATTAAACTGACAGTGCTCACAGTGTTCTGTAGCATGATCTATTTGCGAGAATGACGCCACATTTTGTAGGAAGATTAAACAAGACGGGGGACGAAAGATTCAGCAAAAAAACAAGTTAGTTCCAAAAGTCACCGCTAGGGGAATATTTGGCTCTGTGTTATAGAAAATAGAGTGTTAACAAATGCAAATTAATACGGAATAAAATTACCTTTTATTATGCACATTTTCTTATTTAGTTCAAGTGGAATATGGCAACGCTTTTAAAAAAGCGTAAAATCTACATAAACACCAATAAAGTCTCGTGATCTGTAATATCACGTTCTCTGAGCAGAAGAAGAAATTCTTTATTCAAATTTCACGTTACATCCATTGGCACTATGCCAGAAGGTAATTTTCGTATTGATTTGCATTTGTTAACACTTTATTTTTCTATTACACAGGTCCAAATATTTCCCTAGCTGTGACTTTTGGAACTAATTTGTTTTTTCGCGGAATCCTTAGTCCCCCGTCTTGTTTAATCTTTCTACAAAATGTGGCGTCATTCTCGAAAATAGATCGAGCTACAGAACACTGTGAGCACTGTCAGTTTAATTATGGCCGCCCAGTATGTTTCAGTATCTTATTTTACTTTGTTAAAAATTCTTTCATCTTTTATAATTTTTTCCAGCGTTTGTAAGCAAAGAAATTACAGCAGTGATGAATTAGGGTCATGAAACCTATCACATTAGGACAGCCATACAGAATTTCTTTTTACTGGTAGCGCATCTTCATCACCGTTTAGGTCAGGTATGCTCAACAAGCGGCCCATGGGCTTCATGCGGCCTGTTAAAAAAATTTTACGGCCCAACTGAAGTTTTCAACTGTCTATATATTTTTAGTTATTTTGACTATATACAGTTGAAACATAGAATTTTAGTTGTTAATGTTTGCAATAATAAATATCACATATTATGTACGTTAAACTAGATAGTAACCAAAGCAGACCTAGTCTTTGAGTAGGGTTAGACAGGTTAAGTTGAAATTTGAGTGTTCTAGAATATTCTGTCAGTCGGCCATTACTTATACAACCAGCTGACTCGCGTTACGTGCACGTGTCCGACCAGTCAATGGAAGTTGTATGTAATAATAATATTTTAACCCTCATTATTAGGGAGGAAGGTAAGGTGTTGGGGTGATTATAAATACAGTATATTTCAGTTTATTGTCGTTGTATTTATGATATATGTGTAACACAACTTTTATGGACAGTCGCAGCTGGCACTGTAAAAATGCATATTTTGAATATTGCACGATAATACAATATTTTGAATAATTTGTTGTTTTATTTTTATATGTGTGGTCCACCTCAGTTAGTAGATTGTGTTTTGGCCCACCAACCAATTTGAGTTGGGCACCTCTGTTTAGGGCATTCCAAAATCCAATTTACTTGCTGAAAACCAAATTTCCTTTATTTCGAAGAGCCATTGTAATACTAGACTCAAGACTCGAGTTGGTTTTACATGGCCCCTGGATTTTTTCGGCGGCCGAAAACGGACACCCCGATGGAGGGTTGGCAAGGTTCAACAGGAGGGGGGCGATGGATGCCACCCCCGCGCCCGCCAGCTGCAGAAAATGACATTTTTTCCCGTGGAGGCGAAAACTTGACCGATGGGGGGGATTCCCCCCGGCCCTCACGAAAAGGAGTGAAAAGGTTGCCCGGTCGGGGCGACGGGGAACGGTTTTTCTTCGGAAAGAAGTTGAGACCGAGAGAGGTGTTTGTCCGCTCGGCACAGTTTATTTTTTGTCCTCGGTCTTATTTGAGCCCTGTTCGAGTATGAACGGAAGTGTATTTATGTTTTATTTTTAAATCTTCTTAATAATAAATGGTTAATCAAGAGTTTTGTCGCTGCTGTGAATAATTGTCGGCCACATAGGCTTTAAACGAACCCAAGATACCTGCCCCAGTAAAAATAGGCGGGCAGGTATAGAACGAGGCGTGCGGACTTCAGAAAGTGCAGCCGGAGACGCAAGCGAGGCGTTTTACAGCCATTATAAAGCATACATTTTTCCTTAAAAATGTTTCAGAATCGGCAGCAAACACTCATATTCAAAAGTTGCAAACAGTGTAAATCAAAACATATTGGTAAATGAGGAATTTTCACGTTTTCTAATTTTGATTTTAAACGATAGAAGACAAAAAAGTAAGCAGGACAGTAGCTATTTTTCTTTCATTTGGGGGCCTAATGAGTGATTTCTAATGGGTTTTATAGCGGACTCTTTAATGTCTCTCAAAAACGCTACTTTATCTCCGCCGTGTTTGTGACGTCATCGTTCATGTAAACACCGAGCTCCTATGCTGTTTACATGTTAAAAGGCGACTTTTAAATTCTTTTTTTGTGTAAAGTATCGCATATAATAGCATTTTTTTGTTATGTCTGGCATTAAAAAATCATACTCTAAATATTGTATTGTGCCACTCTGTAAAAATACAACAACTAATTACAATGAGAAGATATTTTTCAGCGTCCCAAAAGACCCACATACACGTAAAATCTGGACAACTGAGATGAAAAGGGATGAGAAATTAAACCTCAAATTATCATATAAATCATCTCTATGGGTTTGTGAAGACCATTTTTCGGTAAATAAATGCTTGCATTTGTTTAAATATTACTATTTTAGAACAATTAAAGTATATAAAATACATCTATACCTTTAAAAGGATTGTTGATTAACCACTGCTATTTAACTTTTAAAACTGCTAATTTTCGAGTATTATCACAGAGTTCAAGTACAATAAATATTTTATAAAGCATATAAATATCGAAAAACATATAAATATCTAAAGCATATAATTATCTAATAAATAACTCGGGGGAGGGGAAAGTTATGTATTTTCAAGGTATTATAAATATTTTCTTCAGAGATGCATACTTTCTTATGTATCAAATGTAACAGTGATATTTTTCGATTAAATTGGTGACTAATTTGAAAAAAAAAGTATAATATTTTTAAAATACTTAATAATTATATTACTTTAAAAATTAAATTTAATTTGAGAAATTTTATACATTTTTTAATTTCACATTAATATTAAAGGCAATAAAATTGTATTGCTATTTAAAAATGTATAAATAATTAAGTAAAGCCATTTAAAGATTTTAAATTTCTTTTCATGATATTTAAAATATCTAAGAATTGATTTTGTTTTGGTTTGGTTTTGGAATGCTACGGTCTACTTTTTGCAACACGAAGGCTAATGAGACCGGTCTCACAAAAAATACTTCCTCTAATTTTTATTTTAATATTCCATCCGTCACTATTTATAAAAAACGATGCAACTACAAATATGTATGTATATGATATATGTATATTTATTTGACTTGTTTGTGTTTACAAACAAAAGAGCTGTGTTTAGCATGAATAAAGTATTAATACATGTTAAGTAAAATTGGAAAAAATATATAAATGATTTTACACACCTTTGGGTTTTAATTCCTCGTATTTCTGCTCCCATAAAATCCGGGTTTTTTGCCAAGAAAGAAAACATTGACATGCTGTCAATTTTCGGGAGGTTGTCTGATTGGTAAATCCAGGTAGAAGAGACATTTATGACAAATTGAGATAACTAAGCTATCTAGATCGATAAAATAAACCTTCAGGTTTAAATAAAAATAAATTTTGATAGCTAGAAAATTTCAGGAACTTGCAAAAACAAAATCGGAAAATAGTGCGCGCTTAAAAGCAATACAAAAATATTGGTCTGCATGAACGATGACATCACAACCAATCACGGAGCTTTTTGATGTCACGTGATTTTCGCTTAACTTTAAAATTAATTTTTTTAATGATGGACCCAGTTTTTTACATTTTTGAGAACATTTTTGGAATCTACGAGTCTGAAATTACCAGAAAAACACTAAGTTGTTCGAATCCCCCACATGTGCAAATTCCTCATTGGCAGGGTTCTCTGGTACCCCACTAGTGAATTATTAGTATAGCGTGATATCAAAATGGATCCATTAAGAGCAGTCATTAAGAATCTTGCATTTAAGTTTTATCGAAACTTGTGTAAAGTAAAAAAACCAAGAAATAACAAATCTGTCTGACTATGATCCCAGATAATTTTTTAAAATTCCGAGAGTTACAACAGCCTCACATCTCTTTAATAACTTTACTTAAAGTCTCTGTAGTCTCATCGAAGTTGATGTCTCGTTCTGCATTTTGATATTTGATTTCCCTTTATTTTACTCAGAACTTTGCAATTTTTAAAATTTATTTAAACAAATAACAACAATTTTATAAATTTTATTTTGTCACGAGTCAACAAAAATCAGTATCTTAATGTGTCCTGAATGCCTAGCATATTACTACCGTAGATATAGAGCTGATGATTTTTGGTGGCACAATACTCATTCGTGTCTATGTCCTATTTATTTCTTAAAAATACTCTACAACACAAGTATATACACTCAAGAGCCAAAACATTATGACCATCCTTACATTTTAGTAGCCAAGTAGAATAGTATCGGAGCACACTGTTCAGTGGACACTGTTGGATATAGGGCTACACAGAAAACGTCCCACTCGTGTGTCTTTGTTGACCAAGCGTCATCCACAACTCCGTTTACGCTGGGCCCGGAAATATCGTGACTGGTCCATGGATCAGTGGTAGAGAGTTACCTGCTGAGATGATTCACGGTTTGTTATTCATCACGCCAATGGTCGTGTCAGGAAACGCCGTCTTCCAGGCGAACAGTTGCTCCCTCGATGTACAGTAGGTCATACACAGGCTATTAGTGGCGGTATTATGCTTTGGGAAACGTTCTCTTGGGCGTCTCTGGGACCCGTGGTTGTGGTAGAGCAGACCAGGAATACTACAGGGTATCTGACTATCATTGCGAACCAGTTGCACTCTTACATGGTCTCAGTTTTTCCATCTGGAAATGGAATGATCCAACAGGACAACGCCCTGTGTCACAAGGTTAAAATTGTGTTGGAGTGGTTCCAGGAACATGATGCTGAGTTCCAAGTTAATGTCCTGGCCGCCTAACTCACCGGATCGTAATCCGATAGAACACGCTTGGGATGTCATGGGACTGCAGCTCAGAGTTCAAAGACTACCAATTCGCAATACCTCGGATTTGCATAGCCGTTGCTTAAACACCTTTTACAATCTGTATCCGGGCATCTACCAAGAACTTGTGGCATCCATGTCAAGGCAGGTTGAAGCTGTGTTGATCTCCAAAGTTGGGCCAACTCGCTATTGACAGTTGGTCATAATGTTTTGGCTCTTAGAATACACTTTTGAGAAAAAAAAGACTTAAAGAAGACAGTGGCATAGCAAGGTGTAATGATACACGGTGCAGAGTTAAAAGGTGGCATTACTATGTACACATTAAAAATATAAAAGGAAATTGAAAATTAAGATTTTATTTTTAATGTTTAATAAAGAGCACAAAATACTTATTGTAAACAATTATTTGTAAACATTTTTTTATGAATAAAAATAGCAAAGTACCTTTTTATTAATAAATTTCTTTAGTGTGTAATGTAAAAACAATTTTTCACAGTAATAGAATCTAGTGAATGACGTTACTGTCATAATTATTACTATACAAGTTTCGTTCTCTAGGATCTATTCCAACCATCTATACTTTAGCATTATACTAAAAATACCTTATTTCGGACTTTCTATTATGTAAATTTTCCTATTGCATCATCAGAATCGACAACATTATCAACACGACTTTTAACTAATAAAATGGATATAGTACAAAGTCTTGTAAGTCTCTGTCTATAGTCCCTCTGAACTGGTATCCGGTGTAGGCCACACTTACTGCCTTTCTACTCCCAAGGAGAAAAAACTAATAAAAGAAAAGAGAGACAGGGAAGGTTTTCTGAAAATATCTCATCTTAATTAGAAAGCATTTGTAGGCACTTTAACACTAAAGAGTCCGATAGAGTCAATAGCTGGCAATACAGACAGATATGTTTATGCAAACATCGCTGAGAAACAGTTACTCATTTAGCATCATTCTGGAGAGCACGTATAGCTTAAAAAATGTTAACGGACGCAAGTAACATTGCTATCCGTTGGGTCTTCGTAATTTAGAAGCAGGTACCAATGAGAAGAGGCTCATTTTGAAATAAATATAACGTTTTATTATAGGCATACATCAACTTTAAACCTTCAAAAATTCGATGTTTTAATTTGCATTTTTAAAATTTCTGACATTTCTGAATGGTATTGTGGCGGCTATTTAGCCTAGCATTAAAATTTCTATCAGTTTTGCAAAAGCTGTGTGGCAACACAACAGACTCGCTGTATACTGTTCAATGTCGACGTGTTTGTGTAACTGTTGTAACGTACTGGAGATATGGTAGGCAAAACCGTCAATGAAACAGGCTAGAAAACTGTTTACTCTATACTAAATATTTTATTCAGGTGAATAAATTATGTACAGCTATGTACAGGTTCAGTAGATTCCTAATTTTCTGGGATCTCGATCTGAGATAACATTCACACAATTACGATGCGGGGGTACAGTGTAGCTAGATCTTCTAAATCACTGGAACAGTTCGCTAATTAGTGCCGGTACGAAACGCTGACACTATAACCTCCGGGCTGACGATTAGTACAGTCGGCTTTCACACCAAGGTTCAAACGCTCAGAGTGCGTATTACGCTGGAGTTCGTTGAGGAAACTCGGGATGTAAGACGATCCAAAATGAGAGTAAGGGTTACTCTCAGCGACCTACTTCTATGCACGAAGTAGGGAATAGTAAAATAACGGGAATGGGATCCCAAAGTCGAAAGTCGACTTCTTAGCAAATAGAGACGCTGGCGGTCTATAAAACAAGCAAATTCCGGAAATCGGAGAGACGAGTGGACTCCTCTCGAGATCCACACAACAGCTCCAAAAACAACACTGTCAAGAAGGCCTCGTCTTGGTTCCGCTACTCTTCTTTTATAGCGGTCCCGGTTTCCTTCACGCGATTCTTCTAGAACCTTCCAGAACCAGGATGATGCAATCTTGCGGTCACTTCCCACATGAATCAGTTGTTCCGTTTCCAGATGTGGCCGAAAAGCCGTCTTTAAATCAGCCGACCCAAACTACTTCATTTCCTTTTTCGCTACCGCTAATGGGCACACATGTGGCACTATAGTGTAACTCAATTTATAATCATTTCCCCGATTCTTTTCACTCAAATAGTCTCACAAAGTCTCAGACGTGCTGGCTCCAACACACGGACAGTTTTCAATTAAGTCCGGGACCTAGTACACAAACGTGTATTGTTAGGACTACCCGTTTCTACCTGCCGCTAACCGTAATTGTCCGCTGCAAAAGGTCATCTTCTGCTCCTCTTTCGCTAGGGTCAGGTAACGGATCTTTACACTGTGTAAGGATGTCGTTCTCGTAAATAAATATATGTGTGATTAAGTTTACAGTCATAAAACGGTCTGGCAAGGTGGTCACGATTCTCCACAACAGTAAAGATTTATATGTATCAATAGATAGGGTCAAACCATCTTTCCTCGAGGCAAGCTTCGACAACGGAGCCACACAACCTTGTGCTGTTAACTCACAACAAAATGTTACAACTGAACCTTCAATGAAAACTACTCGTTCTGGTAGTCGAGTGCATTTTACAAAAAGTTAAGTGCCTGACTGATTGATGATCGGCTACCCCGTCCCCAGTCAAGCACTGGAAGGAGGTACTGTGGCGGTTACTCAGCCGAACATTAAAATTTCAATCAGTTTTGTAAAAGCTGTGTGGCAACACAACAGACTCGCTGTATATTGTTGAATGTCGACTTGTTTGTGGTAACGGTGTAAGGATGTCGTTCTCGTAAATAAATATATGTGTGATTAAGTTTGCAGTCATAAAATGGTCTGGCAAGGTGGTCACGATTCGGTCGGTCGCAACACTAAAGGTTTTTGTGTATCAAAAGATAGGGTCAAACCAGCATTCCTCGAGGCAAGCTTTGACAACGGAGCCACACAACAACCTTGTGCTGTTAACTCAAAACAAGATGTTACAACTGAACATCCAGTGCAAACTACTCTTTCTGGTCGTCGAGTGCATTTTACAAAAAGATACGTGCCTGACTGATGATCGGCTACCCTGTCCCCAGTCAAGCACTTTGAGGGGGTACTGTGGCGGCTACTTAGCCGAACTTTAAAATTTCTATCAGTTTTGCAAAAGCTGTGTGGCAACACAACAGATTCGCTGTATATTGTTGAATGTCGAATTGTTTGTGGTAACGGTGTAAGGATGTCGTTCTCGTAAATAAATATATGTGTGATTAAGTTTGCAGTCATAAAATGGTCTGGCAAGGTGGTCACGATTCGGTCGGTCGCAACACTAAAGGTTTTTGTGTATCAAAAGATAGGGTCAAACCAGCATTCCTCGAGGCAAGCTTTGACAACGGAGCCACACAACAACCTTGTGCTGTTAACTCAAAACAAGATGTTACAACTGAACATCCAGTGCAAACTACTCTTTCTGGTCGTCGAGTGCATTTTACAAAAAGATACGTGCCTGACTGATGATCGGCTACCCTGTCCCCAGTCAAGCACTTTGAGGGGGTACTGTGGCGGCTACTTAGCCGAACTTTAAAATTTCTATCAGTTTTGCAAAAGCTGTGTGGCAACACAACAGATTCGCTGTATATTGTTGAATGTCGACTTGTTTGTGGTAACGGTGTAAGGATGTCGTTCTCGTAAATAAATATATGTGTGATTAAGTTTGCAGTCATAAAATGGTCTGGCAAGGTGGTCACGATTCGGTCGGTCGCAACACTAAAGGTTTTTGTGTATCAAAAGATAGGGTCAAACCAGCATTCCTCGAGGCAAGCTTTGACAACGGAGCCACACAACAACCTTGTGCTGTTAACTCAAAACAAGATGTTACAACTGAACATCCAGTGCAAACTACTCTTTCTGGTCGTCGAGTGCATTTTACAAAAAGATACGTGCCTGACTGATGATCGGCTACCCTGTCCCCAGTCAAGCACTTTGAGGGGGTACTGTGGCGGCTACTTAGCCGAACTTTAAAATTTCTATCAGTTTTGCAAAAGCTGTGTGGCAACACAACAGATTCGCTGTATACTGTTCAATGTCGCCGTGTTTGTGGTAACTGTGTAAGAATGTCGTTCTCTTAACCCTCTAAGCGGTTTTCACGTAAAATTCCGCCAGCTGTCACAGACAATTTTCGACCTCCAAAAACGTTCCAAAACTAGATGTATTGTACATTTCTGACAGTGCTTTACCCCATGAAATTATGAGGTAGGAGGGTCAGGTCGATTGTTTAGGAACTGCACCCCTCTTTGACTGACATTTATTAAGGGATGCACCCCTACTCTCTGAGGAACAAAGATGCTGATAGCTTCTCATGGCTTTGTCAATCTCTATTTCGAAATATTTCGTTTGCGGTAACATATATATCTCTAATTGCACCACTGAAATATCTTGGATGACTTTAGTAAAAAAATATAAATAATTCTCAAAAAAAAAATTTTTATTCGTACTTTTAAAATACATTATTTCTTATGTGATGATCCTCGAGACTTGACGAGCTTTATGTGTATTAAAAATTAACAATCAATAATGTCTATTTATATATCTATTTATAACTGGAAGTAAAGGGACAATAACGAGGGTGGGGCAAAGGGTGAAGTAAAAAAAATCATAGAACACTTTGGTCATTGACACAATAAAACTTTAGCGTATTTTTTGAGACTTTTTTTTTCCACGGTGTGTTCCACTAGGAGGGTTAAATAAATATATGTGTGATTAAGTTCAGCCTCTACTAAATGAGTTACCACCAAGTATAAAACAAACCCCACTGAAACATTAAGATTAGAACCTGTAAAATTATACAAGCTTTGCATAATCATAACTATTAAGAAAACTAAACATATAAACTTAAAATGCATTTTACAGAAAATGGTGGTTTTTTTTCCAACTTGAGCGGAGTGTAAATAAAAAACTATTGCACATATTGATTTGAAATTTTCCTAGTAAATATATTATAGCCCTGCGATGAAACTCTACCTAATTTTTTTGTTTCTGTTTATTTCATTTAGTATTTATAGTATTTGAAATGGAATTTTTCAACACTAATTTAGCTCTTTTTGAAAATTTAATCCCTTGATGTAATATTTCTCATACTTTTTAAATATTTAAATAGATGGAGAATCATACCTAATAACTATTGTTTACAAAAAATGAAAATTTTTTCACTAAACTGACTTTGCATTTAAGTATATCTGTGCACACCGTGTCAGAAAACTTTTAAAATTTTTAAACAAGCACTCTCTTTTTTATTTTATAAAATTTCTTATTTTATAGACACGAAGTAAAGTCAGAAAAAACTAATTAGAGAGCAAATTCTGAAATCATGTGTATTTACGATAATAATTTAAAAAAGATATAAGTAGAAACAAAGGGAAAAATAATTTTTAATTTAAAGAAGCACAGTGGAATTTCTATGTGTCGTTTTAGAAAGGAATGGAAATAGAAAACGATGAATGCTGTAAAAGGATCGATGCGGAATATGAGTGTAAAAGTTTTGTTAAATGTGTTATTGTACATAAAATCAACTATTTACATCATTAATTACTTAAGGATAAGAATAATAAGTACTTAAGGATACCGCAGATGTCGGGCCTCGCAAAATTTGCCTGAAAATTCTATTTTTCTGTCTCATTGAATTGA
>CM063508.1:53071450-53118950 GCA_032207245.1 Pardosa pseudoannulata
ACAAGAGGTTGCTGAATATAAATTTTACAATACAATATAATTTGATTTTTCAGCTTTTTTTTTTTTTTTGTTACTATGCTAAAGTGTGTTTATTTTAAAGGTGTTAAAATAAAATCTACTCAGAAAATATTTATAACTTTAATATTAAATGGAATTTTATTTGCTGTCCTGTTTATAGGACAGCGGTCAAATATGGGTTAATAAAGACGGTATCAAGAATATAGAATTCGTAACAATTGCCCCGAGGAAGTTTTTTTTTTTTTTGAATGCTACTTACTGTTTTGCTACGCGACATGGAACTATTGTTTAAAGCCGATTCCGACCACTACGACCACTCATGTCAGTAAGGAAATTCGAACCCATGAACTGTAGTACCGAAGAGTAGCACCCTACTCATTTGGCCATCTTTCGGCTTCTCTAGAGAAGAGCTTTCACTAGAAAATATATTAATTTGTCTTAATTCAGTTCTGCAAGGGTTGGGAAAGTTCCCTTTTCAAGGAGAAATGTTTTCAGTGCAGAGATGGACGGGAAGAATAAAAGCCCATGAATCCGAATGACTTCTTGATGGACAGGAAACCAACTATCCAATCAACATTATAAGTTTTTTGAGGAAAGAACAAATAACAAAACTCAAAAAGAAGCAAGACACTAAAGAATAACAAAAGAACAACGATGCTACCTGTGGCAATCGAGCAAATCGATAACCGGGATAAACCTTCCAGAAACAGAAAATAAAAGATAAAGGAGAAATCGGCTCTTTTTTTACAATACAAACAGCAAATAAACAACGCTTTTGAAAAAAAATTAAATGAAGAATAATAAATAACAAAGCTTATCTTTATTTATAAAATTTTTCTGTAATAGAACTTCTCCTAAACGTCTGAACTGATTTTGATGAAATTTTGCGTATGTAATTAAGTTGATTCGAGAATGGTTTAGATTCACAATTTGATCTGATAGAATGTGTTTTTTTATTAAAAATCCAGAATTGCTCGCTTATTGAGATTATTATAATGCCGCTTGAAACCCTTCGCTACCGACACATCTGTGGCACAGTGGTCAGCGTAACAGGCTTCAACATGAGAAGTCCTAGGATTGAATCCCCGTACAGGCGATGTGGGAATTTTAATTTAATCTAATTACATTTGCGATGACTGTACGCTTGGTGGCGTCAATTATTTTTAAAATAATTTTTTCTTCACTTTTTCATCAAAACTGGCCAATTTATAATTTGTTTAAAAACATTTTACAATTTTTAGATTCACAGTGTTAAAACAGGACAACGTCTGTCGGATCATCTAGTTAACATATAAATAGACAAAAAGCATTGGCGTCAATTATTTTTAAAATAATTTTTTCTTTACTTTTTCATCAAAACGGTCCAATTTATAATTTGTTTAAAAACATTTTACAATTTTAAAATTACCAGTGTTAAAACAAGACAACGTCTGTCGGATCGTCTAGTTAACATATAAATAGACAAAAAGCATTGGCGTCAATTATTTTTAAAATAATTTTTTTTTTACTTTTTCATCAAAACGGTCCAATTTATAATTTGTTTAAAGACAATTTATAATTTTTAAATTACCAGTATTAAAACAAGACAACGTCTGTCGGATCGTCTAGTTAACATATAAATAGACAAAAAGCATTGGCGTCAATTATTTTTAAAATAATTTTTTCTTTACTTTTTTTATCCAAAACGGTCCAATTTATAATTTGTTTAAAAAATTTTACAATTTTTGGATTTCCAGTGTTAAAACAGGACAACGTCTGACGGATCATCTAGTTAACATATAAATAGACAAAAAACATTGGCTTCAATTATTTTTAAAATAATTTTTTCTTTACTTTTTCATCAAAAAGGTCCAATTTATAATTTTTTAAAAAGTATTATACAATTTTTTGGATTCCCAGTGTTAAAACAGGACAGCGTCTGTCGGTCGTGTAGTTAACATATAAATAGACAAAAAACAGTTTTAAAAAAGACAGAATTTGTTTATTCATGCTAAGATGCAAATGTCTTTATTTATTATGTCTTTCAATGACTCAAAATTGAGTACTATATCATCAGAGAAGATCGAAATCTGTTTTTTAAATAAAATATCCTTTTTGGGGACAGAAGTAGAATTTTACTTGTCTACTATTTCAAATAGTTACTTTAAAAAGGTAGGCGAAGCGAGGATAAGAACAGTACACGTTTCAAGTTAAATTCTTCTCTTTAAAATTTCGTAGCAACTGAATAAAGAATAAACAATTGTCTGCCTTATAGTTTCCGAAAATAATCTTTGCAAATAAATAAGACTGAAAACTAAAGAAAGTTAAAAAAAAGAAAAAATTACTTACACAATAATACAAAAATAAATATGCTAGAAACCTTTATACAAAGTTGTAAATAAGCTGAGTGGCGAACAAAAGTTAATAATGCAGAAATGTAAGTAAATTGAGCGGGAACGCAACGTTAATAATGCAACACACAGGCGCTAAAAGGTACGGTCGGGTTGTGGCCACAATGAGGTATACCTGTATTGCTAAATAGACAGAACTCAATAACAACTGACTATAGAATGAGATGTAAATGTATGAACTTACTTAACTGTTTCACATTATCATTACCATTAGTTTTTAATTAAGTTTATCCAGGAAAAAAATACCTGTAGGTTTTTTTTTTTTTTACAACTTAAAGAAGCACAGTGGAACCCTTCGTTTTAACCCCTTTCTGTTCTCTCTCGTCAAAATTACGGGGTGAAGTTTCAGCCTTTATTTCTCGCACCCGAGATATTTCCTAGCTGGTGTGTACAAAAGTAACGTGCCAAAAAATATTAAAACGATATCTTTTTTATGCCAGGAATCATGATTGTTTCTCAATCTATACACGCGCTGGCAGTACCAGATTATTTGTAATGTGTTAGATCAAACTATGTAGAACTCGTACCTTATTTACATATATATATATATATATATATATATATATATACTTACTCAAGACCTTTATTAAGATAACGTTGAAGGACGGGTTCCCACTTCATCATAGGGACAGGACAAACAGAAGGGTCAGCTAGCATGAAATTCTACATGACACAAGACACGTAACACCTGGGTCAACATTTGTGGGAAAATATCTAGAAAATCTGTCTCCGCTAGCGTGTATGGAAATTTCCTAAATTGTCCGCTAGGGCTATGTAGGAAATCTGTAGCCTCAGTGGTCAATTTAGGTTAGGGGTTAAAAAGGGGAATGGAAAATGGCGCGAGAAAATTTTACCCTTGATTTAAGTTTTGAAAACCCCTGAGAATTTTCCTTACACACACACACACACACACACACACACACACACACATATATATATATATATATATATATATATATATATATATATATATATATATATATATATATATATGATTAAAAGAGATTTTATTAGATAAATGCCTCCCATTGATAAGAAAAGTCAGCCATCAAGAGAATGCAAAGTTTGTTGTCCCAGAAGAGATGAAAACAATAAGAGATGCAGGGAGGAAGTTCGGTATTACTGTCCAGATAGTGAGGTTTGATTTGACATCTCATTTGAAATTTATTATACAAGAAAAAAAATCACTAATATTTATTTATATTATACGTAAGTGTGTCTCTTTTCATGTTTAAAACAAATATTTTTTGTATTGGCTGGAAAACCAGCATTCGGTCATAATAACCCTAAATGTTGGTTTTTCATAAAAAATTAATTTGATTTATTATAAGCTCAAAATGAACCCAAAATGTAAAAATGAATACATATATTCACCATGCACATATTTTAATAAAATTTTCTTGAATAAAAAAACAGCACTTTTATGACCGTTTTCCTCAAAATTATACGAACCTTAAGGGTTAAAAAGGAATGGAAATGGAAAACGATGAATGCGGTAAAATGATCGATGCGGAATATGAATGTAAAAGTTCTGGGAAATGTGTGATTGTATATAAAATTAACTATTTGCAGAATCAATTGGAAGTACTTAAAGCTACCGTAGACGTTCGGTTTCGCAAAATTTGCATGAAAATTCTATTTTTCCGTATGAGTGTGTTGGGACCCGAAGATAGACGAATTATAGAGTGTTGTTCTTCCGTACCGCAGTCTGCGGGTTCGAATTCCGTTGCTAGAGTGAGTGGTCGTAGCCGTTCAAAATCGGCTTTAGGCAGTTCTCGGTCTTATTAGCCTTGTGTAGAAGAACAGGGGATCGCAGTGCTCCGAAGCAAAACAAACAAACTCCTATTAAATAGGGAAATATAACTAAACTAGCATATAGCCGGATTAGTAAAATTTTTAATTTCCAGAATTGTAAAGTAACCTATGAGGGAGTTAAAAGAATGGTTTGTTTTTTGGCTGAGAATTATCTGGTACACGCTCAACAATTCGTTTATCTTCATGCTCCTCTAAAGTACCCCGATACTTTGAATGCAGTTTAGATCACGTTCAATTCATTTAGTCAAACTGTGTGATTATGTATAACAAATACACAAACGAACAAACTTCTTAGTGTTCAAAGATATATAACATAAACGTTAGATATTTATTAGTCCGTGAAATAGACTCCTAGACTTTTATGAAAAGAATTTGTTGTTAATACCGGTGATGAAATTTTCATTGCAACAAAAAATAATCGATGATTAAATTTAAAATTATCACATATGTACCTATTTTATTATTTAAGCAAAGAAGATTATTTTAAGTAAAGAAGATTATTTACATAATATCTAGGTTCAGTGATAAAAAGTATGAAAATGATGCGGACGATATTTAAATAATTTAAATTAAGAAATGATTAAATGAGATTGTTAAAGGAATGACATCATAATGCTAGAAAAATTCTTATTTTTACCTATTTATTATGTGATAAACTTAATAGTCTGCTCTTAACCGGAAAAATATGGCTTGAAACAATGGCATTAAATGCTCGAAAAGGGGGGAGGGGAGGATTTCGAACGTTTTAAAGACTTGCTTTGAATTTTGCTAACCCTAACTCATCAAAAATACAATATGGGTGCCCCTATCCATTGCATGTCCAGCCGCTTCATAAATTCGAGGACAGACGAACAGATAACATAGGCTATTATCATATAGGTGATAAATAAATAAATAAAAGATCATGTTTTGATATCCATTGCTTTAAAATGAATAGAAAGATTTCTACTACAGACAGTAAAGTTAATACTAATACTTACTTTAAACAATATTTTTTACTGTAAAATTCAAGAATTTTTGTTTCATTTTAAGTAAAACAGCATTTAATTAAAACAGACTGTAAAATGTGACCGTTTTTACTGCTAAATGATTTAATTTCGATCAATTTTTGTTTACTTGAGATAAGTTCCTTCTCTAAAATATTTTTGTTCATAGATATGTTTTTAATTTAATGTAATCAATAAAATCCTTCAATTTAATTGACAAAGGACCATATTAAATTAAAAATTTAAACATCATTAAAATTATTAATAAAATTTATGTACTTTTAATTAATACACTAAATTGATGAAACTTTTCTCTACTTATAGAAAAACAAAGTTTTTGAATTTACTCGATTCGTAAGTTTTTTGATAAACTGTATATCTATGCTAGGTTTCTGAGCTCTAAGCTAATATTTTATAAAACGTTTTGTAGCACACAGCTGCAATTTGTATAATACACTGAATAAAAAAGTATAATACACTGACTAAAGTCTTGTGATGTCAACATCAGAATATTAAAAATTTCTCATTAGACATAGTTTGGTTTTAATTATTAATTGTCTCTCAAAGTTTTTTCCTCTGGTTTATTTCTTCCAATCAAATCAATCTATAAAATATAAATATATTTTTTATTTAATGTTATCTGTAGATCTTGCTTAATTAATTCACCTAACTCCAAAAAGTTTAATAATACAGCGGGGAATAGCTATGATAATTACTTAAGCTGCATATTGTGTATTTTCCAATTACCTGCATTTAATAATGAGTAGATTCTTATAAAAATATTTTTTTATGTATTTTCAGTTATTAAGGTTATTAAAATGCTCTTTACCTGGCTTTATTTTTCTAAAGCTAAACTTCTGGGTTCGTGGAATGCAAACTAATTTATTAATATGATTCTTGATAATATAAAAAATGCAATTTTTGGAATACTTTATACCTTTATCCGTATATTATTATTTTTAATAATACAAGAATATGTGAAACGCACAATGCAAAATACTTTATCTTTGAAGATCAACTTCTTTTTTGCTATCATTGCTATGAATATTCACGTTTTTATGAATTATACTTAATGCAGAATCCATCAGATTTTTTTCCACAAGACGTTTCTCTTCTTTTATGAAAGTAACGGTAAGCTTATATATGCCTAATTTTTCCTTCATTTTAAGATATTTGAAAAATAATTTACAACACTGCATGAATAGCCGTAATTATTACTTCTTGTCAAAAGCAATTCAAGCTTGATCAAAACAGATATTTCCAGTTTAAATGCATTACGAGAAAATGAAAATGGATATTTAAAAACTCAAATAAAATCTCCGTGTACGAACGTGTAAATGTATTTCTTAGGCTAGTTAAAATAGGCATAGTGGTAGTTAAAGTAAGCTTTCCAGTTAAAATGCAGTTAGGGAGGATGAAAATGGATATTTAAAGTTTCAAAGTTGAAGTCTCCCAGTGCGTACGAATAGACGCAATTCTTAAACTAGTCAAAATAGATGCAGGGGAGCTTTAAATAATTTTACTAGTTTCAATGTATTTAGAGATGATGAAAATGGATAAAATGGATATTTAAAGTTTCAAAGTTAAAGTTTTCCTGTGCGTATGCATCGACGTAATTCTTAAACCAGTCAAAATAGATGCAGGAGGTTTAAATAATTTTACTAGTTTCAATGTATTTAGAGATGATGAAAATGGATATTTAAAGTTTCAAAGTTAAAGTCTCCTTGTGCCTACGAATAGACGTAATTCTTAAACTAGTCAAAATAGATGCAGGGGAGGTTTAAATAATTTTACTAATTTCAATGTATTTAGAGATGATGAAAATGAATATTTAAAGTTTCAAAGTTAAAGTCTCCCTGTGCTTACGCATAGACGTAATTCTTAAACAAGTCAAAATAGATGCAGGGGAGATTTAAATAGTGTTACTAGATTAAATGTATTTAGAGATGATGAAAATGGATATTTAAAGTTTCAAAGTTAAAGTCTCCCTGTGCTTAATGCATAAGCATAGACGTAATTCTTAAAATAGTCAAAATAGATGCAGGGGAGATTTAAATGGTTTTAGCAGTTAAAATGGATTTAGGGACAATGTAAATGATTATTTAAAGTTTCAAAGATAAAGTCTATTTCTCCGTAAGCATTGACGTAATTCTAATTTAGTCAAAATAGATTACTGGACGAGTATATAGGTTTACCAGTTAAAATACAATTACTGATGATGAAAATGGATAGTTAAAATTTCAACATAAATGACTTCTTGTGCGTACGCGCATACGTAACTCTTGAGAAAAAAATAAAACGAATATTGGAGAATTTTTTAAAAAAAGAATAAAATTAAATCTTAAATAACAAAGTTCACCTTTTACTATTTGTTTATTTAAAAAAATTGGACGACAAGTCGTGGTTAAAAAGTTAAAGCCAGTCACTGGCATATATATTTATCTATCTCCTTCTAGGAGAGTTAATTTTTTTTTTCAAAATGTTAATGGGAAAGAGGATGTGTCAATATTTCTACACTGAATTATATTAATGTTTTCAAGCCCACACTTAGTTGTGGGTGGAAATTTTCTGAATTATAAACATAAAAAAATGGATTCTGCATTTACATGCATTAAAAATTAATACTCTGCTAATTAACGCTAAGTGCTGGCACTAACATGAATATGCCTATGTAAAGAAAAACTAAATTAAGCTAAAGAATTTATGCCAATATTTGCATAAGAAACCAGATATGTGTGTACATCTTTTAACAGGTAGGATATTTAAATAAGTAAAAATTAAACATACTTATTTCAGACAATATATAGTGCATATCTGTTTAAGTATATTTCTGTATCTCTATCTATCTATATATCTATCGTTATTTTTCTGTATATACTTATTCATATCAAACTAGCTATATTTACCTATCTCTACCTATTTGTACAAATATATGTTTTAAATTTATTTCTCCGACCTTAATTCTTTAGCTCCTAGCTCATGATATGTGATGTATTTTTTCTCTTTTGTAAAAAACAATGTGTTAAGACCAGGAATACATATTATGTCTAAGTCTTTAGGGTATAACTTGTTTTTCTATTTCTTAACACAATATTTTGGGCATAAGAGAAAAAAAATATACATCGAACGTTATTTCACTAGGAGCGAAAGGGTTAGGGTATTATTCGAAGCATCCTCTGGATATCCAGAAGGCTATGTATAATGGACGTCGGATATGCATCTCAGACATCCAAGTAATATAAAATATAACGCCCTCACGTAAATGGACGTCCAATTAAAGACGTCCTTTCGACATACTTTGGAAGCTGATAAAAGTCCAGACGAAAGCCCCTAACCGTCCACAAATCGATGTCGCATTTAAGACACTCAGACGACATCCATGCGATATCATGTCACACATCGTGACGACTCTCGAAAGACCCAAAATCGAGGGAACTTTTTGACTCAATGCGACATCCGGAAGACGTCCGAAGGCAAAGTCGCGACATCCTGTGGACATTTGGTCTGCCCAAAAGAGACGTCCATACGACATTCTGTGGAGCTTTTGTGCTATGTGGGTATATATCTTTATATATAAAATTCTTCTGCCCGTGTGTTTGTAATAGAACTCCTCCCAAACAACTGGACTGATTTTGATGAAATTTTGTGTATGTAATTAAGTTAATTCGAGAATGGTTTAGATTCACAATTTGATCCGATAGAAAATGCTTTTTATTAAAAATCCAGAATTGCGCGCTTATTAACAGTATTATAACTCCGCTTGGAACCTTTGAAACGTATAGTGGTGAAATGGTCAGCGCAACGGGCTTCAGTACAATAAGTCCCCGGGTCGAATCCCCGTATAGGCGATATGGGAATTTTAATTTAATCTAATTATGTTTCTGTTTGCTCTAGATACGGTCATACGCGATTGATAAGTCGAGTTGCGGTGACCTTACTCATGGTAGCGTCAAGTATTTTTAATATATTTTCTTTCCATATTTTTCCATCAAAACGGTCCAATTTATAATTTATTTAAAAACACTTTACAATTTTTGGATTTACACCGTTAAAATAGGACAACGTCTTTCTGTCGTCTAGTATTAGTATATATATATATATATATATATATATATATATATATATATATATATATATATATATATATATATATATATATATATATATATATATATATATATATATATATATATATATATATATATATATATATATATATATATATATATATATATATATATAAATATATATATATATATATGTATATATATATATATATATATATATATATATATATATATATATATATATATATATATATATGTATATATATATGTATGTATGTATATATATATATATATATATATATATATATATATATATATATATGTATGTATGTATATATATGTATATATATATATATATGTATGTATGTATATATATATGTATGTATGTATATATATATGTATATATGTATATATGTATATATGTATGTATGTATGTATGTATGTATGTATGTATATGTATATATATATATATATACATATGCATATATATATCTTTAATTATCTATATCTATCTTCATCAATCTGCTGAACGATGGCCGATTGGTTAGAGTGCTGGCCTACGGTACCGGAGTTCGTGGGTTTGAATCCCACAATGGCATAGATGTTCGTAGTCGATCGGAATCGGCTTTAAGCTGTAGGTCCCAGTCTCATTATCCCTCGTGTTGCAAAACTAGACAGTATCATTTTAAACCATCTACATCAATCTATATTTACCTTTAGAAATTAATGTATCTAGATATAGCAATCTATATTTTTCTGGTTGATAACAACTTTATCGAGAGTTCAAAAACTCCATTTTAGAAAATGTCTCTTCCCAAATTTATGTGCTTCTAAATACAAACGTAAATTCCCATACATTTGAATTTGCATTTGTATCATTTATACCCAGAATGCTATTTTAGAACTGTATTTAATCCCTTTCTTTCAGCATTCTATTTTGCTTAGCACTGTATTATAAATCAATGACTAGTTAGGTTTGATGGCAGGTTTTCATGTGTATAAAGAATAAGATACTGAAACGTTGAAATATTTTCTGCACATCTATCTATATGTGAAATGGTATCTTATAACTGTAATTAATGTTGAAAAGCAGCTTTGGTGAACTAAAACTTACAAATAACGGGCACGTACGGATATTATTCAAAACTGTTATTCATAATTGAAATAACACTATCTTAATAATTTGTATTTGATACCTCGGGCTGGATAGAAAGTAAAAGGTGGATCCCTGTATTAATTTATTGAAGAGATCCAGACCAACAGTGTTTAAATTTTTTGTTTCTGTTATTAATTTGAAAAACATTTAATTTAATTAATTTTTTTATAAATTTCTCATCAGTCATTCCTCCAAATTCGCAAGTAGTTTTAAATATTTTAGCACATTCATATAAAATTTCAAAACTTTGTATCAATACTCGTTAAATTATACATAACCATGGTAACATAGCCGTGGTGCATGTGACGTATGTGGAGTATTAGATGAATACTAGTGACGCATCGTATCATTTCGATTTCTTATTCTTTTGAAAAGAAATCACAACGGAATACACCTTCAACACCTGAATGTCCTGAGTTAAATTTACATAGTCTTCTTACTAATCAATTCGTCTAATTTTTTACAGTTTACAGTTGTAGGATAGAAACAGTCTGTGTGTGGATGTGTGCATGATGGAGAAAATATGAGTTAACTCCAAGTTCCAACCTGATTTCACTGTCAGTGGACTATCTCATTTACAGTTCTCTCTCTCTTTTATCGTATACAACTGTTGTTCACAATTATTTCGACCAAATCAGATTGTCTTGCAGCTGTACAATCGTCAGTGAAAACCGCAACAAAGATCAGCTTTCAGTTCAAGTGAAGATATCAGACTATTGTTGACAAGGGTTCCAACACACGTGTATCTTTTGAACCAAACGATACTATCCTGAAGCGGTAGAATCAACAGCGGGTTCCATGGTAGAGATCCGTCTCGAATTCAAGTGATCATTTCCGTTTATTGTAGACGTGTACTCAGACAAGCGTGTATCTTTTGAACTGATGTAAAATAACTAAGTGCGTGATTAAATTATTCTTTTGTCTCTCCTTGGTGATGAACGAACGATGGTCGAATGGTAGAGCGCTGCTTTTCGGAACCGGAGTTCGTGGGTTCGAATCCCACTGATGGCATTGATGTTTGTAGCCGTTCGGAATCGGCTTTAAACTGTAGGTCCCGGTCTCATTAGTCCTCGTTTGCAAAACAGTAGACCGTAGCGCTCCAAACCAAACCAAACCTTGGTGATGAAATCTATATTTTCATTTGGTCGACTGGTGTCCATTCAGAAGTCATATAACTGATCTCAGTGAGAAATGGTTGCCATTCTCTCGAGAGATTTGAAGAAAAGGTGATGAAGTGTATGGCATATCTGAACTAGTTTATGAAAACAATAGGCTGTATTATAAAAAGATTGGCCACTTCTGCATCAGATTGCAATCTAAGCATTACGAGGTACCTATATATACCCAAATATGATATGTCTATGAGTTTAAGTGATGATTTCCGTTTATTGTAGAAGGGTGCTCAAAGAAGCGCATATCGTTTGAACTAAGTACGTGATTAAATTATTCTTTTGTTTCTCCTAAATGATGAAAACCCTATTTTCATTTGGTTAATAGGTGTCGTGTTCATTTAGAAGTCATATATCTGATCTCATTTATAGATGGTTGTCATTCTCTTCAGAGGTTCGAAGAATAAGTGCTGAGTTGTATGGAGCATTTGAACAAGATAGGAAAAAATGGGGTGTATTATAAAGAGATTGGCCACTTCTGCATCAGACTGTTATCTAAGATTTAAGAACATGTACATATATATACTCAAATATGATATGCCTTTGAGTTCAAGTGATCATTTTCGTCTATTGTAGACGAGTACTCAAATAAGCGTGTATCTTTTTAACTGGTGTAAATAACTAAGTACGTGAATAAATTAATCTTTTGTCTCTCCTTGGTGATGAAAAGTATATTTTCATTTGGTCGACTGGTGTCCATTTAGAAGTCATATAACTTCTCTCATTGAGAGATGATTGCCGTTCTCTTGAAAGGTTCGAAGAAAAGGTAATGAGGTGTATGGCGTATTTGAATTAGTCTATGAAAAAAATGGGTTGTATTATAAAAAGATTGGCTACTTCTTCATCAGACTGTAATTTAAGATTTAAGAACATGCACATATATATACCCAAATCTGATATGTCTTTGTTCAAGTGATCATTTCCGTCTATTGTAGACGGGTGCTCAAACAAGCGTGTATCTTTTGAACTAATGTAAAATAACTAAGTACGTGATTAAATTATTCTTTTGTCTCTCCTTAGTGATGAAAACTATATTTTCATTTGGTCGACTGGTATCCATTTAGAAGTCATATAACTTCTCTTATTGAAAGATGTTTGTCATTCTCTCCAGGGTTTCGAAGAAAAGACGGTGTGGTGTATGGCATATCTGAATTAGTTTATGAAAAAATGGGCTGTGTTATAAAAAGATTGGTCACTTCTGCATCAGATAGCAATCTAAGATTTAAGAGGTACCTGTATATACCCAAATATGATATGCCTATGAGTTCAAGTGATCATTTCCGTATATTGTAGGCTGGTGCTCTAACAAGCGTGTATATTTTTAACTGGTGTAAATAACTAAGTACGTGATTAAATCATTCTTTTGTCTCTCCTAGGTGATGAAAACCAAGTTTTCATTTGGTTGATTGGTATCGTGTCCATTTAGAAGTCATATAGCTTCTCTCATTGAGGAATGGTTGCCTTTCTCTCAAGAGGTTCGAAGATAAGGTAATTAGGTGTATGGCGCATCTGATCTAGTCTGTTAAAATAAATGGGGTGTGTTATAAAGAGATTGGGCACTTCTACATCAGATTGTAATTTAGCATTTAAGAACATGTATAAATATATACCCAAATCTGATATGCCTATGAGTTCAAGGGATCATTTCCGTTTATTGTAGACGGGTGCTCAAACAAGCGTGTATGTTTCTAACTGGTGTAAATTAACTTAGTGCGTGATTAAGTTATTCTTTTGTCTCTCCTAGGTGATGAAAACCCTATTTTCATTTAGTTAATAGGTGTCATGTTCATTTAGTCATATATATGCTTTCCTTGATAAATGTTTGTTATTCTCTTCAGAGGTTCTAAGAATAAGTGCTGCGTCGTATGGCGCATCTGAACTAGTCTTGAAAAAAATTGGGTGTATTATTAAGAGATTGGCCACTTCTTCATCAGACTGTAATTTAAGATTTAAGAACATGTACATTTATATACCCTAATCTGATATGTCTTTTACTTCAAGCGATCATTTCCGTCTATTTTAGATGGGTGCTCAAACAAGCGTGTATCTTTTGAACTAGTGTAAAATAACTAAGTACGTGATTAAATTATTCTTTGGTCTCTCCTTAGTGATGAAAACTATATTTTCATTTGGTCGACTGGTATCCATTTAGAAGTAATATAACTTCTCTTATTGAAAGATGGTGGTCATTCTCTCCAGGGTTTCGAAGAAAAGATGGTGAGGTGTATGGTGTATCTGAATTAGTTTATGAAAAAATGGGTTGTATTATAAAAAGATTGGCCACTTCTGAATCAGATTGTAATCTAAGATATAAACACATGTGCCTATATATACCCAAATCTTAAACATTATGGGACATAACTACCCCTTAAATAGCTTGTGGTGTTTAAGTCATGGAATCGAATTGCTGTTTTTCATTTACTTTCCATCAAAACTCAAATATTTAGTAGAATCCAGAAGTCAGCTAAAATTACAATTTGTTTCATAATTCAGACGGCAGTCACCGTAGTTCCTAATACCAACAAATGTATAACAAAAATGCAGAAAACATTGTTTCATCAGAGCAATAAAAGGGCATATTCCCATGATAAAATATTTTAATTCAGCATTTTTGAGTATAGTCAATAAAAAGAGGTTCTCACAGGATTCAAAGCCGAATGTGTCCATAAAATCTAAATAGGATTAGCATTGAAATATAGAAAAAATTACATACTAAGAATTTTATTACTTAGAAAAATAAAGTAATTTAGTTGTTTGTTTTCAGACTCTTTCTATAACCCGGTATATAATTATAATGGAGAAAACTAATTTAAGCATTTTTCAGAACAAATTTCATATACACACTCTTACAATACCACGAATTATCCATTATATTTTCTAATTGTATATCAAAGAGAGACTACGTCATTGTTTTTCGACTGAATTACATGAAATCTTTCACACCCACACCTTACTGTGAGTGGAAATGTACGTAACTGACTAAAATGTAAAAACAAATTAATATTCTGTATTTGAATGAATTAAAAACTTGATCCTTTGTTAATTAAAGTTAAGTGCAGACAGAATTAAACTGAGTGATGCCTACGCAAAAGGAAATGAACTAGAATAAAACTTGAGAATCTAAATCATTCTTTTTTGAATAGAAAACAAATTAATGTGTTCACCATTCATACGGAAGATCAAAAAATAAACTCAACTCTAAATATAAGTTTGAAAACAGATCCATTTGCTTTGTAGAATTTATTTTTCTCTTTTAAGAGTTATTATTCATTAATAATTTAAAATTTAAAATTATCTGTTAAAAATCTCTTAAAAATGATCTCTGCCTATATATATATATATATGTGTGTGTGTGTGTGTGTGTGTGTGGGTGTGTGGGTGTGTGTGTGTGTGTGTGTGTGTAAAGAAAAGTAAACTGTCTTGGGAAACTAGTGTAGGCATTTTGAATAAAACTCATAAGACACCCAAAAAAAATTCTCAGGGGTTTTCAAATTTTAAGTGAAGGGCTAAAAATTCTAGCTTCTTTTTGCTTTCCCTTTTTTAACCCCTAACCTAAATTTACCACTGGGGCTACAGTTTACGCCTTCAGATAAGAGGTCTAACCAATTATAACTCTACATTGCCCTACCTGACAATTTAGGAAATTCCCCCCAAAAAAGAAGATGCAGGCTATCGGAGGCAGATTTTCAAACAGATTTTGGCTGAGATGTTGACCCAGGTGTTAAGTATCTTTTACACATAACTTCATGCTAACTGACCCTTCAGTTTTTCCTGTTCCTATGATGAAGTGGGAATCTGCCCTCCAAAGTTATCTTAATAAAGGTATTTAGCTAAAACGGTGTCATTTTTCTGGGCCATGACTGCAACCACCCATCTTGAAGTCCGACTTATTACATACACACACACACACACACACACACACACACACATATATATATATATATATATATATATATATATATATATATATATATATATATATATATTTACACATACGCACAGACATATATATGCAATTATATTTTTAATCTAAAAAATTAATCAACGTAATTATATCTATGTTAAATTAATTTTCTGCCACTTCGGTGAATATCTTTGTTTTTCATATCAATTTGGCGATTTAGAACCACCAAGCTTCCTGTTGCACAAATGATTTCAAAATAACTCTGGCACTAAAAACTATGTAATCGGCGTTTCCACAGGACTGGCAATTAAGAATTCTGATTGGTTGACATATACAACTATAAACTGAGATGTATGTGAGAGAAGTTGCCTCAATAAACTCTGTTCATTTTAATCTTAAATTTTCTTTGTTCAACGATGTTTAGACCTGACTGCCCGACTGCATCGGATTCAAGATAAACTCTCTTCCCTTTGTAATATGTCAAAACACACACACCACACAAACACACACACACACACACACACATATATATATATATATATATATATATATATATATATATATATATATATATATATATATATATATATATATATATATATATATATATATATATATATATATATATATATATATATATATATATATATATATGTCTGTCTGTGTGTGTGTAAGGATATTTTTGTCACTTTCAGTTTAAGATTCTATTTTTCTGGCAATTTTTCTCGTGTAATCATAACGAATATTCTCATATGTTCGCTAGTAGAAATCTTTCCGGTTGCAAATCTAAAAATAGAGCTTTGATGCGTGGGTTACATTCCACGTGACTTCAAGTAATAGCTGATTGGTCGGCACAAACGAATATATAAGAAAATATCTAGAGATCTATCACAGTTTCGATAGAGTGTTTCGACACAGTTTTTCTTTGGGGAGTTTCACATACAGTTTCGTATAATGTTATATGATGATGCTTTGATATGTCGATGAATAAACGAAGTTAAATTGAATTTTCAAGTGTATTGATGGAGTTCTTATTACGAGGTTCCACGACTGCAGGGTGGTGAAAACTTCTCCGAATCTCAAGTTGTAATGAGGTAATAAGCCTTATTATATACATATATATATGTATATATATATATATATACATACACATATATATACATACATATATATACATATATATATACATACATATATACATACATATATATACGTATATACATACATATATATATGCTTATCTATACACACACACACGCGATTGCGATTGCGACACACAATTGCGATTTTTACTCCCTGGAGCAAATTTCAAAAAAGAACCTATTTACAGAAAACAGTATAACATGGTTAGTATGATGGTTAATACGGAGTATGTCTCCCGGACGATGCAATACAAGCGTTACAACGCCTACGCATGCTGAGTATCAGATTATCAATCTGATCTTGGGGAAATATACACCACTCATCAAGCAATGCCCTCCGAAGTTCCGATAAACAGTTGGGAGGGGGTTGACGGGCTGCAATTCGTCGGCCAAGCATGTCCCACACATGCTCTATTGGATTCAAGTCCGGTGAGTATGCTGGCCAATCCATACGGGTGATATCCTCCGATTGAAGGCATTCGTCTACAATGTTTGCACGGTGAGGTCGGACGTTGTCATCCATATACAGAAATTCAGGACCCATGGCGCCCCGAAACAAACGTACATGTTGTTCCAGAATGACATCCCGATAGATGTGGCCTGTCATCGTTACACTCTGAACATGCAGGTCAGTTCTGGAACCAAGAATAATTCCTCCCCAAACGAGCCATCCTGCACCACCGTAACGGTGTCGTTCAATGGTGTTCTTTTGGTGGTAACGGGTACCTGGCGCTCTCCATATGAAAGTCCGGCGAGAATCAGAATGTAAACTGAACCTGGATTCGTCAGAATACATCACACAAAACCACTGTTGCGGTGTCCACAATGCATGCTCTCTAGCCCAGCATAATCGCAGGCGACAGTGAGTTGCGGTAAGGGGAACACATCTGACAGGCCTGATAGGCCTACGAGCATATAGACCAATGTTCCCTAAGCGTCTGTACACGGTCTGCCTTGAAACTGTCGTACCGGTAGCTGAAGAGAGCTGACGAGACAGGTCTGATGCTGTGCTCCGTCTGTTTCTTTTGGCAGTAACTGCCAAATACCGGTCATCATTCGGCGTAGTAACTCGGGGGCGACCTGTTTTGTAACATATACTCACATTACCATCATGTTTGAATTGTTGCCAAAGCCTGGAGAGGACACTCTCGGCGATTCCAAGTTCCTCGGATACTTCCAGCTGGGTACGTCCACATTCCATTCATCCGATAATTCTACCACGTAAAAAATCATCCAAATGCTTCCTTCGTGCCATATGCGGTTATTGCACTGAAAGGCTTTTAAAGCGCTTGTGAACAATTTTATTTCTTTGCTACCATTCCTTATATACCCCTTTCATACACTCTCGTCATTGTGACGTACTATCCGCGCCATCTGGTGGTTTTCTGCAATTTGCATATTCTTCTTCAAGATGTGTGTGATAATTCTACAGGTGAAATTTTTATTTTAGAGCTCAATTTCTGTGTGATTCTGAATTATCCTTAATTTATGGACATGAGTGTATATATATACACACACACACACACACACACACACACATATATATATATATATATATATACATACATATATATATATATATATATAATATATATATATATATATATATCGATATCCAGTGTTAAGGCGAATGGAAAACATTTTGAGCACGTAGGGATCTCGACGAGGCCCTGCCTGATCTCTCCAACACAGGTAAAACGACTTTTCGGGGGTTTTGTAACTCTCTCTGCAGACGGCGGATGGCTGCCATGGTCTTGGTTGATTATCAGAGAAAGAAGTACTGCGTGAGGTCGCTTGATAAGATATAATCGTTCCTTTTTGAGAATCACAGTCATAGTTTGTCCAGTTTCGTTTTCGTTATTTAAAGTTCACTTATTATAACTCCAAATTTACCTTTAAATCTTTTTCAGCCATTGCTCTTTTCTTTTGTACATCAAGCCAAATAATTGTAATCCGCATTTGTCGACGTAAACTCACATGATGGAAAACGAAATTCCGAAACACATTGTCACTTTCACATCTTTGCTTTCAACTTTCATGAAAAAATGCATTTTTTAATCCACATAGGTTCCTGATCCTGGTCAGCTCGTGAAACATCCAGTGTTAAGGCGAATGGAAAACAGTCTTTTTCGATAATAATAAGTTTATTAAATCATATTTTCATTTAAAAGCATCTATTTCCATTTTCATTTTTCGTGGCGGAGCTAAACGTGGAAAAGGTGTTGACAGCTCCATGTCCACGCGCTAACTGACTCACATCGGTTCGCTTAATCATCAAATTCTTCAAAAATCTTACCGCTTCACCGAATGATCCCAAAAGCTTACGCTAGGGTGGATCTTTTCCATTTATTTTATTATTATAAAAGAGTTTTCTTTTTAAAATCGATTATAACTCACGTAATTTCCAACTACCCCTTTTTTAGACCTGACATGTATATATTTATACACACACACACACACACACACACATATATATATATATATATATATATATATATATATATATATATATATATATATATATGTATAGTGTTGCTTTTATACGTAATTCTATACTTGTTTATATTAATAAACGGTTTTTAAATTCATGAAGAGATGTTCATATATATAAACATGCGTTCACTTTAATATGTATGCATGTATGCACATGCACACACACACACACACACACACACACACACACACACACACACATATATATATATATATATATATATATATATATATATATATATATATATATATATATATATATATATATATATATATATATATATATATATATATATTAGTGACTGTGAAATTTTTAGATTCCATTGCTGTCGGGTAAACCGTGAATATATATATATATATATATATATATATATATATATATATATATATATATATATATATATATATATATATATATATTATATATATATATATATATACATACATATATATATATATATATATATATATATATTATATATATATATATATATAATATATATATATATATATATATATAGATATATATATATATATATATATGTGTGTGTGTGTGTGTGTGTGTGTGTGTGTGTGTGTGTGTGTGTGTAATATGTCATACAATATTATCTCTAAAGTTCAAATTTCACCCAATCCACGATCTATCGTTTTTAATCTTAACTTTACCCCCATACACCCAAAAGAAATCAAAGATATGTATTATTGAGATTGGAATTTCTTCCACACTTCACAAAACTAAAGATTTAATAAATAATTTCTATGTGTTACCCTTTCTTCCCCCTTCACTAACTCAGCTGTCAATTCTACCAGGGAAAACTAAAGATCTTTATAATTTTAATAACATTGTCTGCAGTTTACCAAAACCTATTGATGAGCTACAGATTCAATGCTAATCGAAAGCCTTTCTCATGAGAAGTTATCCACGAGATTTCCCTCTCCTCAGAAGAGACTTTCCTCAGATTAAAGTTACTCACATCTGTCTCTGAGCCGCGGTAGCTCAGTCAGCAAAGGCATCGAACTGTTTACTGGAGGGTGGCGGGTTCGGAGCCCGGGCTGGCGTAAGATCCGCAGTGCCCGTTAAAAGTTACTGGAACTCGTAAAAAGTAAAATATGCTCGTGATCGCAATGTCCTCCATGTTCTCAACCAATACCTCTGGTAGTGATAGGCTGAGTCTATTTGTTTTCTGCTTGGTCCTTGCTTCAAATTTACGAGGGCCTACTTGAGCAAAGTCGTTGTTTCACTTTTACGGTGCTAATTAAAACAAAAGGTGCACCCCCTTTGCTTTAATACGAGTAGCGTATGGCTCAATCATTCTTGGTTTGTCCAAGTGGCATCAATAGCCGTTCGGAATCGGCTTTAAGCAGTGGGTCCCGGTCTCATTAGCCCTCGTATTGCAAAAAGTAGATCGTAACACTCCAAACCAAACCAAGTGGCATCAGAAACAACAACAACATGTGTCTCTTGGTTATTAGATCTAAGCTATTAAAATGAAAGTAGAAAATTTTTACGAAGCATTACACTTGGTTTTAATTTGAGTGAGAGTTTTTCTCGTCATGGTGACTACATCTGAGTTACTTTACCATGTAAGAACAGGCAACTAAAAATATGGGCTATTTCTCCCACGTATTTGTGAAGAATATTTTTACCAGTTATATATACACACAAATATAGGAACTGCGATTATCTGGACCGATTAGGTACGAAGCCGATCCCTTAAAGAAAAGTTTTCAAACTGCTATGATAATGATTTTTATGCAAATTCACTTCACTCCTAGGCTTTGGATTAGCAGTTGTAATAGCGCACATCTTAGCAAGGATTATGTAAAATAGACTAGATAAAGTTTCTTCAATGGCATACGAAAATTTCTATATTCTGAGAGCTGTACATTTTTATTGGTGTAAGAAGCTTATAAAATAATAGTTAGCACCAAAAAATGACTAATCGTGTATCTAAATCTTGTTTTTGTGAAACTAACACACTTACATCGCGAACATATACTGAAGGTAAGAATGAATTTTTGAGGGGAAAATGTTTTGGAGGAGAACGAAAAATTATTCATGGTCCTTGATCGATCCAGTTAATCAATGCTATACAATATGTATGTATGTATGTATATATATATACATGTAATGATATTTTTATCACTTTCGATTTCGATTCTATCTTTCTGGTATTCATTTGTAGCAACTTTAGCGAATGTATTTGTTCTCGAATGTTCCCCTGGGGATTCTTTCCGGTTTCATAAATAACTAAAAATAAAGTCTGACGTTTAACCTACGTTATCGACGTGACCCACGCTAATTGTAGGTGATTTCTAATTGGCTAGTACAAACAACAATTTAAACAAAATGTACATTATTTGTGAACAATTGACCAGTTTACTCGTAAGAATTGCTGCCTGAATAAAATGTATTTTTTTTTATCAAACAAATTAAATTTCGTTTTCAATCGTCTACAGTTCCTCGACTGCAGCGCTGAAATATCGGTTCGGAACTCCCTGCGAGACTAAGCAAAAAGGCCTCATGTTTATATATATATATCTATATATATATATATATATATATATATATATATAAATAATATATAATATATATATTATATATTGTATTTATATATAACTATAAATATTAATATATATATAAATTTATATATATAAATATCTAATATATATATATATATAGTATATATAATACTATATGATATATAATATATGAAAAACTAAGAATATGATATATATATATATATATATATATATATATCGAGAAACTAATGTAGGCATTTTGAATAAAACCCCTAAGACACCCCGAGAAAATTCTCAGGGATTTTCAAACCTTAAATCAAGGCCTAAAAATTCCCGCGTCCTTTTGCTTTCCCATTTTTAACCCTAACCTAAATTGACCACTGGAGCAACAGTTTAAGCCCTCAGAGAAGGGGTTTAGCCAATTATAACTCTACATTGCCCTAGCGGACAATTTAGGGAATTTCCAAACACAAAGGAGATGCACGCTATCGGAGGCAGATTTTTCTAGAGATTTTCCCATAGATGTTAACCAGGTGTTAAGGGCCTTTTTACTTATAACTTCATGCTAGCTGACCCCTCTGTTTGTCCTTTCCCTATGATGAAGTGAGAATCCATCCTCCAACGTTATGCTAATAAAGGTCTTTAGCTGAAGCGGTGTCATTTCTATTGGTCATGACTGCAACCAGCTATTGTGAAGTTCGTTTTATTACACACACACATACACCGATATGTTACGATAAAACTCTCCTTCACCGATCGCACTTGGAAAGAGCCCATATCCTTTAGTCACCAGGCTTTTCTAGCAACATAATTTTGTTGCAATCATGCCATAGAAACACTAAGACATCACTAACTAAAACACTAGGACCTGGCAGATAAACTTATATAGAATCCTTAATTTGCATCTTAAAGTCGGAGAACAGACGGGCACGTCTGGCGCAGACAATAGACAACCGTGCATCTTTTGATTGTGAAAGTGCCTTCTTGAGGAGTTAATAATCCCGCACTAAATTCCTATCAGAGTGACATTGAAGTAAGGGGATCTTTTGTGGATTATAAAACAATCGTGGTGTTAAAAAGGCTTGAGAAGGATAAAGATCGTAAGAATCCCCAGGTTTTCATTGGATAATTGACAGCTGGTTCATAAAAGTAGTAAGAAGGCCGCACGTAGCAATTAATTATGCAATCTTTAATTTTGAGGGGTATAAATAATGGAATCTTAAAGACTCACGATCTTGATTTTAATTGGATTGGCTATAGAATCCAAGATTAAAAATATATAACTTTGAATGGAATAATTTCAAAGAACTTTAGGGGCAATAATTTTTGGTGTATTACACACACGTATATATACATTTACATGTGTATATATTTATGTAGTATATAATTGTGTTTGTGAAAGTATATATAAACTTTCTCAATTCCACGAAATGAAATTTCATCATTTGTTCTGACTATTTGTGAAACAAACAGTGCAATGTCATTATTTTTTTCATTGAATAAAATTCATGCTCTCTCATCCGAATTGCATTGTGAGTGGAAAAATACAAAACTGAAAACTTGAACCAAAAATATTATTATTCTACATTGAATAAATTAATCACTAATCAGCTGTTAATTAAAATTTAATACAGGTATTAAAATTGGAAGCACCCACGTAAAGTAAAACTAAAATAGAATTTAAATTTCTAAATCAGTCTTTTCGGCAGAAGACAATTTAATATGTACGTCATTCATACGAAGAATTAAAATAGTAACATGAACTCTAAATATAAGTTTTTAAACAAGTGAGATGTGTCATGTCATCCTTTCTTTTTATAGGGTGTTGTCTCGAAGTGACGACAAATAGGAAAAAATAAGCATTGGGCAGATATGGAAAAGGCAGTCAGTTGATAGTAATTTAGTTTTTCGACATTCATGAAATGGCTCAGCTTGTCTGAAGCACTGTGGGAAAGAAAATGCTGTAGCGCATGAGCACTGGTTGCTAGCTAGCTGTAGCGTTTGCTATGCAGCTGTCACCTAGCACTGTAGCAAACACAAGGACAAAATTATTTACTTACACATAAAATGCAGTTGATATGTATATAATTTTTTGAGAGCGTTTTTCAGTCGGTACTTCTTTGGGCAGTACCGATCAGCAAGTTTCCACTGATGTTTAGCACTGTAGCATGGCTTAACAGAAGACTGAATTTCTTTAAAGTTACACAAAAATATAAAAACATCAAAGTTTATTTTTTTTCTTTCTCAAAATAACGTAAATAAAAACAGTTAAACAGAATATCCAAAACAGTTGGCCAATAATACAAAACTAAGTTGCAAATTAAACATTCTGGCAAATGACTAATTTATGTAATTTACCTGATGGAAAAAAACTATATCCACGAAGAAAAACACGACGAGCAACAGGCAAAAGCTGAACGTAAGGTGCTAGTTTTATACTCCTTCTTGATTTCGTAAACTTGACAATTATTCACATGCTGAAGAGAAAAAAAAAGACCACGGAGCATACAAAAAACAATTTCCAAATTACTAACTAAACTGCTGTCACATGGGCTTCAGACATGAAAAATAAAACGAGATCAAGTAACCAAGATTAAAAATTGAGTTAAATTCCCGTGATTTATGTTAACCTTTATCAGATTGAAATTTAACAGAAACTAACTTAACTCACTTAATTTAAACACACTTGTTTAGTGTCAAAAAGATTAAATTATGATTAAAAGTTTAACGAATTACAAGGAATGGGATTCGTGTTTTTGGTAACATTACTCTGGAGCTGTAAGTCGGGTGACCAGTTTCTTCCGTCTCTTTTTTGATATTAATCTGTGCCGCACAAATTGCATACTAATAAGTTTCTGAAATTATGTTGTTTTTTTTACTTAGTATTGGCATTTTGGTCTTAATTGTCACCACATTTTTATGTATTTTCATGATTTTTCTCGAACTAGGCTGGATGCTCTATTCTGCGGCAATTTTGTTCCTATTTATGACTGATATTTCTTGTTAGAATATGTTGTCTATACACACATAACAGTTCAATGAAGCTACTTTTAAACAATTAGTAATTAATAGTGATAAACACGATTTTTCGGCGCAGAAATAATTCATTGTGTTTCTAATCTACCTTTTAGTGGTAAAAAATAGGCAAATCAAATATGCAATTAAATATTTCTTATTACCCACTATTTTTGCACAATTTCATTTTTTCAATATCGGCTTAAAACCTGTCTGTTGCAACTACAGAATATGAATCTTCATAAACAGGCCATTATTGAGCATAAATTCAAATCATGAGATTTAATTTCTATTTTATCTAATGATGTACATCTAGTGAGTAAGAGTTTTGTATTAAATAATGAGAAATTAAATGAAAAAGTGTATATGTTGTAATGTACTTACAACATTAACACCAGTGTTCGTTTACAAAGGGGAACCACAGTAAAAATATGATACCTTATATTTAGATTAAGACATTTATTCTGTACACTATTTACAAATTGATATACTTGATCACCATATAATATAACCAGCAATTATTTATGTTTTATATTCATATTTACACCATAATTATTACAATTCTCTTTGGCCATGCGTTATTCCTTAATCACAATATTGAATTAAGAACAGAGGCCTAAATGACCGTTATGAATATGTTAAATCTGTTTTACCTCCAGTACAGGCACAGGGGAGCAGGCAGGGGCTTTCCTCACGCGGTGTGTCTGTCCTCCAGTTGGTACAGGGGATCAGGCGGAGGGGCTTTCCTCGTACGAAGTGTCGGTCCGTGCTTGAGGCGCACGGGACGGCGGTGCTGGCGAACAGAGCTTGGGATTTCGAAGTCCAGCTCCTCTTGAATCCCGACTTCAACTCTTTTTTTAACTCTCTTTCTCAACTCCTCACCTCTGTTTTAAACCCCTTTTTCTTCTTTGCCAATCGCTTGTTTGGTGCAATGTTCTCACATCTTCACCCCCTTCGGGAGTGCAGGTGGGCTGATTAAAATAGCCCCTTTTGTGAAAGCTTACATTATTTTTATCCCCTGGCCCCATAACTCACGGTTACATCTCTGTGCGAGCCTGACCGTTACGCTTGTGCCATTCCGTGATCTATACCTTCTCCGCAGAGGTCCCTGAACTCGAAGTCAACAATCGAAATCCTAAAATCTTCTAGGAAATTTCTCCCACAGCTCTGTATGCACGTGCTGACCATCGTGGGAAAGTACCTTGGTACAGTATTAATCAACCGTATAACTACCTTTATAAATGAGGAAATATGACATTTAACAATTAAAGTTCAAATTTGCTTAGAAAAGCATTTTATGAGCAATATGTTGGCTGTAAAGTGGAAAATCTAATTAAGTATCTCATACCTGTGTGTCTGTTTTAACTATCCAACAGGCTGAACTAAGAGTTCTAGAAACATAAACTTGCCTATAGTAAGGCCTTAACAAGATCGTTCGTTAGGCTATTATGTATTACAAAGGTAAAAGGAATCGGTAGTAAAACCAAACACAAAATCTCTCTTATACACGCACACTATTCACGTGCTACAGTTGTTTGTCTAAAGATATGGGATGAACTGATTAGTAAGAAGGTTGTATGAATTAAAAAGTTCTCGGGGATTGAAAATATGAAGATGGTTGCACATATGGCACCATAAAAGAATAAGTAGTCGTAAAATGCATTCATCCAATGCGCCACATTTGGCACGGTTTATCCACTCCTGATGTAACATATACAAGTGAAGGCCCCTACCCACTATGACCCACTGCAAGCCATACATATTTGCTGTAGTTAGTTTTGCCTCTGTACTTAAAAACAGTAGAAATAAAACTGACGTTAATTTTGGCGACATTGGTGTTTTTAAGTCTAGAATTTATGATGCCTTTTTCATGAGTATATTTTTTTTACTTCCTAAATTATAAAGCATAAGGAAATTATCATAAAATTTAAGATTTATATTTCAACGTATATCTTCGATCCATACTCCCTTTCCAAACTTTAAAAATACTTCTTTTGAGATTATGGGCCCGATTCAAGTCAAACGCGTATATCTCGTATCTCACCTTCCGATCCCAAACTTGCGGATATAAGTTTCAGGTTTGGCTTCATTTGGTTTGGAGCGCTAGGTCTACTTTTGAAACACGAGGGCTAATGATGCCGATACCTACTGCTGAAAGCGGTTTCCGAATGGCTACGAGAGTCCATGCCACGGTGGGTTTCGAATCCACGCACTTCGATTGGTTCGAATCCCACCGACGGAAGGTGAGATACGAGATATAAGCATTTAACTTGAATAGAGCCCTGTGGCTTATTCATATATTTGCCTGTCCATATAGGTATTAACTCAATAAATCAAGAAATCAGTAATTAACACGAGTGAAATTTAATGGATCTATTTGACCATGTCTGAACAAAGCTAAAACATATAAATCACTAACGGGAAATACATAATGAAGGAAATCCAAAGGAATATCAAAGGAAATACATAACGATATAATTCAACACAAACATGTTTCTTGTCTTAAAAAAGTCAAGCTAGGTACTTGTTTTAAAAATATTTTGCACAGTTTGAATTTTTTTATGTTATTGGTGTCTTTAAAATATTCCAAGTGTATTAAGTTCGTTTCATTCTTTTTCGAACTTTTGGACATTGCATATGTTAAGAATACGATATTACATAACTTCGTTAAGTGAGAACTGAAGTTATATGCCTCGAAAGTTATATGTCACAAGCTGTCAATTAAACTCTGCAGTTTTTCCCTGTGACAGCATAACTAACGATAGACTGTGTAAGTTGTGCAGTTTACACCGGTATTTTTTTTAATTCTTTCGAGAGCAAATGGACCCTCTTTGCAAAAATAAAACTGTGCAGTTATCTGAATACGCATACAGTTTACAAGTAACTTTCTGGTTGGTTTTTGGAACTAATGTTTTGTTTTTGCCATCCACTCACATACAACGACACAAGACTGAGTAAAAAACTGAAAAAAATTTCAGTTCATTTGATCATTTTTTTTAATTAAGTTACAACTGTTCATTTGATTCGTACATTTTAATTGATAATGTGTGGGCCGCTTAAAACAAAAAAATAACCTTTTAATAAAGCTACTGGTTTTTAAAATCCTCCTACATATTTAAAAATTGATTAGATGACGTTATCTTTATTTCATTGATGTCATGATGACGCCGATGAAGGCTTTGTAAAGACCAGAAATATTCAAACTAAGCCACTAAAGGCTTTAAATAATATATAAAAGAGATATTTATAATGCAACGATATAAATTATTGATCCTGTTAAGAAAAATTTAAGGAGCATCATATGAGGTTAAAATGACTGGGAGGCTGCAAATGGATGTATATCTAGAAAAATTAAACTAAACGTTGTCAGTAAATTAGATCAATATTTTTCAACCTTTTTTGGTTGACAGAACACGAAAATTATGTAAAGTTATATGCAGCGTATCTAAAAATATAATATAAAATAAAACTCAGGAAAAGGAAAATAGAAAATAGATTTTTAATAAACCTTTGAGGTAATAACAAATACAAAGTTTAAAAAGTAATGTTTGGTGTAGTTACTTTCTTGATAGCATTTAACGGGCTTTTTTAGTAATGCACTTTGTAAATAAAAATGTTGTACTTTATTGTATAACTCCTTGACATTTAAATAAAATGGAATTTGATACAGCTGAAAAATGTTGTTTAATTCGGAAAAATCCAAAAGTTATATGCAAGCTTAGAAACGTATTTTTGCGAAGAGAACTTTTCTTTTAAATTTGCACTGCTATGTAACATTTAATAAGGTTCATATATAATGCTAACAACATAAATTCACAATAATTAAGTAATGGTATAAAATAAATTAGTGATTCCTTTAAGTATTCAAAGCATTTTTGAATACGAATAGGAACGGATATTTTTTACACTTCTATGTTGTTACACTTCATATATCATTTCTTAAGAACGCATGACATCTTGACCATCTAATCAAAACACAAGTTAAATAACACAATAATATTAGGCTGCACTATGTCGGACGAAGACAGTTTTTGACGTCTGAGATTTCAATGTCTACATTTGCACATGAAATGTGCAAATATCTCCCAGATGTCACTGGATGTCAAGCGGTAAACAAAGGAACATTCGAATGGACCATTTTTAAATCAAAATCTTGCGACCTTCATTACAGAGTATTTTTATTTTGTTGTCCTTTATTGCTATTTTCTGGATTTTTATCTATTTGGGGACTTAAAAATCCAAATATTTACTTCGACACCTCTCTATAGCAGTGACATCTAAACCCACCTCCAACTAAAACACTGAGAAGGAAGAATGCATAAAAATTCCAATTAAAGAATTTGAAAGAGTGTTTGTAAAATATCGAGTGCATCTGCAGCTGTCTTTCCCGATGACCGCTCCGAACGATAGCCGATTGGTTAGGGTCCTGGCCTTCGTTACCGGAGTTCGTGGGTCCGAATCCCACACTGGCATGGATGTTCGTAGCCGTTCGGAATCGGCTTTAAGCTGCAGGTTCCGGTCTCATTAGCCCTCGTGTTGCAAAAAGTAGATTGTGGCACTCCAAACCAAACCAAATCAATTTCCGATCACTGCACGCCTTGTTTCCGTACCTACTCGCCTATTGTTACTGGAGCAGGTATCGTGGGTTCCCTAAAACCTGTCTTGCCGGCAATTAAATACTGCAGCGACCATATACTGGACTATGTATTTATTATTTACAATGAGGAATTTGCACATGTGGGGGATTCGAACAACTTAGTGTTTTTCTGATAATTTCAGACTCGTAGATTCCAAAAATGTTCTCAAAAATGTAAAAAACTGGGTCCATCATTTAAAAAATTAATTTTAAAGTTAAGCGAAAATCACGTGACATCAAAACGCTCCGTGATTGGTTGTGATGTCATCGTTCATGCAGACCAATATTTTTGTATTGCTTTTAAGCGCGCACTATTTTCCGATTTTGTTTTTGCAAGTTCCTGAAATTTTCTAGCTATCAAAATTTATTTTTATTTAAACCTGAAGGTTTAGTTTATCGATCTAGATAGCTTAGTTATCTCAATTTGTCATAAATGTCTCTTCTACCTGGATTTACCAAAAGACAATCAGACAGCCTCCCGAAAATTGACAGCATGTCAATGTTTTCTTTCTTAGCAAAAAACCCGGATTTTATGGGAGCAGAAATACGAGGAATTAAAACCCAAAGGTATGTAAAATCATTTATATTTTTTTCCAATTTTACTTAACATGTATTAATACTTTATTCATGCTAAACACAGCTCTTTTGTTTGTAAACACAAACAAGTCAAATAAATATACATATATCATATACACACACATTTGTAGTAGCATCGTTTTTTATAAATAGAGACGGATGTAATATTAAAATAAAAATTAGAGGAGGTATTTATTGTGAGACCGGTCTCATTAGCCTTCGTGTTGCAAAAAGTAGACCGTAGCACTCCAAAACCAAACCAATTTTTAGATATTTTAAATATGATGAAAAGAAATTAAAAATCTTTAAACGGCTTTACTTAATTATTTATACATTTTTAAATAGCAATACAATTTTATTGCCTTTAATATTAATGTCAAATTAAAAAATGTATAAAATTTCTCAAATTAAATTTAATTTTTAAAGTAATATAATTATTAAGTATTTTAAAAATATTATACTTTTTTTTCAAATTAGTCACCAATTTAATCGAAAAATATCACTGTTACATTTGATACACAAGAAAGTATACATCTCTGAAGAAAATATTTATAATACATTGAAAATACATAACTTTCCCCTCCCCCGAGTTATTTATTAGATAATTATATGCTTTAGATATTTATATGTTTTTCGATATTTATATGCTTTATAAAATATTTATTGTACTTGAACTCTGTGATAATACTCGAAAATTAGCAGTTTTAAAAGTTAAATAGCAGTGGTTAATCAACAATCCTTTTAAAGGTATAGATGTATTTTATATACTTTAATTGTTCTAAATTAGTAATATTTAAACAAATGCAAGCATTTATTTACCGAAAAATGGTCTTCACAAACCCATAGAGATGATTTATATGATAATTTGAGGTTTAATTTCTCATCCCTTTTCATCTCAGTTGTCTAGATTTTACGTGTATGTGGGTCTTTCGGGACGCTGAAAAATATCTTCTCATTGCAATTAGTTGTTGTATTTTTACAGAGTGGCACAATACAATATTTAGAGTATGATATTTTAATGCCAGACATAACAAAAAAATTTCTATTATATGCGATACTTTACACAAAAACAAATTTAAAAGTCGACTTTTAACATGTAAACAGCATAGGCGCTCGGTGTTTACATGAACGATGACGTCACAAACTCGGCGGAGAAAAAGTATCGTTTTTGAGAGACGTTAAAGAGTCCGCAATAAAACCCATTAGAAATCACTCATTAGGCTCCCAAATGAAAGAAAAATAGCTACTGTCCTGCTTACTTTTTTGTCTTCTATCGTTTAAAATCAAAATTAGAAAACGTGAAAATTCCTCATTATTGAACATGTGTACATCGAACATTGTTGACCACAAACATTGGCTGAAAAACACTGAGTACAGCCAAATAGTGCCGAGCGTCCGGCAACTCTCTCTCTCTCGGTTTCAGCTCTCCTCTACCAAGAACGTCCGTTCTATATCATTCCGAGCGGATATCTGCTCCTCCGTTGTTGGCAAGGGCCGGGGTAGAATCCCCCAGCCCTCTTGATCAGGCTTTCGCCTCCCTTGGAAAATGTCCCTCTTCTCCGCAGCTGGCGTGGGCGAGGGGGGCATCCTTCCCTCTCCTTGTGAACTTTTACCTCCCTGGTTTGGTTTTGGTTTTGTTTGGAGTGCTACGGTCTACTTTTTGCAACATGAGGGCTAATGAGACCGGGATCTACAGCTTAAAGCCGATTCCGAACGGTTACAAACATCCATGCTACTGCGGGAATCGAACCCACGAATTCCGGTACCGAAAGTCAGCACCCTAACCAATCGACCATCGTTCGACTTCACTTCCTTGGAGTAGGCCTTTTCTACCTTCACTCGATGTGTCCGCTTCGCTCTTTTGCTCAGTATAAAAATGCAGGTGTCCATGTAACACAAACACGAGTCTCGAGTCTAGTATTACAGTGATGAACAAAGACAATTGCACATTATAAATCGAAAATTTCATACTAAGAAGTGTATTTAATTATTTACCAAAAATACGCGATGCACACTTGAAAATCTTTTATGGGACTTAGGTTCAGAAATTTTTATTTATGAGATAACTTTTGTACTTATATTTTGCACTGTTGTAAAAAAACCATTAGCAGTAAAAAAAACACAAAAAAAGTATATTAAACTCATCGTAAATTATTTTGCTACTATATTCACATCTTATATTCACATTTGCTACTATATTCACACTACTATATAGACATCGACTGAAATACACATTTGAAATTTATAATGGACTAGCTGCTTCGCACTCAGCTTTCGGTCTGGGTTTTAAAATATTTTGATGAAAGATTTAAAACCACTATTAAAGATAATACTATGTTTTAATAGAAATGCTGAATAAATCCCGTATGTTTCAGATTGTTGACGATTATGACAGTTTATCAATAGCCGAATGTCCAATAAGCACTGTGTTGCCCGTAAGCCGCTGCATAATAATTTTCAATTCCACGACTTTTTTAAATGTAGGAGTCAAATTTCAAAATACTGTGGAGAGTAATATATATGTACTGTTCTGAATAGGATAATTCATTTCCGAGATTAGATGTCTTTTAGTAGTAATGTTTTACATACATAAAAATTAAATTTTAAACAACAAAACCTATGACGATAACTTTTTCCTTAAAAAAATGGCAATTGTGAATTAAATACAAATTTGAAAGAACATGGCAAATTTTTAATTACTTAAAATAAAAATCACGCCAACATATAACAGAAAAAATACTAACTTCTTAAAAAAATTGAGAAAGTAAAATATAGATTTACATATTTTGATGAAGTAAGAAATTTAGCTATTAAAAATAAAATGATTTTGATACTGGGATATTTCAAACAGAAAATGTTATTGTGTATGCAAATATTTTGACTACAGGCAATAAGTGGCTCCACTCATTACATATTTTAATTAATATACATTTAGCTGATTGTAATTAGGGTATTTTAATGGTGAAAAGAGTTTAAGCATTCAGCGGATTTAGCGAATTGATGCATCGAAATGTATTTATGTTAATAAATGCATTTATTTACACTCGAATTTTAATGGTATATATATATATATATATATATATATATATATATATATATATATATATATATATATATATATATATATATATATTATATAGAAACATATCAAAAGTAAGGTCTTGAAAAATTCTTCAAGAATATAATAAATCACTAAAAAAAGTACCAAAATGTGCCGCAGTTCAAATTTTCCAAACAAACAAAGGTTTGGCAGGATAGGCGATAGATGTTCTGCATTAATGTCAATTCTATTACCAAATATCTGGCGAAAACGACGACAACAATGAAAATATGATAATTGTTTTTCACGCCAACTCAACAGTTAAAATGACTGTACTACATAACTAAAACAGTGTTTTTGTTGGTTTTAAAATAATATATTTCGAACTAATTAAAATATCAGAACGCGATTGACCTAAATGACTTCCTTAAGTAATTCTTCCAAGACTAATTATGAATAGATGTTAGTGCGGTCTCAAAATTGGATAAATAAAAATGTCGCAGTTGAATTGACAATGAAAGAAAAATACCAAATATTGATAAAATGAACTAAGAACATAAGGTCAAAATCCGAGAACAATTATATTACCTCAAAGCTTTATCATAAGAATGAAGTTTCAATTTTTATAACACATAATTAAAAGAAATATATACCGAAAGTCGCCAAGCTTATTAAGAGTAGGTGAAATACAGAGTGAAGTCTGAAAATTGAATAAATAAAAATGGAGCAATAGAATTTAAAATGAAAGAAATATACCAAATTAATATTGATAAAACGAAATAAGTAAACATCCGAGAACAATTATATTATTTGAAATCACATTTTAAACTTTAACCAAAAGTGGCTACTATATCTCAATATTTCATAGTTGCCATTTATAAAATGAAAACTTATTTTTTTCCCCGTATATCACTTGCAATTTTTTTCATCCAGTGTTGTTGAGTTTTATATAACAAATCCTATAACCATATGTTAGTTTTTATTTTATAAATGGCAACTGCGAAATAAAAGCAAATTTGATAGAACATGTCAAGTTTTTAATTACTGAAAATAAAAATATCGCCAAGAAAATAAAATAGAAAAGAAAAGTGATTTCCTAAACAAAAAAGAGTTTAGCCTTTAGCAGATAAGAAAATAGTCTTATATACATAAATGTCATCATATATTTATGTAATTACACTTGAATTTAAATAGCGCAGATACGTTTTTGTGTTTCCCGAATACCAAATATCTGGCGATAATAATGCCAACAATGAATAACACTGCCATATTTAGACGCCAACTGAACAATGGAAAGCTCGTGTTGCAAAATTTAGCTGCCATTTTGTTCGGTTTTTCGTTAATATCTTTCGAACTAATTGGAATATCGTAACTTGAATGGGCGAAATGATATCCGTGGTATGTTTTGCGTCTTTTGGTACCTTCGGCGCCCGTCTGCGTCCAGCGGTTCGCAAGAAGATAGACGAAGATACAAACATACATATATACATAGGTAGTCACAGTCAGATTTTAATCTCGGAATTAAAGATGTTTTAACATGGAATATGTTCATTTGGCCGTATCAAGGATTTCTATCCAAAGTTAGTTACTCTATGACTTATCGGGTAGATTTGTATAAAAAAAACATAAAAATAAAAACTGTTCTTAATATCATAAATTAATATAACAAAATATATGCTTACATGTTAACGATTAAATCTGCATCGAATTTGTGTCTTATATTAAATCTTAAACTTTTTTATGGTAAAATATAAGTTTAACCCTAAATTATATTACTATATTACTACTGTATGTTGATTAGCAACGTTAATATACCTTGCCATAATACGTAGTAGAATAGGAAGCAGAGGTTTTGACAGCAACAGTGCTAATTTTGTTGGTAGTAATAAATGTTTTCCAAAATTAAGGAAATTTATGACAAACCATGTTTTGTATGTCCATGTTTTGTATGAAACAGAAACACACATTCATATCGACAACCATATGAATATGAAGATAACTATATAAAATGATAGGTTTTATTTGGCCATGAGAGTCACTGAAATTTGTACTTTTTGTACTTAGAATATTGTTGATATGCCTTTCATTGTAACATAAAAATGAACCAAGAATTAAATTTAAAATTAGTTCTCATATAAATATGCTATAATTTGCGTCACATAGAAATGAAAGTTAATCACTTTATATCTAAATTTCCAGGTCAAATCGAATAGATACTAAGCAGACGATTTTAAATAATATAAAATAAGAAATGAATAAATGAAATATTTAAAAGAATGACGTCATAATGATAGAAAAATATCTTTTTCACCTATTTATTATGTGATGAATTTAACATTTTAATCTCCTGCTTTTAACCGTGGAAAACTGCGTTTAAAACAATTACTTGGGATGACGTCACATTTGCTAGAAATATTGATTCTTTCACTTAGTTATGATGCGATAAATTAAAAACTTAATCGTTTGCGTTTAACCGGGGAAAATAATGCTTGGAATAATGACATGAAATGCTCGAAAAAGGGGGAAGGAATGAATTTCGAACGTTGAAAATGTACAAAAACCTTCCCAGGGATATACCTAAACATTTCCCAAATTTTCACGGCGATTGGATGAATAGTTTTTGAGTCTATTGAGTACAGACAGACAGACAGACACAAATTCATTTATATATATATAGATAAGAAAAATGTACTTAGACTACAAGAATCGGGTGGTGACATCACATTAAAAGTTATCTTTCAACTCACTTATTGTATAAAATCAATTAAAAAAATAATCTAATGAACTGTTACACTTAAAATAATATTATGTATCAAAAAGAACCATGATAGCTGAGTCAGCAAAGGCATCGATTTCATATCCGGAGAGTTGAGAATTCGAGGCTGGAACCGGCCGAAGATCCGCCGTGTTCTTTGATGGTGTAAATCACGTTTGTGGTCGCAATGTCCTCCAAGTTTCCAAACGATACCTGTCCTGGTGACAAGCCTGGGCAGTCTTTTACTTTGATCCTGCTTCTGAATTACGAGGATCCACTTGGTTGAATCTGTTATCCAGGGTAGTAATTTTGACCACCTATATCGTGGTCCCATAATAAAGTGGCCAACGCATACCTGTGGTTTGGTAGAGGTGAATGCTATCAAAGAAAGTATTCCTGCATTGGAAAAATTATGTAAATTTTTTTTTCAGAATGGATCTTATTAAGAGTCTTGAAGTCATATAAGAATCACGAATGATTAGAAGGAGCTGCAAATTAAACAAAACAATAAATGAATGCACTGTTTGTTTAACAGAGCATTCAGGTGATAAACCTTATACTGCTAGTGGATGGCTAAATTATTAAAGACACTATTTATGTATTTTTAAGTTTAATTTATGAAAACAACTTTGTTTTTCAAAAAATTTTATTTAATATTAATACTGTTATAATTGTTATTATTTTTGTTAGACGGCACCACTTCTATTCGACGTCTCTATAAAAAGCAATTGCAACTAGCAACCCTCCTCTTAGAATCATCCTGGTTTGGAAAATACTTTTTCTGAACAGGTATAATCAATATCTATAGGTATTCATAAACTGCCCTATATAATTCTGTAAGAGGAGAGCTTACCTCCTATTCATCCATTTTTGTTCAATTCTACACCCATTGTTTCTTAATTTCAACTCCAACGTGTGTTACTCAATATCATGTGTGTATGTTATAACTGTTAAATAGTTATTGTATTTGTGTTGTATCAATATAAGTGCTTATCAAATTTCATTAACATCGTTCGAGTAGTTTTGGCAATTGACTAAATCTGAAATTTCACTTAATTTTGAACATGAGTGTATATATACATACACACACACATATATAAATATATACATCTCTCTCTCTCTCACTCTCTCTCCCTCTCTTTCGTGCCGAACGATGGCCGAATTGTAGGACGCTAATCTTTGTCCCCGAAGTTTATGGTTTTGAATTCCGTTGCGGGCATGGATGTTCGTTGCCGTACAGAATCGTCCTAAAGCCGATTCCGAATGACTACGAACATCCATTCCATCAGTGATATCCGAACCGACTATCTCCGGTATCGAAGACCAATGATCTACCTATTCGGCTATCGTTCGGTCAAAATTCATTCAGGGATGGTCGACACAGAATTTTAAAGTTGCAAATTTAAAGTCCCCCCCACGTACGTACAGACGTAGAGGGAAAACTAGTCAAAATGGATTTATGCATGTTTAACAGCATGGTTAGACATAGTGTTTAGGCATGCGCTGCTCTTCGATACAAAAATTCACTGATTCGAACGGATTCGAATTCCGCTGCGGGCAGGGATGTTCGTTGCCGTTCGGAATCGGCTTTAAGCAGTAGGCCATTGTCTCATTAGCTCCTCGTGAGCAAAACAGTAGATCTCAGAGCTCCAAACCAAACCAAAAAAAAATCACACACACACACACACACACACACACACACACACATATATATATATATATATATATATATATATATATATATATATATATATATATGTATACATAAATATATATATATATGTATACATGTATATATATATATATATATATATATATATATATACATACATGTATACATAAATATATATATATACATACATGTATATATATATATATGTATATAATATATTTATATATATATATATATATATATATATATATATATATATATATACATATATATTTATTTATTTATTTATATTTATATATTTATATATATGTAATTATAATATAAATATTTATATTTATATAAATATATATATAATATATATATATATATTATATATATGTATATATATATAATATATAATATATATATATATATGTACATATATATATAATATAAATATAAATATTATATGTATGTATATATATGTACATATATATATATATATATATATATATATATATATTTACCTATATGTAAATATATATATACATACATGCATATATATATGTATATATATATATGTATATTGTAACGTACTGGAAAATAGGTAGGCGAGGCCTTCAATGAAACAGCTAGAAATTTAGGTATTCTTGACTAAATATTTTATTCACTAGAATAAACTATGTACAGATATGTACAAATTCAATAAACGATAACATTCAGGGATCTCGTACAGAGATAATATGCACATACAAGGATGCGTGGGATACCGGAACAGTATGGCTAGGGCTTTAAAACACAATAGCTGGAAACTAATTCGTGCCGGGACTAATGTTGACTCGATCACTCCGTCAGTCGATTAGCGCGGTTGGCTTTCACAGCAGGTTCGGAGGTTCCGAGTGCGTATCACGCTGGGATTCGTGAAGAAAACACAGGATGCAAGTCGATCCAAAATTAGTATATATATATATATATATATATATATATATATATTTCTATATTTATATATATATGTATATATGTATATATATGTATATATATATGTATATATATATATATATATATATATATATATATAAATATATATATATGTATACCGTCCATATCAAAGAATAACTATTTGATTCATAGTCTTGTATGGAAACACTGAAACTTTTAATTAATCTGAAATAAATAATTAGATAAAGGTCGAAAACTGGTTAGAAAATTTCCTACTAGTTTGCTACTCTTTGAATCTGAAATATAGAGCCATAACTGGTTAAAAAGTGAGAACTCCAACTATATTTCTCTTCCTCGCGATTATAAAATGAACTATAAGACTCAGAAATCCAGACTGCATTCTTAACTCGCTGTTAAAATAAACTTTCTTCGCCGTCCACTTTTCGCCTTCTCTTTCAGCACTAAACTCCGTACGCTTTAAACTCTTTTCATTGCCAAAGTTTTCAGCGCGTATCTCGTAGGTTCAAGGACCTTGGCAAATAGGTGGATTAACGGAATGCCATCATGGTCTCGTCGATTTATTGCCAGGATTAAACTAATGGCGAACTTCGAATTTCAGAATTAACAGCATATGCCATCGGACGTTTCTCTTAGCATATATTTTCGGACTGAGGACACGCAATTTAGATATCTCATAATTTGAACTTACGAATAGATTTGGTCTTATTCTAACTGCCTAATAATGGTTTGTCAGTAAAATCAGTTTATGACTGAAAATCTCCAAAGTACTGATTCGACAACTGCAAATCTATCACAGATATGTGTTTGATAAAATTTTAGAAATAAATAGGAAAATAAATATATATTTATGAAGAATAAATATTATTTATTATTCATAAATATATATTTAGGCAAATTAATTAGACAATTACTTAATACAATCCATTCTTCTCGTTTTATTTCTATTGAAAAAGTCATTAATATTTTGTTAATGAAAACTTTTTTAATAATAAAATTTTCACAGAACTTATTTCTTTAGATTGCATTGAGGAGGAGTCATAATTTTCATATTTGTTAATAATGTTCTAAAATAAAAATTACGAAATTTTTTTGTAAAGTTTAAATATGTAAAGAAACAGAAAAAACACTATAAATACTGAGAACAGGCTACATATTGAGTTAAAATTTGTTCGTTTCCAATTTCATAGTCTACTGTTTTGCTAGATGAAGGCTAATACTATCCTGAGTAAAGATATTATTTGATGCATAGTGCTTTGCATTGCATCTCAATGCGAGTGTAAACGCTTGCTTGTGTATCATTTTACGTATGATTATGGTACTGTGATTTAAACAATTTTGCAAGTCTGAGAACCGATCTCACCAAAGTCGTTTAATGGCTAACCGCGATTAACCCATGGAACCAACCAATGGTGGGACACAATTCTCCGTTCAAACAGATCGTGGTTAGCCGATAAACGACTGTAGTGAGACTGGCCCTAAGTTAACCTCTAGTCAGTTGACACCATCTACTGACATCAATAATGTAGTTATGATTGTTAATAATGTTCTAAAATAAAAATTATGAAAACTTTATGTTTTTATTTGTAAAGTTCAAATATTCAAAGAAACGGGAAAAAACACTATAAACACTGTGAACATGCTACATTCTGAGTTAACGTTAGTTCGCTTCCAACTTTACAGTCTACTGCTTTGCTACACGAAAGCTACAGATACCCTGACCAAAGAAATTGCTCGATGCATACTGTCGTACATTTGATCTCACTGCAAGTGTCAGTGCTTGCGTGAATATCATTTTACGTATGATTATGACACTGTGATTTAATCATTGTTGCAAGTCTATGGTAAATTCCAGTCAGTTGACGTTAAAATGTCGTTATTATTGCTAATAATGTTCTAAAATAAAAATTATGAAAACTTTATTTTTTTATTTGTAAAGTTCAACTATTCAAAGAAACGAAAAAAAAAACACTATAAACACTGTAAACATGCTACATTCTGAGTTAACGTTACTTTGCTTCAAACTTTACAGTCTACTTCTTTGCTGCATTAAAGCTACAGATACCCTGACCAAAGAAATTGCTCGATGAATACTGTCGCACTTTGGATCTCACTGCAAGTATAAGTGCTGGCATGAGTATCATTTTACGTATGATTATGACACTGTGATTTAAACATTACTGCAAGTCTATGGTAGCTTCCAGTCAGTTGACGTTAAAATGTCGTTATGATTGTTAATAATATTCTAAAATAAAAATTATGAAAACTTTATTTTTTTATTTGTAAAGTTCAACTATTCAAAGAAACGAAAAAAAAAAAACACTATAAACACTGTAAACATGCTACATTCTGAGTTAACGTTACTTTGCTTCAAACTTTACAGTCTACTTCTTTGCTGCATTAAAGCTACAGATACCCTGGCCAAAGAAATTGCTCGATGAATACTGTCGCACTTTGGATCTCACTGCAAGTATAAGTGCTTGCGTGAGTATCATTTTACGTATGATTATGACACTGTGATTTAATCATTGTTGTAAGTCTATAGTAAATTCCAGTCAGTTGACGTCATCGATTGACGTGAAAATGTTGTTATTATTGCTAATAATGTTCTAAAATAAAAATTATGAAAACTTTATTTTTTTATTTGTAAAGTTCAAATATTTAAAGAAACGAAAACAAAATACACTATAAACAGTGTGAACATCCTACATACTGATTTAAAGTTGGTACAATTCCAACTTTACAGTCTATTGCTTTGCTACACTAAGACTATTAAGACCCTTATCAAAAAATGTTTGATGCATATTGCCGCTCTTTGCACCTCACTGCAGCTAACGTACTATATAACGTACTATCACATATGCTAACGTGCGCATTATTTTGAGTATTATTATGGTGGCGTTGATTTACACACTGCTGCAAGTCTAAGGTAACTTTCACAGACTTGACGCCATCTGTTGACTTTATAAATGTTAATAATACTCTTAAATATAAATTATGAAATTTTTTATGTTTTTAGGTTGGATGGTTTTATGAGGTTTTATGACGCTGGATCTTTAAGGGTTTTAATGTTTCAAACTTGAGGTAAATCAATTTCCAGGGTGAAAAAATTAGAGATAAAATAGCAAGAGAAGAAAGAACACTCCTAACTCCTCGGCACAACAGCCCCTAGGGGGGCAAGGCCTACGGTGCCAATGTCCGTTTTCTAGACCAAAGGCCCTGGGGTGCGAAACATATGTTCCGGTTAGGTGGTCAGCCTTGCGCAGAACCCCCAGACAATAACCACCATAAATAAAAATAAACAATAGCAGCAATTAAGACAATGGTAAGCTACAAAACAAAACATAATATTAAAAATGCAGACACGCCAATAAAAAGGTAAAATTTTGACAATCAAATCTAAGTATAAAAACCAATTTATTTTAAGAATGTAAAACTGTTTTGATGTGGAACAGAATTTAAAATATCACCTAAATGTACATTATTAACCCTCCGAGTGGAACACACCGAGGAAAAAAAGTTTCTAAAAATACGCTAAAGGTTTACTGTGTCAGTGGTCAAAGCGTTCTATGATTTTTTACTTCACCCCTTGTCGACTACAATGGAATACGGGAAACCCACCTCGTTATTTTCCCTTTACTTCCGGTTATAAATAGATATTTAAATATATATTATAGATTGTTAATTTTTAATACATATAGAGCTCGTCAAGTCTAAGATCATCCCATAAAAAATAATGGATTCTAAAATTACAACTAAAAATATTCTTTAAGAGAATTATTTATATTTTTTTTATGAAAATCATCCAAGATTTTATAAGGTGTGAAATTAGAGATACATCTGTTACCGCAAACGAAATACTTCGAAATAGAGATTTATACAAAGCCAGGAAAAGCTATCAGCGTCTTTGTGCCTCAGGGGGTAGGGGTGCATCCCTCATTAAATGTCAGTCAAAGAGGGCTGCAGTTCTTAAACAATCAACCTGACCCTCCTACCTCAAACACTGGCAGAAATGTACATTACATCAATTTTCGGAACGTTTTTGGAGGTCAAAAATTGTACGTGACAACCACTTTGAAGACATCATTGGTTTGGCGGAATTGTACGTGAGAACCGCTTAGAGGGTTAAAAGAAAAATTATGTAAACACTGTTTGGCGTACACGGGTCACTCAACAAGGATATTCTTCAAGGTCATTGTACTGTTACAATGTTGACAAATGAGTGCATTCACTCCTAAAATCAAATGGCAGTGCGTGAAGTGGGTATGTCAAATGCAAAGACGAGTAAGAATTGCATCGTGCTTTTCACACGGATGAGCAGGCCAAGGGGTAATCTTTGTGTTTTTAATTGCAAAGTTCACATATTTAGAGAAACGCAGAAAACATGGTCTGTTTGTAGAGTTACGATATACTGTTTTGTTACACGACGGCTAATGAAACCCTGAGAAAAAAACTTATATATAGGACCGCACTTTGAATTTCACTGCGCGCAGCATGTTATACAAGGCGCATCCAGAAAGTAAGTTTCCTGGTGTTTTCCCGTATAAAGTAAACGTAATTAGCCGTGTAAATTGCGCATGCTTAACAGATCTATGACGTATCAATCATATGCCAGCTGGACAGGTCCCGACTCCTGCCAGTAGCGTGGTAACAGTGGTCCGAAATGGAAACTCTAATTCCTTCTCCCGCCCCTCCAAGGTTCGGTCGATAATCTTGAATGCACAAAGCATTGCGCCAATTGAAATTCATAGCCATCTCTGCCAGGTCTATGAGCCGAAACTGACACCCTAACACAAAATTCAACGTGTAGGAGCAGCAATGACATTTTTGCTACGGAATCACGATGATGGCGACGAGTTTCTCGACAGGATCGTCCCCTGCAATGAGACTTGGATTTCGCACTTTACCCCAGAAACCAAGCAACTGTCAATGCATTGGCGTCATAGTGGATCTTCGGTCAGGACCAAATTCAAAAAGAAGCTGTCGGTACGGAAAGGGGTTGTGCACGGTGTTCTGGAACAGGAAGGCTAGATCCATTCACAGGCGGCAGAGGTATACAAAAGTTGATCCCACAATACTACAAGTGTCTCAATTCTGCTGATGACTATGTTGAAAAATTGCTGAAACATTATTGTACTTGTCTGAAAATATTATTGCGCCTACCTTGGATATTTGTGCCAGAGCCTCGCTTAAGTAGCCAAAGAGCCACATGCGGCTCTGGAGCAGCACTTTGCAACCACTGCCCTAGCTCTTCAAATCCCACAACACAATTGACGCTATCTTTGATGCATTTAAAAACTGCTGGCGGGATAAATGAGAACTGATACTACAAGTCAATGTAAGCGATCGGAAATTTACTACTGCCGCATACGATAACCACACTCACATTCTACACAGCTAGCTCCATCATATTTCAAGCCTTTTGCAGAGCCATCTTTTGGAGATATAAAAAATTACTTTCTGATCCTCGTACTTTTTAAATTATGAAAAGTTGTCCCATGAGAACTAATGAAAGCATGTTATTTTGTTTCTGAACAACTGTTCCAAATGAAGAATTAAAATGAACCCGGACATGCCGAGTATGGAAGTCGCTGCCTTCTGGCTGATGTCTTTGTCTCCATGATCGTTTTCTTTTGTTTTGGAGTGCTACAGTCTACTGATTTGCTACACAATACCTAATTATAAGGTTCTACTACCATCTTTTGGAGATATAAAAAATTACTTTCTGATCCTCGTACTTTTTAAATTATGAAAAGTTGTCCCATGAGAACTAATGAAAGCATGTTATTTTGTTTCTGAACAACTGTTCCAAATGAAGAATTAAAATGAACCGGGCATGCCGAGTATGCAAGTTGCTGAATTCTGGCTGATGTCTTTGTTTTCCATGGTCGGTTTCTTTTGATTTGGAGTGCTACAGTCTACTGATTTGCTACACAAGACCTAATTATAAGGTTCTACTACCATCTTTTGGAGATATAAAAACTTACTTTCTGATCCTCGTACTTTTTAAATTATAAAAAGTTGTCCCATGAGAACTAATGAAAGCATGTTATTTTGTTTCTGAACAACTGTTCCAAATGAAGAATTAAAATGAACCGGACATGCCGAGTATGGAAGTTGCTGAATTCTGGCTGATGTCTTTGTTTTCCATGGTCGGTTTCTTTTGATTTGGAGTGCTACAGTCTACTGATTTGCTACACAAGACCTAATTATAAGGTTCTACTACCATCTTTTGGAGATATAAAAACTTACTTTCTGATCCTCGTACTTTTTAAATTATAAAAAGTTGTCCCATGAGAACTAATGAAAGCATGTTATTTTGTTTCTGAACAACTGTTCCAAATGAAGAATTAAAATGAACCGGACATGCCGAGTATGGAAGTCGCTGCCTTCTGGCTGATGTCTTTGTCTTCCATGATCGGTTTCTTTTGTTTTGGAGTGCTACAGTCTACTGCTTTGCTACACGAGATCTAATGATAAGGATCTACTACTTAAAGCCATTTCTGTATGGCTACCAACATCCATGGTAACAGCGGAATTCGAATTCGATTCGCCAATATCGAAAAGTACCTCCTCACAATTCGAACATCGGACTAGAATCCTCGAGTTCCAATATCTCGATTCCCGATTCTGGCATGGATGCCGTTTAGAATCGGCTTTAAACAGTACGGCCTCGTGTAGCAAAAATAATAGAGCTTAGTATTAAAATTCAAACCCTCCTTAAAATCCTATGTAGTATATTTTTAAGTCACAGTATTTTTAAATTCTACTTTAAAAATATAAGTTATTCACAGTCTGAATTATTCTTAGAAGTATGCAAATAATTCAAACGAAAATTTTTACTGGGAACGCAGACATTCAAAGAGCTTTTAAAGTGCTTAAATGAACGTAAAGACTTTCATTTACTCTTTTTTTTTTACATTTTCCAAAATTAGAAATTTTTCCTCTGAATCAAAAAGATTTTCCGAAGAAAGGGTTGTTTTTGTGGTGATTAGAATTATAAGCTTTGATTTCTATATTCATCGCTGCACGATTAGTCTAATCAACGGTTCAGAGGTATAGTTTTGTATATTTATATTTTACTTTCTTGTTCAAAGCGAGGGATGATCTGTATTCTCGAAAATATTTTGCGTACAGTTGCGGTTTGGTTTGGAGTCTACTGATTTGCTACACGAGTTCTAATGAGACAGGGACCTACTTTTTAAAGTCGATTCCAAACAGCTACGAATATTGATGTCAACAGTGAAATTCAAATCTAGGCCGAAACACCATGCCTAACCAAGCAGTTAACTATGCTTAATCAATTTTGACCAGTTTCAGCTTTACGGCTGGAAATAAGTAGCGGAAACTTTAAATTTGGAACTTTAAAATTCTACGTTGACCATCCCTGATCGAATTTTGACCGAACGGTGGCTGAACAGCATTGCTCTTAGATACCGGAGATAGTGGGTTCGGATCTCACTGATTATATGGATGATTGTAGCCATTCGAGATCGGCTTTACTGCATACATATCAGTGCTAGGTGATCCTTTTTTAATTACTCGATGGTGTTTAAAAAAACTAAATCTTATTTTTAAAATTAAATTTTATCTTTTGATATTTGAAATTTTTTAATTTTATTCTTTATTTTATATATTATTATTGTCATTATCACTATTATTAGTATTATTTAAAAAATAATAGATGACAATTTTATAGTTTTTCATTTTTTTTTTCAAATTTAGAATTGGTTTTTTTTAATAAATGTTAGAGTGAATTAAAACAATCTATATTCACTTCAGCAACTATTGATAAATGGTTTAATTCTTTTCATGCACGTAAAAATGTTCGTTCAGTAAACATATTCTTGAAAGATATAGTGTAAATTAATTTCATTAAATCACATATTTATGGCAAAATGACTTTTATTTTATCTTTTCCCAATGAATTACTGTGTGCAGTAGGTCCCTGTCCCATTAGCCTTCAAGTTCCAAAGCAGTAGACCGAACCACTGCAAACCAAACTAAACCTCAATGGTGTTTGACAAGACGGCCATCTGTCGGAACGGTTGCATCTCGCCATATGCAAAAACAATTAGTCGTAGACTGCCGAAATTTTATATTAAGGGCTGTTTGATACATCGCAACTGGCTGCCTACAATGTGGGGTAAAAGATTTTTGTGATACCATGCTATAGAATGCTTACATGTTTGGTTCATCCTCTGGAATGGGGCCCCGAACGATGGCCGATTGGTTAGGGTGCTGGCCTTCGGTACCGGAGTTCGTGGGTTCGAATCCCATTGTGGCATATATGGTTGTAGCTGTTCGGAATCTGCTTTAAGCTGTAGTTCCTGGTGGTCTCATTAGCCCTCGTGTTGCAAAAAGTAGACCGTAGCACTCCAAACCAAACCAACCTGAAATGGGGTCCATTACTCCAAAACCTTACCTCACCTACTAGTCTCTCAGAAAAAAAATGCATTCAGACTCACAGATTTATACTACAAAATATACATATTTTATATTATGAGCCAGGAAACTTTAAATATATCTAACATTTTATAATTTAATAAAAAACTAAACACTATTAACCCTTTGACTGCTAGAAGCATTTTCGATGGTTTGCCCAAGGCGCCGATGCGATCTTTTCATTATCAGATGCATGTTATGCTGAAATATTATTTGTAGCAAATAAAGTGAGTTATAAAATAATGTTCGAAGCAGTTTTCGCGGTGGGGGTCACAGGTGACCCCCATGGCAGTCAACGTGTTATGTACTTTTATTATTTGCTGCCTCGCCGGTCACCTATGACCCCCTAGGCTCTGTAGCCAAGTCCAGTGCCGGTCACCGTTCACCTCTATGACAGTCAAGTGCTAAGATGTCCGCAGGATGTCCTTTTTATTTGTGTGATGTTCCTTTGTGTTGGTCACCTATATGATGCTCCTATAATAAAGTGGCCTACAAATATCTGTATTAACTGAAATATCTGAAAAATTTGAAAAACATTAGCATTTATCATGTTTTAAATTAAAACATATTGCTCGTGTTTATATAAATTTGGTTTAGCTAATAAAAAATATATTTTTTTTCTATTTGGCTAAGACATTACGTCATAATTTTCAATTCGATTCCTATTTTTTCTCTAGATTACATATTTTATGTTTTTTGAAATGCATAATTTACATAACAAAACTGAATACATTTTATAAAGGTAGAACGCTATTAAGGCTC
>CM063508.1:53128950-53131450 GCA_032207245.1 Pardosa pseudoannulata
TTAAATTAATTCGGAACTATTTTCTTTGCAAAAAACTTCCATTTTCTTGTATGAGTCAAATTGGCTCACTTCAGTAAAAATAGGTATATGATCAACATCCGTAAATCTAGTGTTAAGGATATTTTTTTTCCTTTACTGCTATGCTTTGTGAATTTTTATAATTTGCATCTTTTCAGAAAATTAAAAAACAAGAACTTATACCAACACCCTTTTATAAAAGCGACATTCCGCCTCTTCTTTAATCAAAATCCAAATCACAGAAAGAAAGAGTTAAACCTTATTATCTAACTAACCCAGAAGAGCTTGAAATTATATTTCAGTTTTTTTCAGCATAAAAATCCTGCAACTTTCAAAATCCTGCAAATGTAGGCAAATTTTTATTTTCCTTTACTGCTATTTTGTGAATTTTTATCTCTTCAAAAAATTTTAAAAAGAGCTTTTAATAGCCATATTATTTATAAAAGAGACATGCAACCAATTCTTAAACTAAAATCTAATTTACTAAAAAAAAAGTTGGATTTATTATCTTATTAAACCAGAAAAACTTTAAAGTCCATTTTTAACCTCAAAATGCTGTGACTTTTGAAATCCCTAGACTGCATGTGAATTTTTATTTACCTTTACTGCTAATTTGTAAATTTCTACCTCTTTTGAAAATGAAATGGACAATTTTATATCGACGCCTTTTTATAAAAATGGCATATAACCCCTTGTTGAACTAAAACAATCAAAAGAGAAAGTGCATTGCATGCTCGCAGATTAAAAAATTCCAATTAAAGATATAAACCCCTTGCCTGTAGAATATATTTGAGAAAAACGTACCAAAAATGGAAATTTTCTTTATTTAATTTTATTCTTTATTATCATCAAAATGTTAGAAACAGATTATTTTTTTTTTAATTTAAACGAAATAATTACTATTTTCATTATTTTCACATTTATGGGAAATGTTAATAGATTACAGTAATTTTTGTCCAAATTACAGTAAATAAATCAAATGACATACTTTTTGATAGTCAATCTAATTTAGTCAAACTAAAAATTAAACAGACTTCTTAAGCAGTCTTAAATTGTAAAAAAAATGGAATTGTAAAAGTTATCGTGGCAGAGTATCAGCAATGTGTTTTAAATGTAAATGAACATAAATAAACTTTTAAAAATAAAACTAACGTTTAATTTACTTAAAACATACAAAGAAAAGGTTTAAGGCAAATAAACATGGTATAGAATCCTTTAAACTGGTAACTTAAACTGTTAAACAATATTACTACTAGTAAAAGAAAAACATTGAAAACGATTACAAAAATGAATACATTTGACCTTACTAAAACTTAGGCTAACCCAGAACCAGGCACTAGCAGAACCTCATAAAGCGAAGTTGTTTTGCACCCCTCATTACGCAGATCGACTTCTCAAGCCACAAACAAGTTAAAATGAGCCGCTTAAGTAAGAACTTGTATTATTAAATTCGTTGGGATAAATTTCCCTTACCCAATAAGAAGCTGACTATTTTATGGAGTTGAGAAGTCGGCCTGGCCAAAGGTTAGATTAAGACACATACTTTTGACTAGTATTTTGAGTGAACAAACCAAGGTGTTTCATTTCACAACAAAAATGATGACTAGTATTTTGTGTATGAGTGAACAAACCAAGGTGTTTCATTTGACAACACTTTTTTGATAAATATAATAAACTAATATAATAATATTATTATCTATATAAACGGTCATGTCCGTTCCACGTCCCTTTGAATTTCACAAATTCTTTACAGTATCCAAGAAACAGCAACAAATAGAGGGATACTGCCGAACTTTTTCCGTGAAAGTTCTCTGTCTATTGGGAAAATGGCAAATTAAGTATTATGCATTAAACTATTCAATATCGGGTGACATGGAATTGAAATACTGTTTCTCTTTTGCCCCAACTCAGGTCGGGCATTTCAAAATTGGCGCATTTGTGAGTTTGGGCGTCACAGGTAGAGTTGTGAGTAGCGGAAAAAACCCGGGAAAAAACCGGGTTTTTTGGGAAGGGAATTTTGAAAATTTCCAAAACATGGGAATTTGGTTTGGTTTGGTTTGGTTTGGTTTGGTTTGGAGCGCTACGGTCTACTGTTTTGCACACGAGGGCTAATGAGACCGGGACCTACTGCTTAAAGCCGATTCCGAACGGCTACGAACATCCATGCCATAGTGGGATTCGAACCCACGAACTCCGGTACCGACGATCAGCGCCCTAACCAATCGGCCAGCGTTCGGCTCATGGGAATTTTGAAGTAGCCAATTCATATGACACAATGAAAACCACAATTTTTTTCTGTCTGTTGTAGACCTCAAAAGTTGATATTATCACAAAATTTAACTAATATATGCTATGAAAAAAATTGAATACTTGGGATTAACTAACTATATCTGGCAAGGTATCATGTTTAGCATAAAAGTATAAGTATATTTTTCCTTTGAGAAATATCCAATATTTTTATTATTACATAAATAATAGACAA
>CM063508.1:53141450-53148950 GCA_032207245.1 Pardosa pseudoannulata
AAAAATACCACAAAATAATTAAGATAAAATCTATTCATTTTTAGTAATTTTCGTATGTAAATATTATTATTTTAGTATGTAATTTTAAAGATAACATTGAAATGATCACCAAAATAATTGCTAAAAATCAATGTACTCTATGCATAGCATTTATTACATAGCAATTTTTTACAGAACAAGATTAGCCTTTACTTGAAGATTTTGAACATTTCATTTAGATGCACTCAACGCTTGATTTCCACTATGTGTAAATGTCTTCTTATTGCAATTATTCTTTCTGTACTGTACATTTTTCAACAAAGGTTAAATATCCCCTGTATAATAATAGCCTAAGTTATATATCCGTCTGTCCCCAAATTTATGAAGCGGTTGTACCTGGAATGGATACAGGCATCCACATTGGATTCTTGATGAGTTAGGCTTAAGAACGTTCGAAATCCATCCCTTCCCCCCTTTTGTAACATTTAATGCCTTTATTTCAAGCCCTATATTCCCCGGTTAAGATCAGGCGATTAAATTTATCAATTTGTTACATAATAATAGGTAAAAATAATATTTTTTCTAGCATTATGACGTCATTCCTTTAATCATCTCATTTAATAATTTTTTATTTTAAATTATTTAAATATCGTCTGCATTATTTTCATACGTTTTGTCACTGAATTTAGATATTACGTAAATAATTTTCATTTATATTTGGCTTAAATAATTGATTAGGTACGTACGTGAAAATTTTAAATTTAATCGTCGATTATTTTTTTGTTGCAATGAAAATTTTACCACCGGTATTAACAACTAATTCTATCTACCTCCAGGGTGTAGTGGAAATGATAGTTTCATTCCATTACTTCCATTAATTACTGTGGGAAAAAATTAGGAAGAACTTAACGATAATTTCGACGTAGCTAAGAAAACTTTGAATTCTAAATGAATTCAACGTGATTCTAAACTGCATACACAGTATCGGGAGACTTTAGGGGAGTATGAAGACAAACAAATTATTGAGAGTGTACCAGATAATTCTCAGCCAAAAAACAAACCATTTTTTACAAGCCTCATAGGGTACTTTACAATTCTAGAAAATTAAAAATTTTACTGATCCCGTCATATGACGGGCTATATGCTAGTTTAGAACTAATACCAATTTTCTGACCTAAACAAATTGAGATAGAATACTCTCAATATCTCATATAATGTAGGAATTTTAAAAAAACATTAAATGGTAATTCATATGTCATATTATTTTAGTATGTAATTTTAGAGCTAATATTGAAATCGGATCAAGAAAATTACTAAAAATGAATAGATTTTATCTTAATTATTTTGTGGTATTTTTTTTCCTTGTCAAAATGAGAACAACTTTTACTAGAATATTATGAACATTACATTTGCATGTCCTATCAGCATGATTTTTTTAAGTAGTACACACAGTAATTCATTAGGAAGAGATAAATTAAATGTCATTTTGCCATAAATATGTGATTTAATAAAATTAATTTACACCGTACCTTTCATTAATTTGTTTACTGAACTAACAATTTTTAAGTGCATGACAGGAATTTAACCATTTACCAAGAGTTGTGGAAGTTAATATAGACTACTTCAACTCCCTCTAATATTGATTAAAGAAAAACATAAATTTGAAGTTAACCTAAATTTGAAACTGAATTTGAAACTGAATTTGAAAAAAAAACTGAAAAACTATAAAAAGGTCATGGATTATTTTTAAATAATACTAATAATAGTTATAATAATAATGATAACATATAAATAAAGAATAAAAATAAAAATAAATAAAATACCAAAAGATAAAATTTAAATTTAAAAATGAAGGGTATAGTTTTTTTTTTTAAACAGTATCGAATAATTTAAAAATGATCACCTTGCACTGGTGTGTATGCAAGTTTATTTTTGTGTATGAGTATATTTATATATAGGCACTATGCCTATATATAAATATATAGAAATAGCTAGATATATAGACATATCTAGCATTAGTATATATGTATATAGGCACTGTATGCCTATATACATATATACTAATGCTAGATACCTTATAAATGACAATATATATATATATATATATATATATATATATATATATATATATATATATATATATGAACGTATGTAGGAATACCTATTTAAATACACATTTGTATATATTATTTATGAATGTATAGTTTACGTTTTTAATTATTTTATTACAGACTGTTTTTGCGAATAACAGTAATTTTAACACATCTCAATTAAATAATGTAAAAAGAACCTAATAATTAATTTTTAATTAAAATCCCATACCAAAAAGTACTAATATGATCTCTTTCGGATCGCAACCAGCATTGTCGTTGAATATTTTCCTCAAAAATTTATCACGAATAAGTTTAATCAGACTTTACTTAAATACCCGAAACACAAATATTTCCTTACCATTAGTTTTTCTGGAAGATCCTTTTAAGTAATATTTTTCTTCAAAATTAAGAAAATCACTAGTAATAAATTACTTATAAATAACAACGTAAATATTTAGGAATCTGGCTTATTTTGTAGAGTCATTTAGTGATACACGTTAATCTTCTTTTATTGGTTACAAAAACATTGAGATTTTTCGACGCGTGGAGAATTAACCATGTCGCACTAAGATAAACTAGTCATAAAAGAATTTAAAAAATCGACTGATAAATGGAGCTAGTTTTGACGTGAATAATATCTACTTATAGGGGACCTGTGGTTTTCTGTAAGTATAAGAGGTACCCTACGATATAAAGAGAGAGAAAAAAAATACGATTTCCTATTCGATTGATTTTATCTTTTCTGTAGTTCGATGAATAATCTAAAATGATATGCAAATCCTTCTGATGTCTATCGATAAATATCTGGATTGGAGTAGAGTTTTCATGCTCGCTGAAGACTGGAGTAATATGCGGTTAAATGTCAAAGTGCAGTCATGCTGAAGCGTCATTTCCCTGTGCATGATTCAGAAAGCTGTAGAATCTGATAGCTTAGTGTTGTTCAATTTTCCTGTAAACAAAGAAACTATGTTTTCTCGTTTAGATAGAGTGACCTTTGATATTTGGTAACAGAACATTTATCAAACTGTAACTACATTAAACACATAATTGCTTTTATTTATAATATATATGCATACATATATATGTATAGGTGCAACGACGGTGTAAGCTTCCCTGCACACCCAAACATTTTTTTTCTATACTTTATATAGAAAAAAGCTTTATAGTTAACTATCTCTATAATATTTTGTAATGTTAAAAATTTTTCTACATGATTTCGTCATGTTATTTATTTTTTTTTTTTCACAGTTTAACCTACAGTAGGTGAATCTAAAAATTTCTCAGTCACTAATATATATATATATATATATATATATATATATATATATATATATATATATATATATATATATATATGTCAGGTCTAAAAGGGGGGTAGTTGGAAATTACATGAGTTATAAACGATTTTAAAAAGAGAAATCTTTTATAATAATAAAATAAATGAAAAAGACCCACTCTTGCGTAATCTTTTGGATTAATGATGTCAGGCGCAGAGATATTTCACAGGAAGTTGATGACTAATCAAGCGAGAAGAATCGGTTAGCACGTGGACGTGGTGCTATCAACACTTTCCACGCTTAGAATCGCTGTGAATAAATGAAAATGGCGCAAATGACGCCTGAAACGGAAACACCATATTAAATAAAGAAGTGTTTTTATTAAGAAAGACTAATTATTCCATTCGCCTTAACACTGGATCATGTCATATATATATATATATATATATATATATATATATATATATATATATATATATATATATCAGTGGCGTGCGGTACTAGGTGCTGCACCTCGTAGCTCGTTCAAAAGCAAACAAACAAAAGAAATTTTTATGTGTACGTACTGCGCACTAATATAAAATCACGCTTTATATGTATGGGCTACTGGTGAAGCACAGCATACTATAGCACTGAGACAAGTGCAGCTATTTTTCCTGCACTCGGCATTCAGAAATCTGATGATACGGTTTATTAAGCGTTGTATTAGAGCGGGGACTTACATGCTGAAACAATTTTGGTTTTTTAACTGATTAACTGGCCATACGATTTTGCAGACGGTTAATGTTTAAATTTATATATTGTAAGATTTTGTTTTCATGGAAATATAAAAGAAGTATTTCATCCATTTAAAGTGAAATGTTTTAGTGTGGTAAATTAATCTCGTTGATGTATTATATTTATTGAAATAATTAGCTGAAAAACAATGTTGTTTTGTTTTAAAGAAACGAATTTTAACAGAACAGTCCAAATTTTACCATTTATTGTGTCTTACAGACAGGATATAAGTTACATCTGTAACACGATATCAATGATTTTGTTTTTAAAAATTGTCAAGATATTTTTCGCAAAATATATGTTTTCCAAATGTTAAAAACAATTAATAAATATAATTTAATCCACTGACCAAACAAGAAACAGTTCGTTCTATTGCGCCAGCGTGCAGCGAAATCCTCTGCACGTGGACTAGACTTTCGGTTTGCCGGCACCAATAAGCATGCACATGAGGCACCGCAGCGGCGGGCGGCGTGTGGTGCTACGTTTTCTGAAAATATAAGTTTTTCGTGGAAATATAAGCTTTTCGTTATTTTATTAGTAATACGGATAGACGTATGGATTTTGTGTACAAATGAATAATAAACTTTAAAGAAGTGTTTAATGTATATTTTTATGGTTTTATTATTATTGTTGTTGTTGCTCTCTGCACACCCTGCATGAACACCTACCGCACGTCACTGATATATATATATATATATATATATATATATATATATATATATATATATATATATATATATATATATATATATATATATATATGTATATGTATATATGTATATATATATGTATATATATATATATGTGTGTGTGTGTGTGTGTGTATACATGCATACATATTAAAGTTAAAGCATGTTTATATACATGAACATCTCTTCGTGAATTTAAAAATCGTTTATTAATGTAAACAAGTATAGCATTACATATAAAAGCAATACTATATATATATATATATATATATATATACAAAATATTTTTGTTAGGATAGTTTATATCTAATCACATTATGTATAAACCAGTATAACATTAATTATAGTACTATATCTATATATAAAATACATGTGATGTACCCCTACTCTCTCTGTCTAAGATATTTTTTGTTACCATCTAAAAATCGGGTATTTATATACACAAGTACAGCATTATATTCACTGAAGATTTATTACATTATGACCACCAGACTAATATCATGTAGGACCACCTTTAGCCCTCAACAGCACGAGCACCAGGCGTGACATCGACTCCACAAGGTTCTGACAGGTAGTTTGCTGTAATTAGTGCCATGTGGTCAACAACATGTCCTGCAATTAATGACATTGCTAGAGTGGCAGCACAAATTTTGGTTTTTCAGGAGGGACCACAAATGCTCTCTTAGATTAATGTCAGGTGAATTTGAAGGCCAAGATATGACTTGAAAGTCACTTTAATGTTACTCGGACACTCCTTGATGATTCTTTTTTTACGAAGTGGTACATTATCCTGTTGGTAAACATTATCCACCGCCTGAAACACTGTTGTCACGAATGAGTGAACGTGGCCTGCAACGACGTTCAAGCAGTCCACAGACATTAGGGATTTTTTCTATGGCGATTATGGGTCCTAATGTGCTCCATGAAAATATTACCCACCAGCTTGTATCCGTCCAAATGTGCATCCGGGAACCAGAGTTTCCTTTGGAAAGCGGGGTATTCACACAGCCGTCGAGATGATGAACCAGAAAATATGATTCGTTAGACCATGTAACTATCTTCAATTCTTTTAATGTCCGATTCCGATGGTTCTTTGGCCCTTGCAGACGCAGTTGGCGATGACGTGCCGTTAGTGCAGATACATGATTCGGCCACCGGCTGCATAGGACCATATACAGCAATGTACGCAGCACTGTGTGTTGAAAAATACTGTCTACGTCGCCACTGTTGCAGCTGGTGGTGATTTCAGCTGCTGTAGCTCTTCAGTCACGTCGAACATTGCGTAGCAATCTCCGCTCTGCTCTGGAATCAATGCGTCGAGGACGACACACCACTGGACGACGACTTGTTGTTTCACCATCCATACACCACTTTCGATATGTGCTTAACAGCTTCAAGTGAACAGCCCACTTAACGCGCTGTTCTTGATATCGATGTTCCCAGCCGCTAAGTCATAATGATTTGACCTTTATCGAAATCAGATAAATCAGCTGCTCTTCCCATTATGGTCTCTAATCGAGCAATGTTTGGAAAGACAATACATAACCGCTTTATATACTCCAACAGCAGCCGCGTACGCAAATGGTTTTGTTAATGGGCGAATCCATAGTTATAAATAGAGGGTGATCATAATGCAATGACTCTCCGATGTATAAAAGCAATAACATAATAAACAGGATATATCTGTTGTACTTGTTTATATCTAAATACATTATATGTAAACAAATATAACATTATACATAATAATATACTTATATCCTTTTCCATATATATATATATATATATGTGTGTGTGTGTGTGTGTGTGTGTGTGTGTGTGTGTGTGTATTCTTGTCCATTCTGGAATTTTGGCCAATGAAAAGGCAATGATACACGACTAAAAAGGGTGCCTAGATAGATCAACGCATGGACAGCCCTCTTTTATTTCATACAACTAAAGTGTTTGTTAACACTAGATTTACGGATGTTAATCCTATATCTATTTTTACTGAAGTGAGCCAATTTGACTCATACAAGAAAATTAAAGTTTTTTGTACTGAAAATAGTTCTAAATTAATTTAAATAAAATGTTTATTATCAAAAAATTCATTGAAAACATTTTTTACATATAAAATCTGTTTTTGAAACACATTTTCCTCAAACATTTCTAATACATTTAGACAATAGTTTCTACAACTGTTTCTTTTGCATGATTGTTGAACTTGACAATTCTTCCGTGCGTCAGTAGCATGAATTTCTGTCATTGGAATGGAAGTGTTCTCGATTTCTTCTCTACATTTACTTTATATTATACTTTATATACTTTATACTTTATATTTACTTTATACTATATTTATTAGCATATTTATTTATTTTCATATACATTCTATGAGTCAAATTTTCTCACAACCGTGAAAATAGTTATACCAGATTTGAAAATGCGAAATGAAAGGGTCTGCGTGGAAGAGGATTCATTCCTCTTCCACACATATATTTTATTGCTTAACTAAAAAGCAACGTATGTTTTTGAAAAGTGATATTTAAGTTTCATATATATATATATATATATATATATATATATATATATATATATATATATATATATATATATATATATATATATATATATATATATATATATATATATATATATATATATAGTGATCAAATTTTTAATGAGTCAAATTGGCTCGGTCAGTAAATCTAG
>CM063508.1:53151450-53161450 GCA_032207245.1 Pardosa pseudoannulata
CTAAGTGATATGCTACATGAAAAAAATCATCCTGTTAGTAATTATTATTGTTAAGTTTAATGAATAACTAATTAATGAATAATGCTGTAATTATTAAATATTTAAAACATAACTAATATTAAAATTTAGTTAAAAATAATATTAATTTTATACATTTAAATAATGTAATTGCTTTTATTATTGGGTCTTAAAATATAGGTTTCGTTTCATAGCATATGTGTTCTTCTTTTGTCAACTGATATTGTTCCTCGTGTTTTCACTCCCTAGTTTTACTTTTCAAATCCACTGACAGTGCTTGCGGTTAGATTCACAAACTGTTATATAGGCTAATGCACCTTTACTTAGCGTTGTAGCATGAGATGATGATATATTTTGTTCTTTTCCATATAAGGATTATACAGTACCAAGATGCTTTTGTTGTATAGATCACATTTTTCAGAAAAAATTCTTGTGTTTAATGATTGTAAAGAATTTGGATCTCACGACCTGTTTTTCGCAGCTGTGCACCTTTTACCTATATCTGGAAGGCGACCCCCATTTGATCCCTTCACCCGGTATTCCTTGGGGGAATAGGAGCAGCCCGGCTAAGGAGCTGATAGGTTTTCGGATGTGTCGCTTTTTTTTCCAGGGAGGCAGTGCATCTAAAAAGAGGATTCCTTGTTCGGAAGGGATCAAGCTTCCAGAAGCAGACACCCGAAGAGTATCTGCGGGCAGTGCAGTTCAGTCAAGGAGTTCACGTAGAGGCCTGTCATCCAACGAGACGTCCTGTTGGAGAGAGGGGTTTTTTCCTCGCTTACGGAGAAAAGAAAACGCAACTCCTGTCTTTTTTATAGTGGAGGCCGGTCGTCCACCTGAATATGTTTGCAGAATAAATCAATCTCCTTGACGCAAAAATATGTTTTTGTTCTACCTTAATTTTTTCAATCTTATAAATGAATTGTAAACGTCTACGGCAACGTCTGTCTACACCTGTCTTTCCCGATGACCACAAGCTTCGTTTCTGTACCTGCTCGCCTATTGTTACTGGAGCAGGTATCGTGGATTCGATGAAAGCCTATATTGCCGACAATTAAGTACTAAAACGATTAAATCCTAGACTAAATATTTATTATTTACAAGTTTTGTTAAACATATGTACACTGAACATCGTTAACCACAAACAGGGCTGAAATAAGACCGAGAATGACCAAATAGTGCCGAACGTAAAGCACCTCTCTCGGTCTCAGCTCTTTTTCATGAAAAATGTCCTTCTCTGTCGTTCCGAGCGAGCATCTCCTCCACTGCTGTTCGTTAGGGCCGGGGTGGACCCCCCCCTTTTGGTCAGGTTTTCGCCTCCATGGGAAAAATGTCCGTCTTCGCAGCTGGTGTGGGCGGGGGTGGCGATCTTCCCCCTTCTGGTGAACTTTCACCTCCGTGGAATAGGGCTTGTCTACCCTCTCTCGATGTGTTCGTCTTCTCTTCTTAGAACCGTAAAAAATATGCAGATGTCCATGTAACACAAACTCGAGTCTTGAGTGTAGTATTACATAAATGTTATTTGTTGTCCTTTAAGTTTCGAAAGTAATTTAAAGCATCTCAGCGACAATCTACGAACATAAAGCATACCTGTCCCAGTAAAGTAAGTGGGCAGGTCACACGCTAGCATAGCTTCACAGCAAACGTTGCTGTTACAGTGATATTTGTGCCTATTCCTGATCATTATTAAACTTTTGTATTTCTAAATAGCAAAGACGGTAAATGCAATGATGTCGTACTCGAGATTTTCTGGTTCGAAGCAAAGAAAAAATACTAACAAGGTCAAAATATTTTTGCAGCAGTCTTTTAATGATACTTATTTATTGGCTGAAAAATCCATCACATGAGGCAACATGGGAAAAATGCATTGCGTCAGTTTGGGCAACTACGCACAAGTTTTAAAAAATTTGTACTGATAAATTATGCCGTTTTCAACGAACTAAATATGCTTATAATATCCTTCATATATATACCTAAATATTTACATATATATCTACATATTTACATATATACCTATACATGTAAAATAACATCTATTTATTTAAAAGGGGACAATGATTTATAAGTACTGTTTGCTTATTTTATCGTGCAGCGGCAATCAAAACATGCGATTCCCTATTCAATTTCATTCTGGTTCTTCTGTTCGTCGATGAATAATCTGACATGATATACAAATCGTTTTGATGTGTATCGATAAGTATTCGATTAGGAGTAGGTTTCTTAAGCCCAGTGAAGTCTGGAGTAATAATCGGGTAAATGTCAAAGTGCAGCTGAAACGTTTCTCTGCGCTTTTATGTGTTTGATTCAGGATGAGATTCTGTCAGCCTAAAAGTGTAAAATTTATTCCGTAAACAGAAACAATATTTTCTTATTTAAATAAAATAGCTTGTGTTGATCAACAGCATGACATTTATCAAAGTTAAATATATAATTTTATCTTATGTATGTATGTGTGCATATATATATATATATATATATATATATATATATATATATATATATATATTTAAGGAATTAAATATTGTGTAAGAGTCAATATTACTTTAATTTCATCCTCTTTTCCTTAGTTTCGAATTTCGTATATTTTAATATCTTAAAAGTGGTCTGATTCAAGATGATTCTATAAATTTAGTAAATTAACTATTAATTTTGGAGAAGATGAATAGTTTTATTCTCTTTAATATTTTATTCTGTTTACTTTCCTTAATTTGACATTACGGGACATTACCGTTATAAAGACCTTTTAACAGAAAGGTGAAGGACGGGTTCCCATTTCATTATAGAATTAGAACAAACTGAGGGGTCAGCTAAGTTATAAGCAACAGGCCCTCAACACCTGGGTCAACATCCCAGTCAAAATCTGTGTGAAAATCTCTAGAAAAATCTGCCTCCGATAGCGTGCATTTCATTTTTGTTTTTGAATTTCCAAAATTGTCAGCTAGTGAAATGTAGAGTTATAATTGGTTATACCCCCTTCTCTTAGGGCGTGAACTGTAGCTCCATTGGTCAATTTAAGTTAGGTGTTAAAAAGGGGACAGCAAAGGGAGTAGGAATATTTGCCCTTGACTTAAGACTTGAAAAAACCCTGAGAACTTAACTAGGCCATCTTTGAGGTTTTATACAAAATGCTTACGTTAGTTTCTCGATCTAGTTTACTTTTCCCTACACACACACACACACGACAGGAGAACAAAGACCAAAAACCAAAGACAGGAGAACTGGGAATTCCAAAGACAGGAGAACTGGGAATCAGTCAGCACAGTAATACCAATAAGTAAATAAGTGTAAATAGATAGCATATGCTTTCCAAGAATTTAGGGGTTGTTATCAGAAAGTATGTAGTATTGGTAGTACAATGATTGATTATGACTGGTTGAATTCATTTTATGTAATGGAAGGTAAAGAGAGTATTACAGAACTTGAAATCCAGTTTATCTACCAAATAACAATAGCTGTGGCTTCATCTGTTGGAATGGAAAGACAGTTTTCTTCTTTTGGAATTGTTCATTCTAGCCTTCGTAACCAATGAGGAGTGGATAAAGCATCAAAGCAAGTGTTTTTATTGAAACAAATCCATAATTTGGTATTTAAAAAAATATTAAAATAATTGTGATTTGTTTTTTTAAATAAATAGTTTGCATTAAAAGAATATTTAATTTGTTCTTTTAATTGACATCTTATTGAGTTTGCACTATCCAATTACAAAATAATAGAATGTATTTAGATTAAAATTTATATATTTAAGTTTAGGTAATCAGTGTGCAGAATGTACTAGATTGATAAGATGTGACTTCTATTCTGACAAACTATTCTATGTATATTGCAAAAAACATAAAAACAACAATTAAAATTTGTATTCAGAAAAAAATCAAAAAAATCCGATTTAAATCAAATAAATCTGATTTTTTTTATTTTTTTTTTTAAATCATGATTTTTTTCCAACCCTGATATATATATATATATATATATATATATATATATATATATATATATATATATATATATATATATATGCTGTTTATAAAGTAACAAGCAGCCTCCCAGGTGCTTATGTATGTAGTTCCATTATAAGAGCCACTTTTACTTTTAAGAATTTTTTTTTTTTGAGAGCGTTATTTTTTTACATTTTTACAAGCATCAGTTTATGTGCTTCTGTACAATAACATTTTAAACTAAAAAGCATAACGTTCTAATACTAGTATAAATTCTTAGTCAAAGTATATATTCTTAAGGCCTAAAACGCAAACTAATCTATCAAAAATCTTTATTTTTCGCACCTGTAATTTTGAAATATATAAGATGCTACCCTTTACTTTTAATATGCGGATAAATGTTTTTATTCTGATAAACCAAACGGAAGCGTCTGAGCTTTTAAAAACTTAATTTAAAGTTGGAAGTTATTTATTATTATAAATGCCGTCAATAAATGTTGTGATACCTTACTAGGACATTATTGTTTTCCTCACCTTGTTTTGTCAAAGAAGCCTGAAATTCAAAGAAACCTGAGGGTGCAGGGGAAGGGGGGAGGATATAGCAACGCATTCACGAGTGAATCGAGTATGATCAACGTGCAGCTATTACAAAATCAATTCCCAGACACTTAGCGTGACGTCATGAACAAACTGTGTGCATCCCGCCCAGCGGTTTTCCACGTAAAATTTTCCTTTTTTTTCTTTCACAACCTTGAACAAATATTACTTTGAGCGTGTTTTCCTTTTTTTTTTATTTTTTTTACAATGTTTCGCTTAGGTGCCTGTTGAATGAAAAGCTATATTAGAACATTTTTCTAAGAACTTAATTTCCTCGATGGAAGATTAGAAGAAAAAGGAGGGGGGAAATGGATGATGAAAAAATAAAGAGAGAGAGAGCTCGCATTTACTAAGTAAACAGATGATTCTAAAGTTTTCTTAAGCATTAAAATAACAGCGAAGAATTAGAGAATATATTTTAACTCTTACTATATACAAACGCAGTATCACGTTCGCTGAAATATTTGGGAGAATGTGCGCACTATATACTAAATATACTATACATAGTATTACATTAAAGGGTATTTGGTATATTACATACATAAAGATATATATATAATATATATATATATGTATGTATATATGTAATATACCAAAATTATTACTCCTAAAATAGATATTCAAAATTATTTTCCCCTTCTTTTTAATACCTAATTTTTCAGGCATAAAATATCAGATAAAGGAGTGTTCTCTGACATAAATTATTTTCACCCTTCTCTCAAAATTACCGTTAGAATAAATGCTTCATGTCCACAGGCCACATTTTTCAACTATCTTAGGAAATGGCTTCAGTAATAAATAAATTGCAAAATTATGTCTTTTTCGAGTAGATCCAATGATCAAAGTTCTTTTTTGCCACCAAAATTTGCTGAACAATTATTAGTCTCTTAGGAACAAAATCCCGTGATTCACAGTATACGTACATTATTCTCGTGGCATTTTATGCAGAGCAGTTGTACTGTACAGATCGTAGGTTAGAAGCATGCTTTTTGATCCTCAGTGAATGTAAAATTCCGCCACGCTGAACTTGTTTTTTGATGGTGTCACGACTGTACTGTGATAAATGATTCTTCTTGCCCATCAAGTCTAGGCAAACTAAATAATATAAATCTCAAGTATTATAGGTGTAGTATATTTTCCCTATATATATATATATATATATATATATATATATATATAAGTTCACACACACACACACATACACATATATATATATATATATATATATATATATATATATATATATATATATATATATATATATATATACATATATATATATATATATATATATATATATATATATATATATATATATATGTATATATATATATATATATATATATATATATATATATATATATAATATTAAAATTATTTCACTTTAGTATTTCCTTAAAAACCTCCTCTCTCCAATGCAATTTCTTAAAATCTATTTTCCAAGCCTCAAAATGTCTTAATTAAAGAAGTGTCCTCGACTTAAAATTTTTCCAATACATTTTTTCAAAGCTTTCTGTCTAATAGATGTAAATTTGCTTGTGTACAGCTCTGTTCGAGAAAAGTATTTTTCGTGTCATTCTCTTGTCTGTCGTTGACTGGTAAATATCCATTATTAATAAATAAAGTTTAAGTTTCGGTACGAACTTTGCCTGTTCTTTTTACCAAAATGGCTCGAGTGAAATTTACTTAAATAGCTAGTAGCTTACGCTTCTCCTTGTTCAGGAGTCAGGCAAGTAAAAATAGTAGGGGCTATAATTTCAAATGTGCCCAGCAGTTGTAAATTTCTGGATTACACACACACACACACACACACACACACACACATATATATATATATATATATATATATATATATATATATATATATTTTTTTATATATATATATATATATATATATATATATATATATATATATATATATATATATATATATATATATAGTGTGTGTGTGTGTAAAGATATTTTAATTTTTTTTTGATTATTTGATATAATGCAATTACTTATACAAATCAATGTTATACAAATAGCTTATTTTATTTGGTCCCCTCTGCCATGATTCTATAGTGGGTAACAGAGATTTATTGATGATTGACTGGTGTTGGTGATTTAAGAAAATAATTCCAGTAACGTCGCAAGATAACCGAAGGATTGAGAGGGCTTCGGCTGTTAAATATCTCTGTGGCCCCCAACGGAAAATTTTGTCCCAAATGACAAACGCGTCTGTGAGGTTCCTAAAATACTTCTCTCTTTCTCTCTCTCTCTAAAAAGTTATGAAAAACTTTTGACTGTGCTCACTCCAAGAGCTCTCAAAACACAGCCAGCAAGGGGGTTGGCTGACGCAAAGGAAACCTCGCGCTCTCATCGAGATGTAGGGCTCCCTAGTCTCTGACGAATTATAAGCCTAAACAAAGAGCGTGGACAAGAACGAAAAGGCCAATTGATGGAGGCGCATGCAATGCTGTAAAAAATCTTTAAAGACGATGCAGAGCGGAATTTGGCCACCCAACACAACTAGGCGCTTTTCAAAAAAAGCGGCTATCAGCGAAAACATAAAAATATTGCTACTCAAAATGTCAGAATACGAGCCGAAGGGCGCAAATTAGGACCGAAAGGTTTAAGATATGCGCATGCAGTTGGCAAGAAATGGAAGTTCGGTCAGTAATTCAATCCCAGATCGAGGGCGGCTCTATTTGAAGAGAAAAGCTGCTGTAGTGATAAATCAGTTAGAGCTGCACCTGCAAAGGGCAATCCCGGTCTCGATAGCCTCGTGTTGCAAAACAGTAGATCGTAGAGCTCCAGATCAAACCAAACCAACCTAATTAACACAAAACAATATTTCTATCAACGGGCTAACAATAGAATCTGTATGAGAGATTTAGACAAAACCTGTGAGAAATAAACAACATTTAATTTCAAAAATAATATTTTTTTCCACAAAAAATGAATAAATAAATAAATTATTGAGTTAAAAATATGCTGAATATATAGACCAATGTATATTGTAATTGATGTGAATGTACTTTTGGTTTAAATTATGAAGACAAATTGCGAAATGTGGTATTAATGATTCTTCGTTCTTCAAAATTGGCATTTTATTCAAAGCTTCATGCATATATTCATGTCCTTATAAGTGATTTTTCAGATTCTATTATATGCCGCTTTTAGTAATCTAGCACGCTAAAACTGTCAATACTCACACAATCAAGTTGAGATCCTTTCCGAAAAATTGTGTTACAGTATGAATAACAAGAAAACGACTTTGGCAAATTGTTGTTTACAAGAGTTTACCAAAATCAAATTATACTCACACGATTCAGTAAGGTATTATTTGGTATTATTTGAAGATAAAAACATTTTGTTTCTAGATAATACACACATATATAAACCATATACATACTACCATATATATATATATATATATATATCAGTGGCGTGCAGTCCATATGTGCAGGGTGTGCACTGCACACCCTGGCAAAATTATGAGGGACAATAATTTTCTGCACCTATGTCTACCTATCTTTATATGGTATATAATAAATATTATTTATAATATATTCAAATATTATATTGATTTGCTTGCTTGTATTCCCGCAGTGCGTGCGGTACTAGGTGCTGCACCACGTAGCGCGCAAACGAATATAAGGAGTTCTGATGTGTACGCACTGCGCACTAAATTGAAAATCACGCTTTATATGTATGGGTGACTGGAGAAGCACAGCATACTATGGCACTGAGGCAAGTGCAGCTATTTTTCCTTTACTTCGCATTCAGAATCATCCGAAGGTACAGTTTATTAAGCGTTGTATTAGAAAGGGGACTTACGTGCTTTTGGTTTTTTAACTGATTAACTGGCCATACGATTTTGCAGACGGTTAATGTTTAAATTTATATATTGTAAGATTTTGTTTTCATGGAAATATAAAAGTATTTCTTCAATATACAGTGAAATGTTTTAGTGTGGTAAATTAATTTCGATGATGTATTATATTTATTCAAATAATTAGCTGAAAAACAATGTTGTTTTGTTTTAAAGAAACGAATTTTAACAGAACAGTCCAAATTTTACCATTTATTGTGTCTTACAGACAGGATATAAGTTATATTATGAACACCATATCCCTGGTTTTGTTTTTAAAAATTGTCTCAAGATGTTTTTCGCAGAAGATATGATTTTAAAATGTTAAAAACAATTAATAAATATAATTTAATCCACTAACCAAACAAGAAACAGTTCGCTCTATTGTGCCAGCTTGCAGCGAAATCCTCTGCACGTGGAATAGACGTTCGGTTTGTCGGAAACTGGATGAGGTACCGCAGCGGTGTGGGCCATGTGGTGCTACGTTTGCTGAACATATAAGTTTTTCGTAGAATCCTGAAGTGTTGCTTTTTCGACACCGATATGAAGTCATACAACAAAAGACATGATTTTTGCTTCAGTGCTAATAGAATTCTCATAAGTTTAGCTGTTTTTATAGTTATAACTCGACTACTCGTAGGTTAATATTTTATTTATTGTAATCTTTAAATTTATATTCATAATAAATAACCCATTTCAGAATGGTGAACTCAGATGTCACAATAATTAAAGATTTATTGAAAAATCCATGTTGTCTGCACACCTTGCATGAAAACCTACGCCACTGATATATATAAATATATATATATATATATATATATATATACATATATATATATATATATATATATACATATATATATATGCATATATATATATATATATACATGTATATATATACATATATATATATATATATATATATACATATATATATATATATATATATATATATATATATTGCCACATTTCAAACGTTATTCCCGAGCTCCATGGCACAATGGTTAGAGTCGCGGGCTGCGAACCGAAAGGTCTCAGGTTCGATCCTGAGTCAGGACAAATTTGTTTCTGTAATTTTATGTTCGATTTCTTAAGTAGTCAAGAAGACTTATAAATTATGCTAATTTTCTGTTGCATTAAAATATTTCTAGATATTCTGTTACCTTATAAAAGCCTCTGTAAAAACTGCGAGCGGCAGTTGTTGTTTGAGTACGAGCTAGGTAGCTTGGGCTTTAATAAATTGTTATTTCTTAAGCTTGACTCTTGATTGTGTTCCACCTGTACTTTCATCCACGTGACAATATATATATATATATATATATATATATATATATATATATATATATATATATATATACTTATGTATGTATGTAGGCATATACCAGGTAATCAAAAAGTCCGTATAAATTTTGAAAATTCATAATAACCGGAAAAATAACTTAAATAAAAAACGGTTTGCAGGATTAGTATCGCTAGGGCACGGGAATTTTTTAAACAGAGAAAAATAACTCAAAAAGAGTCGATAGAGGGCGCTGATATACACAAGTCAAAGAAAAAGAAGCTCAAATAACAAACAGAATGCCTCCAAATATTTATTACA
>CM063508.1:53163950-53188950 GCA_032207245.1 Pardosa pseudoannulata
AGTCTTTTCGACTGCGCCCATTTAAGAAACTTTCGCTCTTCCATCTTCTCTCCCGGAAAGTGACTTCCATTGCGGCCACACGACGATTGACTCGCAGTGAAACGACCGATAAAATGTGGCCAGGGAGGGAAAGCAGCCGCCGATAAAATGAATGCATCTCTCGGTCGAGAAAGGGCGGGGAGGGGTACTTTCGTTCTATCGGAAGTCCGAATATTTTCTATGTACGATTGCGGAGGGGAACTGAGAGCTCAGAAATGGATCTGCTGACATCTTTCCTTGTGATTCTCGCTGAGTACCAGGGAATGTAAGCGAACGGCACAGTTGCAGTTAAGGGAAGAAGTCTGGGGTAATATAAGGGTTCAGTAGAGTAGGTATGGCCCGGAGGAGAAAAGGGGGGGTCCGCATAGTGGTAGCACTTTCACTATCTTGATAAGAATATATATTAATTTTTGAATACCAGAAAATTCTCTTCAAGTAAAATTATTTAGATAATTTATTAATATTAGATTCCAAAATATTATTATTTTCATTGCTAGGGCACATATATTATAGCATCACCACTATCAAGCAGAAGATTTTTGTGGGTCATTTTATTATGGGAGCACCATATAAACGGCAAGCATTACTCCTAAGAGCACCACAAATAAACAAAGTGTTTCCGAGTAATTAAGAAGAAGGTACTAAGAAACCCCCCCCCAAGATTTTGGGCATATTGATATTATAACTTTTACCATATGTCAAATTAAACGAAACTTTAAAGCGAAATAAATTATTTAGTTGGTTTGCTTTGCTTTGAGGCGCTACGGTCTAATTTTTACTACTCAAGGGCTAATGAGAACGGGACCTACTTCTTAACCCTTTGCGTGTTTTGCACGTACACCGTACGGGCTGTAATGATTTATCCGTATGGCGTATGGCCAATCTGATTTCTTTGTCGTTCTCACTGTTTTGGCCGTATCTTTTGTATTTTTAATGTCAAATTAGTAGCATAGATTTCCACAAGATGTTGGTTTTTGGAAGTATATTCTGTTTGGTTTAAAAGTGCGGGTTTTGTGATACATTTTGTATCATTTCGCGAGTTTTTGTCATTGAGTTTTTGGGAGACTGATTTTAGAGATACATTTTAGAGGTAATTCCACATACAAACAAAAAACCAGGATCTGCAAACCAGTGCTATGTGTGTTCGCTGAAGAAAAATTACAGTGACAAAAGAATTAGAAAAGAGACTAGGTATTTTTGTCCGGACGGCTTTGCCTCTTTCTCTCTTTCAAGATTTTCCGCAGTAAACCTGATCTTTTATAAAACAGGTAAAATAAATGTAATTGTAGTATTTGCATTCGAAAATAATTGTGTAGTAATTGTAATCAAAAGTATTTGAATCTTTTATATGCACAACTGTAAATGTAACTTTCCTGCCTAGCGTACATGAGAGAGAAAAAACAACTTCCAGGGAAATAGCATTGCTTTTACAACAATTGAAGTGCTGATGAGTGTTTTCAAGCCTTCACAAATGTACGAGGTTCAATCTTACCGCACAAAATAACTGATCTACATTAATACTCATGAGAACAAAATCACTTGCCTTGTCTGCATTAGGGCTGATATCGGTCACAAATGTGTATATTTTCCAACCATACTATATAGAGCTGTCTCACTGTAAAGATCATCGTAGATTGATATTAATTAATTAGTTTTTTAATATTAAATAAATATGAAGTTCCACCTTTTTGGACTTTTTTTTATGCCAAGACAGACATTTTGTTAAGACTTCTTGTTTCCCAGCAACCCCGAGTAAATTAAATAATAACACCAATCACGAGTAAGAATTTGAATTTACCTAAATTTTTAGTTTATTCCAACTTTTGTTATGTACGGAAAAGGCATATGATTTTTATATTAAAGATTAAAATTTTTTAAATTAACATTTTTTATATTAACGATTAAACAAGTGTATTGATAATTATTAAGTTATATGTGGTTTAATATAAAATATACTTATCTTATGTACTTGTATTTGTACACGAATAATACATTTATAAACTTAAATAATTCTGTACGAGAATGAGAATCGAATCAAATATTTATTAGGTCTTCAAAATATTTATTAGGATTAAAATCAAATATTTATTAGGATTTAGGTCTCTTTAACTTTCGTTTAATTTTAGATATGGTAAAAATTATAATATCAGTATACACTAAAATGTTAACAATTTAATGCATAACAAAATACGAAATTGAAAATTTTGGAAAAATTAAGGCTGAGACCAAATGTAACAAAAATACATTGAAAATTACAAAACAATTCTTTGTTGTTGCTTATGCCACTTGATCAAACTAATCACGATTGAGCAGGAGGCTACTCCTATTATGGAAAAGGGGTGCGCCTGTCATTTTAACGATAACTTCAAGGGTGAGAGTACGACTTATGCTCGAGTGTGTCCTCGTAATTTTGAAGAAGGGACCAAGCAGAAGACCCTTAGATATGGCCTGACTTCCTCAGAGGTATTGATTGAGAACTTGGAGAACATTGTGGCCAAGAACATATTTTACGTGACCCAGTCACCTTTAACGAACACGTCGGATCTTAGGCCGGCTCAGGTTCCGAACCGGCAACCCTCCAGTTACGAGAGCGTTGCCTTTACCAACTGAGCTACCGTGGTTGACCGTAATTTAAACAGGTTTATACATTAGATATTTTTAATCTGGTAAGTAAAGATTTGGTTTTGGTATGGTTTCGGAGGGCTACGATCTATTTTTTGCAACACCTACTGCTTAAAGCCGATTCTGAACGGATACGAACATCCATTCCATAGTGGTATTCGATCCCACGTACTCCGGTTTCGAAAGCAAGCACCCTAACCATTCGGCCATCGTTCGGCCGGTAAGTAAAGAAGATTATGGATTCCTTAAAATAAAAATATCCTTGAAAATTAAAGAATTTGTAAGTGATGTATATATTTTATACTTTGGTCCATAACATGCGTTCTACAAGGATGATTTTAACGTCTCTTTTTTAATATGGTAGAAATTAGTTACAGAAAAATAATTATTAATATATATTTTTCAAATATTTAAAACCTTTGAGAGCTCTCAAAGTAATAATACTGATTCAGATTTTCGCTACACGTTTATTTTCTACTTATTATCCAATGCGTTGCTTGAGGTTTAGATCTCAGTTTTCAAGCGGCTGATTGTCCTTTTGAGAAACAATTTTACTCAAATTTCCTGAGATATATGATCCGTTTCTTCGCAGCAAATCTAACGATCGATTCGGCTCCTTCAATTGGAAAGTGCAGTATTTCCACCACTAATGAACGGCTCCCTACTATCTAAACACTAAACCAATTACTAGACATGCGTCGGTTTATCTAAAAGCGTCCAATTATTAGGTTTATAGTCTAATGGTCGTTTTATCTATTGTTTTGCTATAAACTTCCCGTAGATAAAATTTATCAAAGTGGTAAAAACAATTTGAAAACTGTACCAAATGAAGCCTTGGGACATTGAAGGTTCGAATAATTAGATTATTTTATAGTTATATTTCTAAAGATACTTCACATCCTTACAACAAAAACATTATTTACAAGACTAAAAAACAATTCCTTGCTATTTAAATAGTAAACAAATTCCTCGACATGCATGGATTTTCCTAAAAATGTCTAATTATTAAGTTTATAGTCAAATGGATATAATATTTATTGTTTTACAATAAATTTCCCATACATGAAATTTATATATTGTTATTATCCAGCACATGTTTCATATAAAAAATTTGAAAACTGCACAAGATAAAACCTTGGGACATTAGTTTGGGTTAGTTTGGGAAAGCTGAGGTCTACTGTTTTTCTACATGAGAGCTAATGAGACCAGATCCTATTATTTAGAGATGATTCCGAACGGCTTCGAACATCCATGCCACAGAGGGATTCGGACCCACGAACTAAAAGCATCTAATTATGAGATTTATTGTCTAATGGTCATTTTATCTATTGTTTTGCAATACACTCCCTGTAGATAAAATTTATTAGAGTGGTATAAACAATTTGAAAACTGTACGAGATGAAGCCTTGGGACATTGAAGGAGCTAACAATTAAATTCTCTTGTAGTTATATTTCTAGAGATTACTTCATAACCTTACAAAACAACATTATATACACTACTAAAGAATAATTCCCTACTCTCTAAATTCCACATTAAAATTAAACAAATTCCTCGACATGCACAGATATTTCTAAAAATGTCTAGTTATTAAGTTTATAGTCAAATAGATATAATATTTAGTTTTGAAATAAATTTCCCATACATGAAATTTATATATTATTATTATTATTCCACACATGTTTAATACAAACAATTTGAAAACTGTACAAGATAAAACCTTGGGACAATGGTTTGGGAGCGCTTCGGTCTACTGTTTTACTACACGAGTGCTAATGAGGCCGGACTTATTGCTTAAAGCTGATTCCGAATGGCTAAGAAAATCCATCCCACAATGGAATTCGAACCCACGAACTCTGGTATCGAAGATCAGCACCTTAATCATTCGACCAACGTTCGGTCATTTAGATTTTGGAGAAGACAGTAATTAGATTCTTGCATATATAAGTTTCTAGAGATGGATTCATACTATTCAAAAATAACATTGTTTAATTCACTAATAAATAACTCCCTACCCTCTGTTAAATAAATCAATTATTCTACATGCGTAGTTTTAATTAAAAGCGTCCAATTATTAGATTTATAGTCTAATGTTCGTTTTATCTATTGTTTTTCAATAAACTTCTCGTAGATAAAATTTATCAGAGTTTGGTTTGGTTTGGTGTGCTACGGTCTACTTTTTTACACCACGAGATCTAATGAGACCATGACCTACAGCTTAAAGCCGATTCCGAACGGCTACGAAGATCCATGCCACAGCGGGATTCGAACCCACGATTCCCGGTACCGAAGGCTAAACCAATCACCACCCTACCCAATCGGCCATCGTTCGGCATTTATCAGAGTAATAAAAACAATTTGAAAACTGTACGAGATAAAGCCTTGGGACATTGAAGGAGCTAATAATTAGATTATCTTATAGTTATATTTCTAGATATTACTTCATATCCTTTCAAAACAGCATTATTTACACGAATAAAGAAACATTCCTGCTCTCTAAATAGTAAACAAATTCCTAGACATGCATGGATTTTCCTAAAAATGTCTATTTATTAGGTTTATAGTAAAATGTATATTTATATTTATTGTTTATCAATAAATTTCCCGTACATGAAATTTATTATTCAACCGCACATGAGTAATACAAAGAATTTGAAAACTGCACAAGTTAAAACCTTGGGACATTGGTTTGGGTTGGTTTTTAGAGCTGAGGTCCACTGTTTTTCTACATGAGAGCTAATGAGACCGGAACCTATTGCTTAGAGTTGATTCCGAACGGCTTCGAAAATCCATGCCACAGTAGGATTCGAACCCACGAACTAAAAGCATCTAATTATGAGATTTATTGTCTAATGGTCCTTTTATCTATTGTTTTGCTATAAACTTCCCCCAGATAAATTTATCAGAGTGGTAAAAACAATTTGAAAACTGTACCAGATGAAGCCTTGAGACATTGAAGAAGCGAATAATTAGATTCTCTTACAGTTCTATTTATAGATATTACTTCATATCCTTACAAAACAGCATTATTTATACAAATAAAGAAAAATTCCCTACTCTCTAAATTCCACATTAAAATCAAACTAATTCCTCAACATGCACAGATACTTCTAAAAATGTCTAATTATTAGGTTTATAGTCAAATGGACATAATATTTATTGTTTTGCAATAAATTTCCCATACATGAAATTTATATATTATTATAATCCCTCACATGTTTAATACAAACAATTTGAAATCTGTACATGATAAAACCTTGGAACATTGGTTTGGGAGCGCTTCGGTCTACTGTTTTACTACACGAGAGCTAATGAGACCGGGACCTATTGCTTAAAACTGATTCCGAACGGCTACGAATATCCATGCCACAGTGGAATTCGAACCCACGAACACCGGTACCGAATGCTAGCATCCTAACCAATCGGCCATCGTTCGGTATTTATCAGAGTAGTAAAAACAATTTGAAAACTGTACGAGATAAAGCCTTGGGACATTGAAGGAGCTAATAATTAGATTCTCTTACAGTTATATTTCTAGATATTACTTCATATCCTTACAAAACAGCATTATTTACACGAATAAAGAAAAATTCCCTACTCTCTAAATAGTAAACAAATACCTCGACATGGATGGATTTTCCTAAAAATGTCTAAATGTTAAGTTTATAGTAAAATGTATATAATATTTATTGTTTATCAATAAATTTCCCGTACAGGAAATTTATATATTATTATTCAACCGTACATGAGTAATACAAAGAATTTGAAAACTGCACAAGTTAAAACGTTGGGACATTGGTTTGGTTTGGTTTTGGAGCTCTACAGTCTACTGCTTTGCCACACGAAGGTTAATGAAAACGGAACCTACTGCTTAAAGTTGATTCCGAACGGCTTCGAACATCCATGCCGCAGTGGATTTCGAACCCACGAACTAAAAGCGTCTAATTATTAGATTTATTGTCTAATAGTAGATTTATCTATTGTTTTGCTACAAACTTCCCGCAGATAAAATTTATCAGAGTGGTTAAAACAATTTGAAAACTGTACGAGATAAAGTCTTGGGACATTGAAACAGCTAATAATTAGATTCTCTTACAGTTATATTTCTATATATTACTTCATATCCTTACAAAACAGCATTATTTACACGAATAAAGAAAAATTCCCTACTCTCTAAATAGTAAACAAAATCCTCGACATGCATAGATATTTCTAAAAATGTCTTATTATTAGGCTTATTATTATTAGGCTTATAGTCAAATAGATATAATATTTATTGTTTGTCAATAAATTTCCCGTACAGGAAATTTATATATTATTATTCACCAGAACGTGAGTAATACAAACAATTTGAAAACTGTACACGATAAAACCTTAGGACATTGTTGGTTTGGTTTTGGAGCACTACAGTCTACTGCTTTGCCACAGGAGGGCTAATGAAACCGGTGCCTACTACTTAAAACAGAATTCCGAACTGCTACGAATATCCATGACAACCGTGGGATTCAGACCCGTGAACTCCGGTACCGAACAGCAGCACTGTACCATTCGGCCATTATTCGGCTAAATAATTATTTGATTTATCTCTCATTGTCGTGCATAATTTAAGCTTATAAATGTATTATTCGTGCGTAAGTACATTCAAATAGGTACTATGATGTAAACCATACACAACTTAATTATTATAAATATAATTTTTTTAACCTTTAGTATAAAAAATTTAAGTTATTTTCATATTTTTAAAAAAGTTCAACATCCCTGCCACAGGGGTATTCGAACCTACGAACTCTGGTACCGAATATCAGTACCCTAACCATCTATTCATATTTACATATGGATACCATTATACCATTATAACATTATTTAAATCACTGATAAATAACTCCCTACCCCCTAAACGCTAAATCAATTATTTGACATGTGTAGTTTTACCAATTATTAAGTTTATACTCTAATGGTCCTTTATTTATTGTTTTGCAATAACCTTCCCGTAGATAAAACTTATCAGAGAAATAAAAATAATTGGAAAATGAAGCCTTGGGACATTGGAGGAGACAATTGGATTCGTTAGATCTCTGGCGACTGTTTCATATCGTTTCAAAACCGCATTATGTGCACCACAAATGAATAATTCTTTATTCTCTGAAATGTAAACCTATAACTTGACATGCATAGATTTATCTAAAATTGTCCAATCATTTCATTAATAGTCTAATGGATATTTTCATTTGTCGTTTTGTGAATTCCCGAATAGAGAATTTATCTCATAAAAAAGAAGAAAAAATTTTTTAAATTATTAAAGATGAAGCCTCAACACTCTAAAGCAGTAGTTTATCCTTAGTCGGCAAAAGCAACGCTCTTGTAACTGGAGGGTTGCGGGTTCGGATCCCGAGCCGGCCTAAGATCGGCCGTGTTCTGTAAAAGTGAACTTTCCAAGACTAATTGGATGTCTTAAGGGGTCATCTTCTTCTTCTTCAGTGGCATGACAGCCCAGGATGGGCCCTAGCCTTCTCAATAAGCTTTTTTCAACACATCCTTCGGGCAGCCAAATTCTTCCAGTTTTTTACTTTAAGTACTTGAAGGTCTCTGTAAGCGCACCCACTTTCTTGTTCGCTATGTTAGCGTGGGACTTTCCCGCCTACTGTACTGGGGCAGGTAAGTTCGTTCACTGTCGCTGGGATGCATGTAATTAAAAGAATTCCTCCGAAAGCTTGGACGGACAAAACAAATTTATTTACAACATTTAAGACACAATTAAAGTAAATCAAATATAATTGTGAGTCTCAGAGCTTGTCAACAATCAAAACTGCATGACCGAGATTACATGTCCGAGGAGAAATTAAAAGGAATAAAGTTCTCCCCTATAAAGCAGAAGGATGTGTCTCGGTCGCTGGCTCGAATCCAACTCTTCTATTCCAAGATCTTCTCTCCCTTCCTCGAGGGGGGGGTCTGGAATCTTGAACCCTTCCGAAAAGAGCACATCCTCCTTTTCCCTGAAAAAACATCAACAAGGGCCTCGGAAAAACCTTATCAGCCCCCTTTGACAGCCGGCTTCTTATTTCCCCTAAGGAATGCCGGGTGGAAGGGGGTCAATGGGGCTGTTTTGCCGATATCATCAGCGGCACACATAAGTCGGGGGTGCAAATTCCTTACAGTCTCTTTCCAGGCAGTCTGTCCATCTCAGATTGGGTCTTCCTCGTCTTCGCGTTCCTGTAAGTTTTGCATCGAAGACCCTTTTTGTTGTTTGGCTACTGTCCATTCTGGCCTGCTCACTTTATTATTTGAAATTTAAAGATATTTATTATGTTAGTTTCATTACATAAATTATATAGTTCTAAACATGATCTCTTGAGCCATTGTAACATCCACTTTTAATTTCCTCCCTGAATTACTACTAAAGTGAAAACGAAGTGAAGTGAGTGGATTGTTGTTGGCTCGAAAGAGAATGAAGAGGAGTTAGGTAGAAGTGATGAGTCGATTCGTTTCTTTTGTGTAGATTTAAATGTTTTTACATGTATATTGTGTGTAGTGATGTAAATAAAAATGTGGATGTCTTGACGTTGAGGGTCTGACAAGTACAAGTGCTTTCTACACAAGGACACCTGAACGACGTTACACCATATATTATTTTTTTTTTTTTTTTGTATTCCTCCAAATATACTTCTAAGGATTTTTCTTTCAAAGGTCTCCAGTATCTTTTCATCTGACAAAGTTGTTGCCCAGGTTTCACATGCATAAGTTAAAACAGATCGTATTAGACATTTGTAAAGTAAAATTTGCTTAAGAGGTCATACGGCTCTTAAAAGTCTAAAAAATTTAAAATAATTATCAGTTTCGACTTCTCATAGCTTAAAAGCTACCAGTTTTTCAAACCTAAATTTTTTTACACAGTTAAAACAAATTATTGTCTTTAAAGACATATTTCATTCATTTTTGAAACATAACAAAATATTTTGTTAGAAATTTTTAAATAAGAGACACTTTGTCGTTAACAAAAATGATATCAAGGCTAACGCGCATGACAACAAAAAATATAATTAAGTTAATGACGAACTTATTAATTTAAAATATACTACAAAATCTCAAAATAACTTTAACCCATCCACCGACCAACCTCCCCACCTTTTTCCCTTTCAAAACAGTCAACCTTATTCGTAAATTTTAGACGGAACTTACCGTACCATATTAGAGTTGCCGGTTAAAAAGTTTTCAGGCTACTTTTAAGTTATTTTCCCTGCAAGGTAAAGGAGTTCCGTTACGCAAAATTAGTTTCTTTCATTTATTATCGCTTTGCAATATTTTTTCCCCAAAAGTGTTATACGAGTGCGAACGAGAAGGGGTCGACAGGTCCGTTTTCGAACAGGAATTCGCTGTCGAACCCCCATCGACGCGTCCGTTCAGTGGGTTAAACTTAAATTTGTATGTATTAAGATACATATATATTTTTGAAAAATATTTTTTAAAATTAATTTTTTTTTCTTAAAAATTAAAAATTTATCATCGAAAAAAAAAGAAATATATTTTGGAAAGTATTGTGACTTCACGGGATCCTCGGGTAGCGTGTGGGTGTCGAAGTGATTATGACGCGAAGTACAGCTTAGAAACAATAACAACGTTTATTCTTGACTTAAATGGAGTATGTACAAGTTTTCCAAATGGAAATCACATGGCTCAGGCGGGCTGGTGTGGACCTAAACGTTCCAATTTCAAGGTGAACCTTAAAAAAAACAATCTGCGAAAAGGTGCCGAAAGATAACGTTGTACAGGGGTACAACTGGGTCTCATTGAGTCCCACACAATGCTGGAGAAAAACCTCTCCAAAAAAACCAACCGCTACAAGACGAATATCTGTTCCTTCTCTCGTCCTGGGGACTCTCCGGCGAAAAACTCGCGCAGCCTGACGTCACCGTTTGCCTCTTCCTATTGGCTTTCTCTTTCCCCGTCGGGCGTTCTGGTAGCCTCTGATTGGCTCCTTCGGTGGCGCCTCACTTTCTGACATTTCGTTGTCCCGTCCGTCCTTCCGATTCACCTCTGACATCTAAAGACGTGGTCGAAGCGACAACCTTTGTCGTGTAGTATCAAAAACCCAGACCATTGGGCTTTAACAAAAGCCCTTTGGGAAGCCAATGGGGTGTAGCGACGTCACAGTATACACGGAAATTTAGGTTCAATTGGATGAAAACTGTATTGTATACAATCTGTAAAAATTTCACGAAAAAATATTAAAAACTTTTTGAGATAACATGCTTTTTACATAAAAAAGAAACAATTTTAGGAAAATCAAATTAAAGTTTTGTAAGTCAAATTTGTTTGCAGAAAACAGCTGACACATTTTTATTCATAACTTCTCTCAGTACTGGAAATTTGTTACGCAGATTGTTCTAAAATGTTCAGAACTGAATTTCTTTTTACATATATTTTTTTCTGAAAAATTGAATTTTTTTGTCGATTTAACAGTCGTATGACCCCCTAAATACATTTCGTGTGAAAATATTCTGACAGTGAAAAAACCACAAAATTCTTATCGGAGGATTTAATTTCCACTCACAGTAAGATTTGTATACATAATCTCTCGCCAGCAAGATTAATTACTTACATACATACCTTTCAGTGGGAAATATAAATGACTTTACATGTGAGCTTAATTAAATGTTTTGTTCAGAAATCTGTTTTATTTTGTAGAAAACGAATTGTTTTGCTGCTGGAAAATAAGATAAACTTTTTGAAAGCGTATTTGGTTGTTAAGTTTCCAGGGGGGATAAACGTTTTAGGACATCACAAGTTTTCATTAAATTTTCATTTATTTTATAAGCTTTCTAAGCCTTGTTGATTTTAAAATATTATCAAAAGAAACGTTTTCTACACTTTCTGATATAATGCCTGCTTCTTTTTAATGTTATAAAATATAAACACAAATTTTTAACTTTTTATACCAGCTGTGGGCAGCTATGAGATCAAAGAAAGTTACGTTTCGTTTTTACAAAACTTATAAATGACTGTCGTGTAGTCCTCGTTTGTATTTGGGTATTAACCTGTGATCAAATGTATAGTGGTACTTATTTTGGTTGCGTTGTGTAAAAATATTTTACTACTAAATTCAACCACAGGTTCTGAGAAACTACAAACATAAAATATGAAAATAAACTAACAATAATTTTTCATCACTTAAGTAAATATGTAAATATAAGAGAGAGGACATAATCTCAATTTCAAATATATGTAAAAGGGGGTACCTTTGTGAGTTAATATGTTGTGCCCGGAACACTGCTGGTTGAGGGCTGATCAGGATTGGGTATGTATGGATCTTCCATCGGTCTGGTCAGGGCTTACATTTGAGTGTTTGGGGTGCGACCGTAATATTTGATACAGGAACGCTGCTGGTATTCGCTAGATGTTCTGAACGTTTCCGGAGTCTCTATCGAACTCAAGGCTATTCTCCTTGGACCTCCCAAACACTTCCCGTCGGACTTGTCTCCTCGACTGGATTCCCCCTTCTCTCTTCTTTAGATTTTTCTTATTTTATTAATTTCATCTTTGTCCCCTCTTCCTTCTTATCGTAAAATCGGGATAGTTGTAAAAATCTAATTGGTCTACTTAACTCCGCCTGAGACCGCCAACGTGGAAAACCTTATTCCTTCTAATTGGGCAATGTCCCTTAGGGACTCATAAATAACTCCACAAAAGTACATTCTTATTTAGTGTCAAGTATGGAGACGGGATTCTAATCTGGGACTGGAATCAGAACCCCGCCCGAGACTACCATACAAGACAACAATATCCGTTGAATATAATTTTACGGTCCTCTGTCCTTTACAAAAGATGTGATGAGGTCAGATTTAGATCCCGAGCATTTTACTTCTTGTATGAATGAATCAATTATATTACTGATCTAAATCGCCTCATCACAATGTTTATCACATTTACATAGTATTAAAACATTAATTCATTTTTGACATAAATAATATGTTACAAAAGTCTTAAGTACCCAACAAAGTGCACAGAAAAATATTTAATAATTAAAAATAAGAATAATTGTTTCAAAATTGTATTGATAAATTTTTGATATAATAGAAATGTATTGATAAAATGTAAAATATTTAACTAAGACCATCGATCAAACATTTGAAATGTGTCTTAAAAATTGTTAAAGTCGTCCATAGAAGATCTGTAAGGTGATAATTAGTCAATTGTAAACGATATTTCAATTTTATAAAATTCGTCATATAGGACAAAGTTTCACACCAAGCAGAGGTAACTCAGCCCGCAAAGGCAGCGATCTCGCAACTCGAAGGTTGTGGGTTCAAGGCTCTAGCCGGCCTAATATCCACTGTGTTCGTTAAGTGTGACTAATGTACGTAAAATATGTAAATATCTTCGTGATCACAATGTCACAAGTTTTCAATTGATACCTCTTGGAGTAGCAAACCCAGCCTGGGAATGTTCTTCTTGGTCCCTGCTTCTAAATTACGAGGACTCACTTTGACCAAAGTCGTTCTTTTACCCTAGCGGAGCTCTTCATAAAAACGAAAGTCGCACTCCTTACCTTAATTCGAGTAGCCTTTGACTTACATCTTTGGCTTGTCCAGGGGCATAATTAACAACAGTAAGATTCACATCAATGAGTTATATCAAAAATTGACATTCGATGCCAAGCAGATTTAAGTGTGGCTATTTTGATTCTGTCAAGAGTTTACAAAACCCATTTGAGGAAGCACATCTGTGCACCATGTGTAATACTTAAGACATTTCTAATAATTTTATTCTTCCAGCTCTGTTTTTAGTATTATTTCAGATATTGATGATCCATCTATAATAATAACCTTACGTAATGTAAACCAAGGTAGCGCAGTCAGCAAAGGCAACGTTCTTGTAACTGGAGGGTTGCGGGTTAAGAGCCCGAGTCGGCCTAAGATCCGCCGTGTTCATTAAAGGTGACGTGGCACTTAAAATATGTTCTTGGTCACAATGTCCTCTATGTTCTCGATCAATACCTCTAGGGATGACAGGCTAAGCCTAAGGGTCTTCTGCTTGGTCTCTGCTTCAAAATTATGAGGACTCAGTTAAATATAAGTCGTACTTCCACCCTTGAGGCTCTTGTCAAAACGAAAGGCGAAAGGCGTCAGACGAAATGCAAAAGGGCTCGATTTAAGGCGCACCCCCTTCGCCTTAAATCGAATAGCCTCCGACTCAATCGTGCTTGGTTTAACCAAGTGCAGAAGCAGCAACAACAACAACCTTACGTAACGCTAGTGTTTAATTCAGCGGATTGTAAATTGCCTTCTGGTGTGAGTTCTAGGCATGTAGTGAATATAATATATTCCTTCACTCTACGTAAAATCTTATAACAAATTAGTATTACTAGTAACCATTTACAACATTAATGATAGGAATTATTAACTTAGTAGTCCAGTATGATGAAATATTGTCTCGAAACAATTTCATTCTTCCCATCAGTGCAAAATTTTACTATCCGACCAGTTCATTGAATAGTTTTACTTGTTTCTGAGTAATTATATGTGTGTCTATAACATGTGTGAAAGTGTCGTTTTTATTTAGAAATACCCAGTAAAATATTCCTGTTTGAGTTTGCCATCAGACACAGCAAAATTATTATTATTATTATTATTATTATTATTATTATTATTATTATTATTATTATTATTATTATTATTATTATTATTATTATTATTTTGCAATTTCGGCTTATTTATAAAAGATTTCCGACATCCTATTCTAGATGTCGAAACCATTTTAAGTGCATCAATTCTCAAAGTGATTTTAATGTTCATATAAGTGAGTGAGAGTATTAATGATATTTCTAATAAACATACAAACTAATGTAAAGACAGAAATTAGAAGAGCAGTTTTACTTAAGCGTCGCCACTTTCTAGGCAAAAAGGTTAATTTCTCTAAAGCAAGATTAATGACGAAATAGCAAAATAAAGTATTAGTTTATGTCGTTTCATTCCTACCATCTGTTCGGAAATTCATTTTCTTCAGCCTCAATGCTACTATTTATGAACATAATCTGGAATTAGAATTAGTCCTAATTTATCAGATATTTTCAAAAAAAAAAAAAAAAAAAATAGAAAATTAAGCTTCTTTTAGGTTTGATTACACACAATATAGCGTGGTAACGAAAAAATTGTAAAAGTTCAGTCAAAATAATATTTACGTAATATATTGTTTCGGGACATTTTTCTCATAAATAATTAAAAAGCCATCTGGTTTTTAAATATCCTCATTTATTTTGGATTTTTTTTTCAAATTATTCCAGGGAATTTTCATCAAACTTAAATGAAACTTGATTTTCTATCTTTTTTATGGAAAGATATTTAAAAAAAAAATAGAAAATTAAGCTTCTTTTAGGTTTGATTACACACAATACAGCGTGGTAACGAAGAAACTGTAAAAGTTCAGTCAAAATAATATTTACGTAATATATTGTTTCGGGACATTTTTCTCATAAATAATTAAAAAGCCATCTGGTTTTTAAATATCCTCATTTATTTTGTATTTTTTTTAAATTTATTTCACAGAATTTTCATCAAATCTAAATGAAATTTGATTTTCTATCCTTTTTTTGGAAGGATATTTACAAAAAGAATAGAAAATTAAGGTTCATTTAGGTTACATTGAACACAATATAGCATGGTAACGTAAAAAGTTTAGTGAAAATAATATTTACGGAATATATTGTTTTGGGACATTTTTCTCATAAAGAATTTTAAAAAAATTCAGGTTTTCAAATATCCTCATTTATTCTGAATTTTTTTTTCAAGTTATTCGGGAAAATTTTCATTAGACTTAAATGAATATTGATTTTCTATCCTTTTTGGAAAGATATTTACTAAAAGAACAGAAAATTAAGCTTCATTTAGGTTTGATAAGACACTATAAAGCGTGATAGAGTAAAAGTTCAGTCAAAATGATATTTACGGAATATATTGTTTTGGGACATTTTTCTCATAAAGAATTAAAAAGCCTTCAGGTTTTCAAATATCCTCATTTTTTTTTAATTATTCCAGAGAATTTTTATCAAACCAAAATGAAACTTGATTTTCTATCCTTTTTTGGAAAGATATTTACAAAAAGAATAGAAAATTAAGCTTCATTTAGGTTTGATTAGACACAATAGAGCGTAATAACGTAAAAGTTCAGTCAAAATAATATTTACGTAATATATTGTTTTGGGACATATTTCTCATAAAGAATTAAAAAGCCTTCAGGTATTTAAATATCCTCATTTATTTTGGATTTTTTTTTCAAATTATTCCAGAGAATTTTCATCAAACCTAACTGAAATTTGATTTTCTATCCTTTTTTTGGAATTATATTTACAAAAGGAATAGAAAATTAAGGTTCATTTACGTTTCATTAGACACAATATAGTATGGTAACGTAAAAGTTCAGTCAAAATAATATTTACGGAATATATTGTTTTGGGATATTTTTCTCATAAAGAAATAAAAAGCCTTCAGGTTTTAAATATCCTCATTTATTTTGGATTTTTTTTTCAAATTATTCCAGGGAATTTTCACCAAACTTAAATGAAACTTGATTTTCTATCTTTTTTATGGAAAGATATTTTAAAAAAAAATAGAAAATTAAGCTTTTTTCGGTTTGATTACACACAATATAGCGTGGTAACGAAAAAATTGTAAAAGTTCAGTCAAAATAATATTTACGTAATATATTGTTTCGGGACATTTTTCTCATAAATAATTAAAAAGCCATCTGGTTTTTAAATATCCTCATTTATTTTGGATTTTTTTTTCAAATTATTCCAGGGAATTTTCATCAAAATTAAATGAAACTTGATTTTCTATCTTTTTTATGGAAAGATATTTTCAAAAAAAAAAATAGAAAATTAAGCTTCTTTTAGGTTTGATTACACACAATATAGCGTGGTAACGAAAAAATTGTAAAAGTTCAGTCAAAATAATATTTACGTAATATATTGTTTCGGGACATTTTTCTCATAAATAATTAAAAAGCCATCTGGTTTTTAAATATCCTCATTTATTTTGGATTTTTTTTTCAAATTATTCCAGGGAATTTTCATCAAACTTAAATGAAACTTGATTTTCTATCTTTTTTATGGAAAGATATTTTCAAAAAAAAAAAAAAAATAGAAAATTAAGCTTCTTTTAGGTTTGATTACACACAATATAGCGTGGTAACGAAAAAATTGTAAAAGTTCAGTCAAAATAATATTTACGTAATATATTGTTTCGGGACATTTTTCTCATAAATAATTAAAAAGCCATCTGGTTTTTAAATATCCTCATTTATTTTGGATTTTTTTTTCAAATTATTCCAGGGAATTTTCATCAAACTTAAATGAAACTTGATTTTCTATCTTTTTTATGGAAAGATATTTTCAAAAAAAAAATTGAAAATTAAGCTTCTTTTAGGTTTGATTACACACAATACAGCGTGGTAACGAAGAAACTGTAAAAGTTCAGTCAAAATAATATTTACGTAATATATTGTTTCGGGACATTTTTCTCATAAATAATTAAAAAGCCATCTGGTTTTTAAATATCCTCATTTATTTTGTATTTTTTTTTAAATTTATTTCACAGAATTTTCATCAAATCTAAATGAAATTTGATTTTCTATCCTTTTTCTGGAAGGATATTTACAAAAAGAATAGAAAATTAAGGTTCATTTAGGTTACATTGAACACAATATAGCATGGTAACGTAAAAAGTTTAGTGAAAATAATATTTACGGAATATATTGTTTTGGGACATTTTTCTCATAAAGAATTTTAAAAAAATTCAGGTTTTCAAATATCCTCATTTATTCTGAATTTTTTTTTCAAGTTATTCGGGAAAATTTTCATTAGACTTAAATGAATATTGATTTTCTATCCTTTTTGGAAAGATATTTACTAAAAGAACAGAAAATTAAGCTTCATTTAGGTTTGATAAGACACTATAAAGCGTGATAGAGTAAAAGTTCAGTCAAAATGATATTTACGGAATATATTGTTTTGGGACATTTTTCTCATAAAGAATTAAAAAGCCTTCAGGTTTTCAAATATCCTCATTTTTTTTTAATTATTCCAGAGAATTTTTATCAAACCAAAATGAAACTTGATTTTCTATCCTTTTTTGGAAAGATATTTACAAAAAGAATAGAAAATTAAGCTTCATTTAGGTTTGATTAGACACAATAGAGCGTAATAACGTAAAAGTTCAGTCAAAATAATATTTACGTAATATATTGTTTTGGGACATATTTCTCATAAAGAATTAAAAAGCCTTCAGGTATTTAAATATCCTCATTTATTTTGGATTTTTTTTTCAAATTATTCCAGAGAATTTTCATCAAACCTAACTGAAATTTGATTTTCTATCCTTTTTTTGGAATTATATTTACAAAAGGAATAGAAAATTAAGGTTCATTTACGTTTCATTAGACACAATATAGTATGGTAACGTAAAAGTTCAGTCAAAATAATATTTACGGAATATATTGTTTTGGGATATTTTTCTCATAAAGAAATAAAAAGCCTTCAGGTTTTAAATATCCTCATTTATTTTGGATTTTTTTTTCAAATTATTCCAGGGAATTTTCACCAAACTTAAATGAAACTTGATTTTCTATCTTTTTTATGGAAAGATATTTTAAAAAAAAATAGAAAATTAAGCTTCTTTTAGGTTTGATTACACACAATATAGCGTGGTAACGAAAAAATTGTAAAAGTTCAGTCAAAATAATATTTACGTAATATATTGTTTCGGGACATTTTTCTCATAAATAATTAAAAAGCCATCTGGTTTTTAAATATCCTCATTTATTTTGGATTTTTTTTTCAAATTATTCCAGGGAATTTTCATCAAACTTAAATGAAACTTGATTTTCTATCTTTTTTATGGAAAGATATTTTCAAAAAAAAAAAAAAAAAAAAAAAAAAAAAAAAAAAAAAATAGAAAATTAAGCTTCTTTTAGGTTTGATTACACACAATATAGCGTGGTAACGAAAAAATTGTAAAAGTTCAGTCAAAATAATATTTACGGAATATATTGTTTCGGGACATTTTTCTCATAAATAATTAAAAAGCCATCTGGTTTTTAAATATCCTCATTTATTTTGGATTTTTTTTTCAAATTATTCCAGGGAATTTTCATCAAACTTAAATGAAACTTGATTTTCTATCTTTTTTATGGAAAGATATTTTCAAAAAAAAAAAAAAAATAGAAAATTAAGCTTCTTTTAGGTTTGATTACACACAATATAGCGTGGTAACGAAAAAATTGTAAAAGTTCAGTCAAAATAATATTTACGTAATATATTGTTTCGGGACATTTTTCTCATAAATAATTAAAAAGCCATCTGGTTTTTAAATATCCTCATTTATTTTGGATTTTTTTTTTCAAATTATTCCAGGGAATTTTCATCAAACTTAAATGAAACTTGATTTTCTATCTTTTTTATGGAAAGATATTTACAAAAAGAATAGAAAATTAAGCTTCTTTTAGGTTTGATTACACACAATACAGCGTGGTAACGAAGAAACTGTAAAAGTTCAGTCAAAATAATATTTACGGATTATATTGTTTTGGGATATTTTTCTCATAAAGAATTAAAAAGCCTTCAGGTTTTTAAATATCCTCATTTATTTTGTATTTTTTTTTCAAATTATTTCAGAGAATTTTCATCAAACCTAAATAAAACTTGATTTTCTATACTTTTTTTGAAAAGAAATTTACAAAAAGAAAAAAAAATTAGGCTTCATTTAGGTTTGACAAGACACAATAAAGCGTGATAGAGTAAAAGTACAGTCAAAATAATATTTACGGAATATATTGTTTTGGGACACTTTTCTCATAAAGAATTTTTAAAAAAATTCAGGTTTTTAAATATCCTCATTTATTCTGAATTTTGTTTTTCAAATTATTCGGGAGAATTTTCATCATACCTAAATGAATCTTGATTTTCTATCCTTTTTGAAAAGATATTTACTAAACGAATAGAGAATTAAGTTTCATATAGATGTGATAAGACACAATATAGCGTGATAGAGTAAAAGTTCAGTCAAAATGATATTTTCGGAATATATTGTTTTGGGACATTTTTTTCATAAAGAATGAAAAAGCCTTCTGGTTTTTAAATATCCTCATTTATTTTGTATTTTTTTTTTTCAAATTATTCCAGAGAATTTTTATCAAAACAAAATGAAACTTGATTTTGTATCCTTATTTGGAAAGATATTTACAAAAAGAATAGAAAATTAAGCTTCATTTAGGTTTGATTAGACACAATAGAGCGTAATAACGTAAATGTTCAGTCAAAATAATATTTACGGATTATATTGTTTTGGGACATTTTTCTCATAAAGTATTAAAAAATCCTCAGGTTTTTAAACATCCTCATTTATTTTGAATTTTTTTCAAATTATTCGAGAGAATTTTCATCAAACCCAAATGAAACTTGATTTTCTATTCTTTTTAAAAAGATAGAAAATTAAACTTCATTTAGGTTTGATTTTGTAAGGTTTCTTTATATCTTCATTACATTTCGCTGCTCTTCTCTTTCTTGAACTATTTAAGAAGTAAAATAATACAACATTTACTTACTGATATATTTAAGCATGCCCAATGAAATGTCTTAGAACTACCAAGTACTGCTAAGAAATGCGAAACGAAATTCGAAAATCCAGCTAGCACTAAAACTTAAAAATGCCGGAATCTCCTAATTGTTGGATTTTTTTTATTGATAAATATGTTGCAACTCAAATTGTACCACGGTAGTTCAGTCTGTGAAGGCATCAATCTCGCTAATCGGAGGATTAGTTCGATGCTAGAGCCTGTCAAATATCCTCTATGTTTATTAATGACTGCTTGGGAACGTGAAATAGTTTCAAAATCGGAATGCCCTGCAATTTTCCAAACGATACTTTTGAAGATGGCAAGCCAGACCTGGGGGTCTTCTGCTTCTTTCCTGCTTCTAAATTGGGAGCATACCCTTTGTTTTTAACACGTTAACTGCCAGACACTTTCGATGGTTTGCCCAAGGTGTCGACGTGAACTTTTCATTGTGCGATATTCTGAAATATTATTTTCAGCAGATAAAATGAGTTATAAAATCATGCTTAAAGCAGTTTTCGTGGTGGGGGGTCACCAGTGACTCCTACGGAGAGGTAGACAATTGTCCTTTTCGTTCTTCTACTGATAAGTGATTACTATCTTTATTTAGCATTCAAATTAGCTAGGAAGAACTAGAGCAAAGAATTTGACTAAAAAAGTGGCGACATGTTGCTCCGATTGCGTTGATTCACCTTTTCTTTGCCTTGAATGTTTCAATCTGACTCATCGCAATATGCACTGATAAAATGTATATTTTTCATGTACTAATAATATTATTTTTGTATGTTCTATATTGCATCAATTTCTTCAAACCATTATAATAACAACGGTATTATTAAAAAATTTATCATTATTCATACTTACTATAATTAAGTACTTTTATCATTTGCTGCGTCGCCGGTCGTGGTCCCCACTGCGCTCTAGTCAAGTCGAATGCCGGTCACCGGTGACACCCAAAGCAGTCAACTTGTTAAGATGTCCGGATGTCCCCTTTATTTGTGTGTGTTGTTTCTTTGTTTGTGTTGGCCACCTATATGGTGCTCCTATAATAAAATGGTTTACATATATATATGACTTGATAGGGGAGATTGCTTTCAAAACAAGTGCTTCTACATAGGAAATAATAATAAAATTGTTGTAACTAAAAATAATTATTTGCACTATCCTTTGTTATAATTAAAATGGTATTCTAGATTAAGTGGAAAAATATTGTTAAGATAGGACTAAGTAAAATTCAAATAAACTTATAGTTGGATTTGGAGCGTTACGGTGTACTGTTTTGCAACACGATGGCTAATGAGACCGGGACCTACAGCTTAAAGCCGATTCCGAACGGCTACGAACATCCACACCAACAGTGAAATCGTACCCACGAACTCCGATATCGAAAAGCTACACTCTATCATTCGACCATCTCTCGAACACCAAGTAAACTTATAAGAAGCTTGAATGGCGGAAGGAAAGGGGACTGTAAATTAAACAAAACAGACAGATTACTTAGATGATATGTTTCTACTTATATTAAAATTTTACATTATTATTAATAGTATTCCTAAAAGTTATTAATAAACAGAAATCAAACTCAATCAAAACGTTTCTAATCTCTATTAACTTCTTCAAAAACTTGACATTGAGTTAAGTTTATCCAAAATAGCTGATAACCAACCAATTAAGCCTATAGCTCACTTATGTGAAAGTTAAAGTAAAAAATAATTTTGGGAATTGTTATACTTAAAATGATGTCCTAGATTACGTAAAAAAATATATTTTATTCCTCCTGAATTTTAGTTAATAGGAGAAAATGATAATCCTCGATATGTAAAAAATATATAATTCCTTCTTGAATTTTAGTTAATAGGAGTTGTATGATCCTTTTAAGTAAAATTCAAGGAGCCACATAAAAGGTCCAAATGGTTGGAAGGATTGGGACTACAGGGAAATTAAACAAAATCGAAAGAACTTTTAAACGATAAATTTTACACTTTTATTAATTCTTTTTCCGAAATTCCGTGAGAGCATCTCGTGTATAGCTTATATACAAAATTTCGTTGCACTCCATCCACTCGTTTGAGCTGCAGGATGCCGTTTATAGGGGAAGTTTAATTATAATCACTCGGTACGTTAAGGTGATGGTAAACAGTTCAAAGCGTTTTTGTAAACTATGAACTTAAAGTTTCGACTCTTTTAATATAAACAAATCACAAATTATTATTTTCCTTATAATCATATTTATCATTTTTGAAACGTCCATTTTTAGGAAATTTTTTTGTGAATGTTTAAAACTTAAAGCTGCAGTAGCTCAGTCGCAAAGGTGTCGAGCTCATAACCGGAAGGTTGTAAGTTCGAGGTTTACGTTGGCCAAAGATCCTCGGTGCTCATTAATGGCGATGAGGTAAAATAAGCTCATGGTAGCAGTGTAACCTGAGGGTCTTGCCTGCTTGGTCCCTGATTCTAAATTATCCTCACTTGTAGGAGAGTCTGTAGAATTCCTCAAGCTACATGTGCTCTCTGAATAGTGTTATGTAAGTAAAATCTTCATCCAAGGTGATTCATCAATGTATGGCTTTCGGATAATTGCTTATTCTGCCTACTGTACTGGAAAATTATCCCGCTTGATTTTTTACAAAGACCTACTACCCTACACTACTAATGCACACTAAGAAATTAAATCTAAAAATCCATGTTAAACTTTAATTTTATTTCGATTATTAAAACTGAATATAAAATTTAGAAAGGTCCAAAAGACATTCTAAATTCAAATTCTACTTACAAACTTAAAAACATTTACTATGAGTTAACTGTTCAATATATCAACAAAATAATACCCAAAGACACGTCCGCTCTCAAATGCTGACATCTTCTCTTTTTTTTTATCGCACTTGTATGTGAGGGATAGTTATTGTCTACCTGAGTACACGGGATGAAATTCGAAAAGTTTTTATGACTTGGAATCTAAATTTATCATCTTAAATACCCTGCCAGTAGCGCAGATAAGATGAGCTGCAGCAACACACGTTCATTCATTGGCCGCCAAACTTTGAAATTTTGCAATTTCTGTCGAGACTGCAAGCATATCAATTAGTGTCCGATTTGCCTTACATCTCTTCGGTACGTCTTTTTTTTTTTTTTTTTTTTTTTGTCTAAAAGTGTATAAAGTGTTGCTTCTTCAGCTGAGGAGGTAAAACGTTACCCTGCTGCATGTAAAACGATTCAAATCCTACTGGTGACATGTATGTTTGTAACCGTTTCGAATCGGTTTTAATAAGCAAATGCCAGTCTCTTCAACCCTCAAATACCCACAAATACGATTCAATAACCCTCAAATACGATTTCAAGAAAGCAATTACAGTATAAAGTTACAAGCCAACAAAAAGGGACTGATATGCTATAAGGGTATGCTTCGAGTGGATAATAAGTCATCCATCTATCAAACTTGGGGTAGATGGAATAACCATCAACTTCTCGTTAATTCTCGTTGGTTCTGAGTATGTGCGGACGTTGCGAAACAACCATTGAAGTTAGGGGAGGGCATATCCTATATTAAGGAACATCTGCTTGTTGTTCTTCCTCTTAGATAGACAATGAGTCACGATGCTTTGCGTTCAATAAAGCTTGATTTTGTTTGATTCCATACCGTATGCCTTCTATTCCTTTTTTAGCGCCGATGCTTTCGTCATCCTTTATGTACGTAATACTCTCCCTCATTTCTAAATTTCATGTCTCTCAGATGATTTCTCATGGATTTATGGCAAGAAAACCCACCTGTTGCTTAAGTTTTGCACACCAGCGTATTAGGCACAACCCAATGTGCCATGTTAGGCAAATATAAGATGTGACAAAGTTTAAAAATGATTTTTATAGAGTTTTTAATTAAAGAAAGACCCAGTTCCATAATTCTAGACCTGAAGGAAGATACACCGGACACGAAGGAAATATTACTCACGATTATCAAATTACTCCTTAGAATTTTCACTTCTCCTTATATGTTCCAATTCACACAACACATGAGCTGAAATATAAAGAAATAATACGATCATATGTGAGATTGGATAAAAAAAAATAGCTTCAAACCATCTGTGTCGCATTTATTGAACGTGAAGTAGCATTTGGTTGCGGTATGGCTTTTATCTGGAAAAGACATTTCCGGAAACGGCTTCCCCATTACACCGAAAGTGCGCTCTTTCAAAGTGGAGAGTGGGGGGTGTATTGTTCAAACAAATGTACGATGTTATTATGGTCATTATTATCTATAGTCAGTTTCCTATTTATCTCTAAGGAGAAAATCGCCCTTTGATGTGAGGCGCTTCCGTAAGGTTTTTTTTTTTCAGTATGTCTGCATTGAAGAATTTAGTGTTTAATTTTCATTCTTCAAATTTTCAATTTTACAAGAATGAGATTCAAAATTTTCTCTCAAAATGTGTTATCCCTAAATTTTATTATTCTTTATATATCATATATTATGTATTAAGCTATTATAGCTTACTTTATTTTTATTATATAATATATAAACATCCTTTATATATTGAGTGTTATAATTTAAACTATTATAGCTTATTTTATATATTATAATATAAATAAGCTAATTTTAATAAAGAATATATAAATATCCTTTAAATATTATGTATTATGCATTAAACTATTATAGATTATTTTATATATTATAATATAAATAAGCTAATTTTAATATAAAATATATAAATATTCTTTATAAATTATGTATCATGTATTACACTGTTATAG
>CM063508.1:53193950-53203950 GCA_032207245.1 Pardosa pseudoannulata
TTGCGTTCATTTTTGATTGATACACGAATTTTTAAAGATTCTAATAAATATCAGGGAAAACTCCAAATTTATAGAATCGAAAACTCGCTAGCATTCCTGAAATTAGTTCAATAAAATTTATACTTAATACTTATAAAACTAGATGAAGATTTTAACTTAGCTGAAGCTCCAAACACAGACCAAATGCGATTTGTACTGCATCCTTTTACAACAGGTTAATACGGCAAATAACGGGGTAAAAGGTAATGTTTCACCTCAGTTAAATAATCAGTAAGTAACATAAATAACAGCAGTGGGTATACATGAGGTTAAAGAGTACTGCATTTCAGCTTTTTATGCCTTATAAAGGTCCAAATTACATTTTGATAGCATTAAATACATAATTTCATTTTTGATTTAATTTAAGTGGTACATAAGCTGTAAGTGCTTAATGAAATACACAGAAAAATATATAATAACTAAAAGTAAGAATTTTACAAAACAATTGTTTCAAAACTTTATCAATAAACTTAAAGTAAAAATATATTGATAAAATTATGTGAAATATTCAACTAATACCTTTTTTCAAACATTTGAAGTTTGTTGCAAATTTGTGAATACCGTCCGCAGGAAGTTTGTAAGATGTGAATTAGTCAACTATGGGCGATATATCGATTTAAGGAAATCCAAAATCGAGTAAAAAATACTCATACCAATAAGTTATACTGAGAATTGAAATTAGACGACATGTGACTGTCTTTTAGGGAGGATATTTGGATCCTTTTAATAGTATTCAAAACTCAGTTATTGAAGTAAATATGTGCTACATCTGCAGTACCTCTTTTATTTCCAATAATTTTAGTTCCACTGCTGCTATTTCAATAAATATTATTTCACAAATTGTTGTTGTGGCTTATCCTCCAACTGTCTGACGAAGTCAGACAAGATCAATCACACCGCTGACCCTAAGGAAGTCAAGGACAATAAGGGGGGAAGAATGTATGTCCTCCCTAGAAAGTCCCAGACAGTCTAGGACAGGGATGAGCAAAGTACGGCCCGCGGGCCAACTACGACACGCAGGTAGAATTTTAAGTTGCCGGTCCGAGCCAAATTAAAAGAAATATATATTTATACATTATATATCTATCTTCTTTTCTACTTTGCTTAAATATTATATCCCAAATTTATTATATCACACCCAGAAGATCAACAATATATTTGCTTCTTATATGTGAACAAGTGTTTTCAACTTTGAACCTTAGAAAGAATAATTCCAAAAGTAGACTGACAGATGAGCATTTATCATTGTTCCTTAAAATCAGTACATCTTAACTTGAACCTCGGTATAAGGAGCTTTTAAAAATGAAATTGCAATTTCATTCATCCCATTAACGTATTTAAACCGTTAGGTACTTGTATATTGTTTTTAAAAATTTAGAAAAATTTATCTTGTCCCTCCAAATTTATTTTCTTTCAATTTTTGGCCCGCACCTTAAAAAGTTTGTCCATCCTTGGTCTAGGATGCGCTCAGCCGAAGCTTGCTGATATTGATATTTTGAGCAAACTGTAAAGATCTTTCTGCTTCAAAAAATGAGAGACTCTTAGTATTACAAATTGTTGATATATCTACAGTAATATCACAAATAAATGAAGTTACAAAATAATTGAAATCGAAGAGCCGTATTTGATCACTGTTGATATGTATACGCTTTATAACTCTGTCTATAACTCACGCACTACAAGGAATTTTTCATTGCAATCTTAAAAATGTTAAAAATTAATTGTAAATAAAAAATCTGTTATAAAATTCTTTTCGATATTTTAATACTTTAAACATATGAAACCGTTTAATATTTCATGTTATTTTCTACTGCTTGAAAAATTTCTATAAAAAATTGATAATGTAAGAATCTGTAATAACAATGTCATACCCTTCTCGACAGTTAAAAAATTGATATTTTGTGTATACACACTCTAGAAGTTTGAAATCTACCAATGTATTATTCTTCATTAATTAAAAGCCTTCTGCATTACTCTGAACTAACACAAAGTTTTCAATTTGCTGTACTCATCAAAAGAATAAAAAAAAGGCTATAATCTACGTCAGAAACTGTATTATCAATTATAATCAGTTTAAGAAGTTAAAAACGCAATTTAGTATGCAATCAAAATTTCGAAAATGTTATGTGCGTAATTTTAGAACACAATATCTTGCAATGGTTCCCGGAACTATTGCATTCAGTACAAACATACAAAGTAAAGAAAAAAACATGGGTTACGCACATCCGACCTTGTATGGAGTAAATTCGGAGATAGCTTCCTTCACTTGTGAATTAAAGCTTGTAAATCACACCACAGGAAACCCCTTCGAAATCCTGCTTGGGGAACCTCGGCTTGTAAAAGACAATTCCAAGTTCAAGATAACAGACCTTGCGAGATAAGAGGCAAACTCCTCTCCAGAAAGAAAGATTTAACTGATTTACCCAGATAAAAAAGATGAATCCGGGATGTTAGAAATGTATATAAAGGAATTTCAGTCCACAGTAGCTCGCAAACTAAGAACCACTATTGGATTTCTCGAGATTCTTACCAGCAAAACAGAAGAAACAAAATGAAGTTCTGGGCTATACTAGCTACTCTTTCCTGTGCCCTAGTGGTAAGTGAATTTCATAAAAAAATTCTTTATTAATGAATTATTGTTGTATATTTTTGGATGTAATATAAGAATGTGTATATATATTATAAATATGTACTATGATACATAACTTTTAAAAAATAACGTTTATTTTAATAGCACTAAAATTTATTTTATCATACAGTACACCAATCACATGAAATGTATCTCCATTGTAACATAAGTTATTGTCCTTTAAATACAATAAAATACTTTCTCCACTCACTAGAAGTACAGCCTATTAAACATCACCATAATTTGTAAACATTACTGAAAATAGAAATTGTGTATGCTTAAAAAAAACTAAATTTACATTTACATTACTGAGAAAAAAATATTTCAATTTCTTCAACTGATGCAAATTTAGGTAACAGATAAAAATGATAAGTGATACTTCAAAATTTATTTTCTATGCCATTTCTTTCATTTATGCTTCTTTCCCTTAAAAGACTAGCTGAAGGTAATTTACTAAAGATTCCCGATTAGCTAAAGGTACCATATTTCAATAAGCGAAATAATTTTGTTTAGTAAATAGTTTATTTACAATTTAATGGTTTGCATGAGCTAGAATGAATTTTACTATTTATCCATCTAGTACTTAAAGGTAAACAAATTAATACTATGTTCATTATTTATACAGAAGTAAACTCAGAGATAGGGAAAAGATAGAGACATGATTTTTTTGTCTTCTGTCCCCAACAACACTCTCATCCATCTGAACAGCCCAAAAGCGAGGGCGGCATTTCGACAACAGCTGCACCTTTAAAAAGCCCAACACATAAATTTTGCGGCATTCTTTCCTCTCAATCTTGAACACTCGCCCCTTGAAAGAGAATGAAATCCACACATGTTATAAGTAATGCTGATGAAGAACTCTTTCCCGACGATTTTGTGGTCAACCGCCACTATATTCTCTGAGGCAATCCTTTTCAAAGAGTAAAATGCAGATCCATCTTCAGGCAATACATAGGGCAAAACAGTAAAAGACTTGATTCTATATTAATCAGATATGTTAGATACAGTGAATAGCACTATTTATCTTTATTCATAATAACACACATGCTGGATATTCAAGAAATCAATCCTTCTCTTCAAGGATTGCAATGCAGATTCATCTCTTGTGAATCTGTCGCAACGCTCAGTGGAATATACCTCAGTAAATGGCTTCCTTACCTATTTAGCTTAATAGATTGTGTGCGACATAAAAGATTTTTATGTTTAATCTTATGTATAACAACACTCATATTAGCTATTCAAAGTGAACCAGGATTGAACCTCATTTCTGGTTCGAATTGGTTATGTGAGATATAATAGATTTTTCTGTTTAACTTTATGTATAACAACACTCATATTAGCTATTCAAGGTGAACCAGGATTGAACCTCATTTCTGGTTCGAATTGGTTATGTGAGATATAATAGATTTTTCTGTTTAACTTTATGTATAATGACACTCACAATAGCTATTCAAGGTGAACCAGCATAGAACCTCATTTCTGGTTCGAATTAGTTATGTGAGATAAAATAGATTTTTCTGTTTAACTTTATGTATAACAACACTCATATTAGCTATTCAAGGTGAACCAGGATTGATCCTCATTTCTGGTTCGAATTGGCTGTGGGAGATATAACGGATTTTTCTGTTTAACTTTGTGTATAACGACACTCTTATTAGCTATTCACGGTGAACCAGGATTGATCTTCATTTCTAGTTTGAATTGGCTGTGTGAGATATAATAAATTTTTCTGTTTAACTTTATGTATAACGACACTCATAATAGCTATTCAAGGTGAACTAGCATTGAACCTCATTTCTGGTTCGATCCGGGAAAGTAAAATCTCGACGAATGGTTAGGAAGCTGATCTTTTGTACCGGAGTTCGTAGGCTTGAATCCCAATGTGCCATAGATGTTCATAGACGTCCAGAATCCGCTTAAAGCAGTAAGTCCCGGTCTCATTAGCCCTTGTGTAGTAAAAAGTAGACCGTAGTGCTCCAAACCAAACTAAAACATCCTACAGCTATTGAGGAATTGATTTCTCTGAAGAATTCATCTATTTGATTGACTCGTGCAACAACAAAGGATTACAGAATCTCTAATAAGTATTTACCACAAATAAAAAATAATTCAATCAAATATTAACTTATTATGACAAGGTGATTTTAAATAAGATTCTAATGCGCACAATTACTTAATTTAACCTAAAACTTTTAATTCTACCTTTTGTGTTCAATATTCTAGTTTTTATTATAACTGAAAACATTAAAACGGAATTTTCTGTAAGACTTTAAGAAAAATATAAAGATATTAAATTTCTAACTATGGTTATTATATCCTCTCCATAAGCAACAATACCTCTAAATGAACTAAAATCACCAGCATTATGAAACTTACTTTCTCAAATGATGAATAGAAATTTTCTTTTAAGCGGTACTTTCAAAAGAACGGGATTAACTGTAAAACCAACTGATAGTCTCAATCTTTTTACCTAAATATTTTTTTATTCAATCGTACACAGTACCATTTAAAAAATTTAAAGCATTACAGTAAATATTATAACAGTTTTATTTTTAATTTTACAATCAATTTAAAACCATATTCTGAACAATTAACTCTTTTCACTAGTTCATTTAATTCATTTTTTTTAAATTAAGCTTTTAATTTTTTTTAATTCTTATAAATCCCCTATATAATAATAGCCTATATAAGTTATCTGTCCGTATGTCCTCGAATTTATGAAGCGGTTGGACCTGGAAAGGATAGAGGCATCCATATTGGATTCATGATTAGTTAGAGTTCGAAATCCACCCCTTCCCCCATTTTCTATCATATAATGCCATTATTTTAAGACCTACTTGCCCCGGTTGAGAGCTGGCAATTAAATTTATCAAGTCAATAGATAAAAATAACATTTTTATCTAGCATTATGACGTTATTCCTTTAACCATCTCAAATAATCATTTCTTATATTAAATTATTTAAATATCGTCTGCATTATGTTCATATGTTTTATCACTTAATTTAGATATCACGTAAGTAATTTTCTTTTATATTTGGCTTAAATAATGGATTAGGTACATATGTGATAGTGTTAAATTTAATAATCCATTATTTTTTTATTGCAATAAAAATTATATCACCGGTATTAACCCTCTAAGCGGTTTACACGTACAATTCCGTCGGTTGTCATGTACAGTTGTCGACCTCTAAAAACGTTCCGAAAATGAATGTATTGTACATTTCTGCCAGTGCTTTCCCCCATGGAGTTTTGAGGTAGGAGGGTCAGGTCGATTGTTTAGGAACTGCACCCCTCTTTGACTGACATTTATTGAGGGATGTACCCCTATTTTGAGGCACAAAGAAGCTGAGAGCTTTTCATGGCTTTGTCAATCTCTATTTCGAAGTATTTCGTTTGCGGTAACAGATGTATCTCTAATTGCATCACTTAAATATCTTGGATGACTTTCGTAAAAAAAATATAAATAATTCTCTTAAAAAATTTATTCGTATTTTTAGAATCCATTATTTCTTATGGTATGATCTTCTAGACTTTACGAGCATTATGTGTATTAAAAATTAACAATCAATAATGTCTATTTATATAGATATTTATAACCGGAAGTAAAGGGACAATAACGAGGATGGGTTTCTCGTATTCCCGTATTCGACAAAGGGTGAAGTAAAAAATCATAGAACACTTTGGTTACTGACACAATAAAACTTTAGCGTATTTTTTGGAGACTTTTTTTCCTCGGTGTATTCCACTCGGTGGGTTAACAAAAAATTCTATCTACCTCCAGGGTGTAGTGGAAAGGATAGTTTCATTCCTTTACTTCCATTAATTACTGTGGAAAAAATAAATTGTGAAGAATTTAACGATAATTTTGAAGTAGCTAAGAAAACTGTAAATTACCTTTCTAAACGAATTCAATGTGCTTCTAAACTGCATTCACAGTATCGGGAGACTTTAAAGGTGTATAAAGATTAAAAAAAATTATTGAGCATGTACCAGATAATTCTCAACCAAAAAATAAACCTTTTTTTACCTGCCTCATAGGGTACTTTACAATTCTGGAAAATTAATAATTTTACTGATCCCGTCATATGACGGGCTATATGCTAGTATTTTAAATATTAAAGATATCTTCAACAAGAAAGTATTTCTAAACAAGAATGATTATGGATTTTCAGATATCTCTAAAATTATATCTAATAAAAAACTTTTACTGATATTTACTGTGAAAAAATAATGAAACTTGATATCTTCTTTTATATACCTGTACATAAAAACAGAAATTAAAAATGTATTATTGATTTCAAGTATAGTTTTATTTATGGACTAAAGGAAAACTTCAAAGAAAGTGTAACACTTACATTTTAAGGGCAAAAGAAAAATCTTGAAATTTTCAACTCTAGAACACTAGTACGACATCCAAGACTACAAGCTATATATATTGTTTCGTAAGATCCGTATATACAATGATGTAAGTTCCTTTCTGACGATTAATATTGCTGACTAACCTTCTCTTTGTTGGGGATATTCTCCGGGTCATCTCGATGGGAGGGGAGTCTAATTCTTCAATGGAAAAGTTTTTTCATGCATCATTCATTGCTCTACTAGTGCCAGAAAAAGACGTCTTTTACCTAGTCTTAAAAACCTCAGAGGTATGTCTCCTTTAGGCATATACGGGAGTCACAAGCCCGGGGTTCATCCGAGTGATCTTTCCTGGTAGTTTTGAGCGTACCTCTGTAGAGTTTGCTCCTTACTGGGATTGACTAAATTAATCTAAGAACAATAACGGACCTCGCGTAGTTCAGCTGCAGCTTTATAGCTCTCGTGGTTGCTGTCGTGGTGACTTGTTTTCAGTTTGTTGCTGCTGTATGTCTTAGAGATGGGTCAGCTTAAGAATTCTCCTTATCTTGTCATAAATAAAGCAAAGTTCCACCATGGACTCCGCTGTTTGTTCTATGGAGCCACGTCTGCATCATAATTAGGCTTATTAATGAGGCTTCTAATTGCCCAGTAAGCCCGGGCAATTAAACATAACAGGGATTAATTTTCTAATGTGATTAATTTCGCCGCGTTACATATTTATACTGTATATATACTATAAATGTGCATGTATGTATATGTTTATATATATATATTGGTTATATTTTTATGTCGGTACCCGTTCTTATAGCAAAGTTTCGTTTACTACTGCCCTTGGCAGTTCCAAAATAATCTCTAAATACAATTCTTCCTGCAACGGGAAATTTCCCAACATTGCAAGTGTTGCCAGATATGTGAATATATATTTTGAGGGAAGTTATTTTTCAAGGTAAGTATTGCAAATTGTATGTCACCGAGTACCATATTTAGTAATTTTCAAGTAACCAAAGTGACAAGTTCTTAGAGTCTAGTTATGGTCTTGATGATCGATCAGAAGTCGATAGTACGTATGTACACACATACACACTTATATATATATATGTGTGTGTGTGTGTGTGTACGTATGTATGTGAGCCGCAGTAGCTCAGTCGGCAAAGGCAACGCTCTCGTAACTGGAGGGTTGCGGGTTAGGAGCCAGATCCGGTCTAAGATCCGCCGTGTTCATTAAAGATGACTGGGGCACGTAACATAGGTTCGTGGTCACAATGTCCTCCAAGTTCTCAATCAATACCTCTGGGGGTGGCAGGCCAAGTCTATGGGTCTTCTCCTTAGTCCCTGCTTCAAAATTACGAGGACACACTTGAGCATAAATCTAATTTCACCCTTGAGGTGCTCGTTAAAACGAAATGCCCATTCCTTTGTTTTAATACGAGTAGCCTCCCGCTCAATCGTGAATGGTTTGACCAAATGGTATAAGACAATAACAACAACGTATGTATGTACTGTATGTGTACTATATAAGTGTGTTTCTGTGTGCATATGTATATATGTGGGTTCAAGTTCTTGTCAATAGCAAAGTTTTAGGTGTTTTAGTCATAATAGTACGGATTGAAAGGGAAATAGCTACTTAATTTTTTTATTTCTTTAAAAAAGCTACTAATAATGGTGTAATTATATAATGTTTGCATTAATCTCAAATACCTGATACTTCGTATGAAATATTTCAATGGTTCTTGCCTCGGCATCTCGGTTGCCTCGGGTTGTCGAAGGCTTGACTATAATATGATATGGTCAGTATAATATGATAAGGTGAACATTCTGAGGTCCTTGACGACTATCAGAAACTACCCGTTGCAAAAAAATATAATTTTTCCTTCATTCTACTATAGGTATCTAATGGAAAACCTTTCGGAGGCTTTTTTGGCATATCAGAAGGCGGCTGCAAATCTGCAAAACAATGTGAAAAGAATGAATGTTGTGCCAGTTTCTGGCCGTTCAGTGGAACTTGCAGCCCTGTGTCTGAAGAAGGTTCGTATTTTTTTTTTTTTTTTTTGCTCTTTTTGAATGCGTTTTTTCTGACTGAGTTTTAAAGACGGGGAACATAAGTCATTTATAAGCTCTTCATTTCAAGGGGCTTTGAAAAATATTAATTCTTTTGACATACATTTCAAGTAACACCGAGTCTCTTTTTCTGTATCACACTTCATGACACTTCTGTGAAAAGCTATATAAGTCAATACTTTTCTCTGAAAGTTTTCATTAAAATATTATTTATTCCCATAATTATGATTAAACACAGAAATGCACGTTATATATATATATATATATATATATATATATATATATATATATATATATATATATATATATATATACATATATATATATATATACATGTATGTATGTGTGTGTAAGGAAAAGTAAACTAGATCCGGAAACTAGGCATATCATATAAACCCCCTAAGACACCCCGAGAAAATTCTCAGGGGTTTTCAAATCTTAAATCAAGGGCAAAAATTCCCACGTCATTTTGTATTTCCCTTTTTAATCTCTAATCTAAATTGACCACTGGGGCTATAGTATACGCCCTCAGAGAAGGGGTCTAACCAATTATAACTCTACATTACCTAGCGAACAATTTAGGAAATTTCTAAACAAAAAGGAGATGCATTCAAATCGGAGGCAGATTTTCACACAGATTTGTCATACAGACTGAGATGTTAAACCAGGTATTAAGGGCCTTTTACTTCTAACTTCATGCTAGCTGACCCCTCAGTATGTCCTGTCCCAATATGAAGTGGGAACCCGTCGTGCCCCGTCTATTAATAAAGGTCTTTAACTAAAACAATGTCATTTTTATTAGCCATGACTGCTTCCAACCATCGTGAAGTCTGTCTTATTACATATATAGAGATAGATAGATAGATAAATAAATAAAGAATAAATATATAAAATAATTTTATAAATTTATAAAATAT